>CAWUFW010008315.1:600000-903453 GCA_963921515.1 Calotriton arnoldi
GCACCAGTCCAAACAACCCCTTATTGGAGATAGGTTAAAGACAACCTTTATTGAAAGCTATCCTAGTGGTAGCTATGGAGAGCAGCCTTTAGGCTAAGTCTTGAAGGAATGTAAAGCAGCTTGTTTTACCAGTCTATAATCTCTTGAGTGATCAAATGAAAGAGGACCACACCAGGTATATATTCAAAATATATGTATTTATTGCTAAACACACCCCTCTAGTCTCTTTATGAGGCTAGAGTTCGAAGTACATAAATTATAAGTTAGTTATCTACAGTAATAGCACAAATACACGTTTGAGCCCTAGGGGCGTACCAAACCATATACCAATAAAGTGGTATAAGAACCACGACTGAGCTAGACACAGGGCCTAGAGCCTGTAGAAGTGCTTGGACCACAAGGAACCACCCAAGGTAGTGACACAGGGGACCCACGGGGGACGCGTGCAGTGTATGAACACAGCCGCGAATCGCCGTTAACTTCTATGGGGAAAGTCGCGACTTGAATTTAAAAGAAAAGGGACACTTAGAGGAGGACTTGGAGCAAACCCTTTGAGAACTAGGCTGTTCTAGTGTCAATACCCACGGGAGCACCGGAGTACTCGAGTTACCTCACCCAGGGGAGCCGGGTGCATAGGTGTCTTTCGGGGTCGGGTTTCGTCGTCGCTTTCAATGTCGATCTGCTGCAAAGCGCTGCTGGCGGCCAAGTCGAAAGTGTTTGGGTGGATCCAAAAGTGGATCGAAGATCTGAAGAACCTGAAAGCAGAGGGGACAGAGTCTGGGTCACTAGCCAGTGACCAGGAAGGCGATGAGCAGATGCCCACCGATGTCGAGTGCTTCAGGTAGGTTGATGGTCATCTTGACTCTTCAGCCACGAGGTCCAGGAGGCATCGATGACGACCAGGAGCTGGATTCTAGCTGTTCCATGATGTCTGTCGATTGCAGGGGTGTCGGCGACCGGATTGGACCCAACAAGCCTTGGCAACGGCAAGTCTTGTGGAAATGGAAGAAGGACGATGTTGCAGACCAGCAAGGTGTGTGGGACTCACCCAGCGAGGGTAAGTCAGGGCACGCCTGGAGCAACCATGGGGCCCAAGCAGAAGAAGATTGGCCTTTGGGAGGGCCTACTAGCCAACGGACTAGCAACCGCAAAGGAGCCTCGAGTGGACGCACTTGGAGCTGGCTCACAGGACACTCGTGGAGTGGAGGCCAGTGATCTTCGGTGCAGTTGGTGCTAGAGGCTGGGGCTACTCGAAGCCCAAAGCACAATTTCGTGGGAGACCCAGAAGAGGATGCACTTACAAAAGTACACTGTATCCAGGGGTCACAGTTCCATGTTACCCACGATAGCCACGGGCCTCAGCTCTGCTGGGGACTCAGGGTAGCCTCGGGGAAGTCTGGAAATACACCTCTGGTGATGCAAAGACTTTGGCGTCCAGTGGGAGCTTCAGCGATGCAGACCGGACAATTGCTTCGTTGGTGCCTGCCAAGCAGGGGAGTCACTCCTTGACCCCAAGGGAGATTCTTCAGTCCTCTAATCTTAAAGTAGAGCGTCGAAGGTCCAGGATTCTGTATCAGAGTTTCATCCAGGTAAATCTAAAGTCCTAAGGACTGGGGTCCCATACTTATACTAAGGTAGGGGTTGGACATACTCTGTGGCCCCACCTATGCGAGGGTCAGGGCAGAGGGGTGGTTACACCCCTTTCCCTTTGTCCAGTTTCGCGCCAGAGCAGGGGCTGGAAGCCCCTGAGCCGGTTTGAACTGGGGTATGCACAGGGACACCAAATGTGCCCCCAGTGCAGGACTTCAAAGCACCAGAGAGTGCTCCCGCCCAGCCCCAATACACACTATCCTGTCTGGGGAGGTGGTTACACCTCCCTGGGACAGGAAACCTATTGTCCAGGCCTCCCCTGCCGGAGTTTCGGTCAGCAGCAGGAGGCCAGACTCGTGTCTGTGGCAGCGGCATCCATTTTGTGATGCCAGGGCTTGGAAAGAAGTTACTGGGCAGGCCGGTGTGTACATGTCTCTCCCTCTAGAAGGGTGGAATGCTACCCCCTCCGCCAGAACTGGTGGGGGGGGGGTAGTATTCCAAGATGTTTGACACCAAATACGACATGTTTCCGATCAGCCATCCCAAAGTTAGCATTTAACGCGAGGTTATAATGCGCTTAAGAGTATATGGTCAGGCTGCACTACAAACAGCATCAGAGAAGGGTCTCCGAATGCTGCAGAAGGGCTCTGCTCATGCAGGGGCACCCTCTCACATAGGAACCAAGCACTCTGCCTTCAGGATTGATAAGGCCTGCCATAGGAGTGACTTATAGGTTTATATGTGTGTATCTATGTAGTGATATAGGTAGCCTATATCACAGTAAGGGGTGCATGCACCACCTTACCCAGGCTGCAGTAGCAGACCTGTGGTGTCATTTTGGATGGCCTTCCAGGGGTGGCACAATACATGCTGCAGCCCCTGGTAGGCCTCTGAGGTACCTATGCCCTGGGTACATAGTATACCATATACTAGGGACTTATAAGGGCACTCCAGATTCCAATCAGAGATGTGCCTAAGGCACATGGAAACCATTTTATAGAGGAAGCAGATAGACTGGGGCCCTGAATAGCAGGATCCCAGTCCAACTAAATCATAAACCAGCAAAACACCAGAAAAAAAGTGGGGGCAACCATATAGTCAGATTCCACCTTCCTACATAACCCCCCCCCAAACGAAAGGAGATAAGGCTAACCTTGGCCAGTTGAGCCTTTATTGACTAAGTGGCCATATAAGGAAGCACCTGCACTAGCATGGTTGCCCCCTGTCTTATGGTCCACTAAGCACTCCCTCACCCTAAGGGTATGAGAGGGTCTCCACCATGGGGAATTACTACCTGTGGTGTGCTTTGGTAAAGTACAAGGCTGGTGAGGTGTCTGAGAAGGGAAGTGAGGCCCTAGGAAGGTTGGTCTCAGCTTCCTCAGATCACTGGTCACCATGTATGCCTGTCTTTCCATGACTGAGTTGCACTTTGCTCTAAGGGTCAACCTTTGGCTGCCTACAGCTGGGGGTTGGGTCCCTTTGGATGGACCACTGGAGGGACATGGCAGGTTTGGAACCTTTTGGTCCCAGGTTTGCCCTTGACTAACAGAGTCCTTCTGGGGGAGGTCCCTACACAAAGGTATGGGGGATCCCTCAGTGGGTTGAGGAATTTTCACCTGGCTAGGGCTACTAGACTGGGTGCCGCTAATCTGCTGATGGGGGTTCCTCTGGACAGGGGGCCCTGGGGGGTCCACTGACCTCCCTGACCTCTGCAGCCCTGGGCTGACTGAGGCAGGGTAGAGAGGGGCTGGTTACCTGCTCCAGACTGGGTACCACCTTGGAAGGGTCCTCTGCCATCAGGGGTGTGGCCAGGCCAGGCCTGACTACCTCTAGGGCAGTTCCTTCACTAGGGGTAGGGTCAGTTCCCTGAGGAGGCTGACCCTTACCTACTGTCTGGAGGGAAGAAGACTTTTCTTCAACCCTTGTGCTCTCTTTCGGGGGAGAGTGGGCCATTCTTCCAGGCTCCATCTCTCCAAAATTTCCCTGGGCTTGGGCTGTGGCCATCACAGCCCCACTAACCTTTACAGGGATGCCCAGCATTCTCAGATGGGTTTGGTGTTCAACTTCAGCCCAGGCTGAAATTTCCAGATCATTGCCCATCAGGCAATCTACAGGCAAGGTTGGGGACACTGCCACTCTTTTTGGGCCTGTGACCCCTTCCCAGCTGAGATTGACTATGGCCATGGGGTGATCTGTTCTGACACCATCAATGTTGGTTACCTGGTATTTAAACTCAGGTAAAAGCTGGTGAGGGGGACTAGTTTCCCTGCCACCATGGTGACACTAGCCCCTGTGTCCCTAAATGCCACAGCTTTCTGACCATTAATTATTGGCTCCAGTCTGTACCTGCCCAATGCATTGGGACCCATGGTAAAGGTGGCAAATCCTATACCACCATCAGAGTCAGAGGAGTCTGTTGAGGGGGTCCTGTCTAAACTAGGGCCCACCTCTGTTCCTCTTGCAAAAGCACCTGACTTTTAGGGTGCACTACTCCCATCTGGAGGATTACTACTGGAAGTATCAGGAGGGGTGGTAGTAGTTGTTGGAGGAACATTTTCTTTATTGCCAATCCTGGGGCAACTGGGATTTGTTTTCCAGTGTCCAGGCTTTTTACAGACATGGCAATAGGGTTTCTTTTCAGGAGAGGAAGGAGTTTGGGACCCACCCCCCAGAAGAGGACTTTTGGGGCCCTGTAGTGGATTTATCCTTAGATGTATCCCCACCTTTCTCTTGGGACTTGGTAGAATCTTTCTTCTGGTCACCACCATGATTCTTAGTCTTTACTCTGGTTCTGACCCATTTGTCTGCCTTCTTTCCCAATTCTTGGGGAGAGGTCAGATCAGAGTCCACCAGGTAGTGGTGTAAAAGCTGGTTTTGACAATTATTAAGGATCTGCTCCCTCATAATCAAATTGTACAATCCTAAAAAGTCATGCACCTTGTTGCCATGTATCCAACCTTCCAGAGCCTTAGTAGCACAATCTACAAAGTCAACCCAGTCTTGAGTCTGAGCCTTTTGGGTGTCTCTGAACTTCAACCTATACTGTTCAGTGGTTAGGCCAAACCCATCAATCAGAGCACTCTTCAAGACTTTGTAATTGTCAGCATCCTCTTCTCTTACAGTGAGGAGCTTGTCTCTACCTTTGTCTGCAAAGGAGAGCCACAAGATTGCTGCCCACTGCTCCTGAGGGACCCTCTGTACTTTACAGGCCCTCTCCAGTGCAGTTATCCATTTGTGGATGTCATCCCCACTCTGGTAGGGAGGGACAATCTTGCTCAGGTTTCTATGGTCATAAGACCTTTCCCTATCTCTGGGGAAATTGCTGCCACCATGGGACTCTAGTCCCATCTTTTTTCTCTCTTTGTAGAGATCTAGGGACTCCCTGTCTATAGCCAATTGCTGTTTTCTGAGTTCAAGCTGGGCTTGCTCATACTGAATCAGTCTCTTTCTCCTTTCATGAGAGGATTCCCTCCTATGAGAGGAGACAGAGGTCCCTATTGAGGTGTCAGAGTGGTTGGACTCCTGAGAAGGAGACCTAGACCTTCTGGGCACACTCAGTACTCTTCCTGGGGGGACAAAGGGGAGGTCATTCTGATCCTCCTCCTCTTCCTCCACAGGAGGAATTGGGTTTTCCAGGACAAGGTCATTTTCACCTTCCTGGCCAGTTTCAGAGGGGGGCCTGGGTTTCTTCACCCCTGGCCCCTTCCTCATCTTCTGCCCCACCCTCTTTGCCTACCCCTTCAGAAACTATGGGCCTGCTGAGATCATCAGCTAGTAACACCTCCCTGAGGTGTTGGGTGCTGGCACTTTTGCCTGCCTTCAACTTCCTAGTATTGCATAATGCTCTCAATTCCAAGAATGGGAGTTTATCATACTTGGAGGGAAGAAGCCCACTGGCTTCTGGCGAGGACTCACTGGGTCCTGGCTTTGAAGATATTACTAGTGAGGTGTGGTGTATGCACTACCTACTCTAGTGTGGCCTACTAAACTCTCTTGAGTTGTAGAAAGGGTGTGCTATCCCTTAACACACAACTCTAAGTTCAGTAGAACTTACTGTATTACTAAGCTTGATTTATATGTACCTTAGGTACCCTTAGTGGTTTTCAGTTGATCAATTCAATTGAGATTATCTGGTAAAACAATAGCAAGCTGGAATCCCACACGCTGCACACCAATGTGAGAAGTTGGCCTGGCATATGCTGTCCACTAATTATAGTGGGCACCTTGCACCAGTCCAAACAACCCCTTATTGGAGATAGGTTAAAGACAACCTTTATTGAAAGCTACCCTAGTGGTAGCTATGGAGAGCAGCCTTCAGGCTAAGTCTTGAAGGAATGTAAAGCAGCTTGTTTTACCAGTCTATAATCTCTTGAGTGATCAAATGAAAGAGGACCACACCAGGTATATATTCAAAATATATGTATTTATTGCTAAACACACCCCGCTAGTCTCTTTATGAGGCTAGAGTTCGAAGTACATAAATTATAAGTTAGTTATCTACAGTAATAGCACAAATACACGTTTGAGCCCTAGGGGCGTACCAAACCATATACCAATAAAGTGGTATAAGAACCACGACTGAGCTAGACACAGGGCCTAGAGCCTGTAGAAGTGCTTGGACCACAAGGAACCACCTAAGGTAGTGACACAGTGGACCCACGGGGGACGCGTGCAGTGTATGAACACAGCCGCGAATCGCCGTTAACTTCTACGGGGAAAGTCGCGATTTGAATTTAAAAGAAAAGGGACACTTAGAGGAGGACTTGGAGCAAACCCTTTGAGAACTAGGCTGTTCTAGTGTCAATACCCACGGGAGCACTGGAGTACTCGAGTTACCTCACCCAGGGGAGCCGGGTGCATAGGTGTCTTTCGGGGTCGGGTTTCGTCGTCGCTTTCAATGGCGATCTGCTGCAAAGTGCTGCTGGCGGCCAAGTCGAAAGTGTTCGGGTGGATCCAAAGGTGGATCGAAGATCTGAAGAACCTGAAAGCAGAGGGGACAGAGTCTGCGTCACTAGCCAGTGACCAGGAAGGCGATGAGCAGATGCCCACCGATGTTGAGTGCTTCAGGTAGGTTGACGGTCATCTTGACTCTTCAGCCACAAGGTCCAGGAGGCGTCGACGATGACCAGGAGCTGGATTCGAGCTCTCGAACAACGTCTGTCGATTGCAGGGGTGTCGGCGACTGGATTGGATCCAACAAGCCTTGGCAACGGCAAGTCTCGTGGAAATGGAAGAAGGACGATGTTGCAGACCAGCAAGGTTTGTGGGACTCACCCAGCAAGGGTAAGTCAGGGCAAGCCTGTTGCAACCAGGGGGCCCAAGCAGAAGAAGATTGGCCTTTGGGAGGGCCTACTAGCCAACAGACTAGCGACCGCGAAGGAGCCTCGAGTGGACGCACTTGGAGCTGGCTCACAGGACACTCGTGAAGTGGAGGCCAGTGATCTTCAGTGCAGTCGGTGCTGGAGGCTGGGGCTACTCGAAGCCTAAAGCACAACTTCGTGGGAGACCCAGAAGAGGATGCACTTACAAAAGTACGCGGTGTCCAGGGGTCACGGTTCCACGTTACCCACGATAGCCACGGGCCTCAGCTCTGCTGGGGACTCAGGGTAGCCTCGGCGAAGTCTGGAAATCCACCTCTGGTGATGCAAAGACTTTGGCGTCCAGTGGGAGCTTCAGCGATGCAGACCGGACAATTTCTTCGTTGGTGCCTGCCAAGCAGGGGAGTGACTCCTTGACCCCAAGGGAGATTCTTCAGTCCTCTAATCTTAAAGTAGAGCGTCGAAGGTCCAGGATTCTGTATCAGAGTTTCGTCCAGGTAAATCTAAAGCCCTAAGGACTGGGGTCCCATACTTATACTAAGGTAGGGGGTTGGACATACTCTGTGGCCCCACCTATGGGAGGGTCAGGGCAGAGGGGTGGTTACACCCATTTCCCTTTGTCCAGTTTCACGCCAGAGCAGGGGCTGGAAGCCCCTGAGCTGGTTTGAACTGGGGTATGCACAGGGACACTAAATGTGCCCCCAGTGCAGGACTTCAAAGCACCAGAGAGTGCTCCCGCCCAGCCCCAATACACACTATCCTGTCTGGGGAGGTGGTTACACCTCCCTGGGACAGGAAACCTATTGTCCAGGCCTCCCCTGCCGGAGTTTCGGTCAGCAGCAGGAGGCCAGACTCGTGTCTGTGGCAGCGGCATCCATTTTGTGATGCCAGGGCTTGGAAAGAAGTTACTGGGCAGGCCGGTGTGTACATGTCTCTCCCTCTAGAAGGGTGGAATGCTACCCCCGCCGCCAGAACTGGTGGGGGGGGGGGGTAGTATTCCAAGATGTTTGACACCAAATACGACATGTTTCTGAGCAGCCATCCCAAAGTTAGCATTTAACGCGAGGTTATAATGCGCTTAAGAGTATATGGTCAGGCTGCACTACAAACAGCATCAGAGAAGGGTCTCCGAATGCTGCAGAGGGGCTCTGCTCATGCAGGGGCACCCTCTCACATAGGAACCAAGCACTCTGCCTTCAGGATTGATAAGGCCTGCCATAGGAGTGACTTATAGGTTTATATGTGTGTATCTATGTTCTGATATAGGTAGCCTATATCACAGTAAGGGGTGCATGCACCACCTTACCCAGGCTGCAGTAGCAGACCTGTGGTGTCATTGTGGATGGCCTTCCAGGGGTGGCACAATACATGCTGCAGCCCCTGGTAGGCCTCTGAGGTACCTATGCCCTGGGTACATAGTATACCATATACTAGGGACTTATAAGGGCACTCCAGATTCCAATCAGAGATGTGCCTAAGGCACATGGAAACCATTTTAGAGAGGAAGCAGCTAGGCTGGTGTTCTGATTAGCAGGGCCCCAGCCAGAGTAAGGTCGAAAAACAGTGAAGCATCAGCAAAAAGTGGGGGTACCCATGTGAAGCAGATCCTACTCTCCTACAATAGGTACCTCAGAGGCCTGCCAGGGGCTGCAGCATGTATTGTGCCACCCCTGGAAGGCCATCCAAAATGACACCACAGGTATGCTACTGCAGCCTGGGTAAGGTTTGGCCTCTGAGTATCCCCCGCCTCCAGCACCGACTGCTCCGAAGATCACTGGCCTCCACTCCACGAGTGTACCGTGAGCCAGCTCTAAGTGCGTCCACTCGAGGCTCTTTCGCGGTCGCTAGTCCGTTGGCTAGTGGGCCCTCCCGAAGGCCAATCTTCTTCTGCTTAGGCTTCCCTGGTTGCTCCAGGCATGCCCTGACTTACCCTCGCTGGGTGAGTCCCTCAGACCTTGCTAGTTTGCACCACCGTCCTTCTTCTATTTCCATAAGACAGCTCGAATACAGCTCCTGGTTGTCGTCGACGCCTGCTGGACCTCGTGGCTGAAGAGTCAAGACGACCGTCAACCTACCTGAAGCACCCGACATCGGTGGGCATCCGCTCATCGCCTTCCTGGTCACTGGCTAGTGACCCAGACTCTGTCCCCTCTGCTTTCAGGTTCTTCAGATCTTCAATACACTTTTGGATCCACCCGAACACTTTCGACTTGGCCGCCAGCAGCACTTTGCAGCAGATCGCCATTGAAAACGACGACGAAACCCGACCCCGAAAGACACCTATGCACCCGGCTTCCCTGGGTGAGGTAACTCGAGTACTCCAGTGCTCCTGTGGGTATAGACTCTAGAACAACCCAGTTCTAAAGGGGTTTGCTCCAAGTCCTCCTCTAAGTGTCCCTTTTCTTTAAAATTCCAACCGCGACTTTCCCCATAGAAGTCAACGGCGATTCGCGGCTGTGTTCTCACACTGCACGCGTCCCCCGTGGGTCCCCTGTGTCACTACCTTGGGTGGTTCCTTGTGGTCCAAGCACTTCTACAGGCTCTAGGCCTTGTGTCTAGCTCAGTCGTGGTTCTTATACCACTTTATTGGTATATGGTTTGGTACGCCCCTAGGGCTCAAACGTGTATTTGTGCTATTACTGTTGATAACTAACTTATAACTTATGTACTTCGAACTCTAGCCTCATAAAGAGACTAGAGAGGTGTGTTTAGCAATAAATACATATATTTTGAATATATACCTGGTGTGGTCCTCTTTCATTTGGTCACTCAAGAGATTACAGACTGGTAAAACAAGCTGCTTTACATTCCTTCAAGACTTAGCCTGAAGGCTGCTCTCCATAGCTACCACTAGGATAGCTTTCAATAAAGGTTGTCTTTAACCTATCTCCAATAAGGGGTTGTTTGGACTGGTGCAAGGTGCCCACTATAATTAGTGGACAGCATATACCAGGCCAACTTCTCACAGGAGGAATCTGGTTAAAACTGGTTTGATGTGCTTGTTGGTTTTGGTTTGCTTGCTCGTTCTCTATTATCACTTGGGGGTTGTTTTTCTTTTTTTGTAGGGTGGAGTGGGATGAGTGACCGTGGGAGGCAGCTTTATGCAGGAGGCATCACAAGGGTCCATGGACCTTTTTTGCCTAGGGGGAGAGGATAGGGGGGGATGAGAGGGGAAGGGGGGTGGTGGAGGTAAGAGGGGGATGGGGGGTAGATCCAGCCAATTAAACTTGTTGATTTAGTATTTGTAGGTAGCAGGAATTGGAACAGTCAGGACTTGCTGTGGTCTATGAATGGCATTGGGTAAATTGCGTATAGCCTCAGTTAATATATGTGGCCTGAATAATTCCTCGAAAAAACGCAGGATTAATGAAGATATGAAATACCTAAAAGCTGATATAGTTTGTCTTCAAGAGACTCATCTTGAAGCCGGCATACAAAAGATTGCTGAACTAGAGGGATACGAATTGATTTCTGCCACGTTCCAGGGAACACCCACAAGAGGGGTCGCAATAATGGCTCGCAAAAAAGGTTTAAGGTTCCCACGCTCAAAATCAGATCAGTATGGTCGATGGGTTGTCACTCACTGCTTTTGGGATAATTATTCTTTTACTCTATGTTCTGTGTACGGATCAGTGTTGGATGAACCGGCCTTATTTGACTGGCTGAATATTGAGTTGGTTGGTTGGCCGCTGCCTATAATCATGTGTGGGGGATTTTAATGTCAATTTAAACAATGGGAATATGAAATTAGGTATGCAGTCATATCAGGGTCACAAACCTAAGGTTTTTAATGCTCTGATTAATCTTTGTAATACACATGGACGTTTTGATGCATGGGCTACACTAGAACCTCATGATGTGTGATACACATTTTTCTCTGCCCCCCACCAAACTCATGCCAGGTTAGATAATTTTTTTGTGTCTCAGGACGTGTTAACGAAATCGAATATTACTAAATTCCCCCGGGTGATGTCGGATCACAATCCATGCATCAAAACCTGTTATGTCTCATTGGACCTTCAATAGAGCACTTCTATATGAGGAAGGTTATGTCCAACATATGATGGAGTGGATTCCAAGATTCATAGATGAGAATAAAGGTAGTGCACAGATAGGGATAATTTGGGACACACTCAAAGCGGGGATAAGAGGGGAAACATTGAGATATGGTTGGGCCTCGCAGGCAAAAGGTATCTTCAGGAACAATACCAGGCACTGAGAAAAGCAGAAACACAATTAATACAGGCCATCACAAATAAGGAAGAGGTAGAGCAGGCACAAATTAAGGTGGCTTTGGTCAAATCTACAATTATGGATCTCTCGGCCAATAAGGCGGCAGGTAAATATTACGCTTGGCGATCTAAAATATATGAATGCAATGAGAGAGTGGGCCATCTTTTGGCGGTTCGGACCAGACAACGAATAACACAGGGGGGATATTAGAAATAGATGACCCCGGGCTAGGGTTGGTCAATCAGCCCCAAGAAATTCGGGCTGCTTTTCAGCGGTTTTATCAGATGCTTTATACGGATGATATTCCTAGTGAGGAGGAAGCTATACAGAATTATTTAACTGGGAGTTCGTGTGAGGGTCTGTCGATAGAAGAGAGGGATGCGCTTAAAGTACCTATAACAGTGGACGAAATTCAGGAAGCTATTAGGTCACTAGTAAACGGCAAGGCGGTGGGTACAGATGCTATACCCAGTGAATTCTACAAAATGTTTGCTTCCCCTTTGCAGGAGTTAATGAAGGGGGTGTTTTTGGAAGCTCAGTCGGGGAGAGGAGCCCCTGGATCTTGGGGGTCAGCTAATAATGTCATTTTCCCAAAAAAAGGTAAACCGGCGAAAGAGATGGGGTCTTATCGTCCCATCACTTTAATAAATAGCGACATTAAAGTATATGCTAAAATTTTGGCTAAGCGGCTGACGATAATTATTAAGAAATTGGTTTCCCCGACCCAGCATGGATTTGTACCTGGACGGAGTACAATAGATCATATCCAGAGAGTTATTGCTCTTTTTGATAAAGCAGGAATTACCGGGGACACTATCGGGCTCATCCTGCTTGATGTGGAGAAGGCCTTTGATAGGGTCTCCTGGCCGTTTTTATGGGCAACTTTAAAGAGCAGAGGGTTTGGGGAGGGCTTTATCACCGCCATTGCAATAATGTATAGAGACCCTGTGGCAAGAATATCAATAATGGGAGAGATGTCGGACCTTGTTTTGATCACCAGGGGGACTCGTCAGGGATGGCAGTGCTCCCCCCTATTGTTCACATTATATATAGATCCGTTAGTTATGAGGATCTAACACAACAACCGGGTTTCAGGAGTACAGAGCATAGGGGGGAGCACCAAATTACTGGCATATGCCGATGATCTTGCGATTATTACTTCAAATCCAATGGCGGCATTGAGGAGATTGAAAAAGAAGCTGATACTTTGGGAAAATCTCTGGCTACCGCCTGACCTCAGCTAAAACCCAGGTTTTGGTCAGTAAAGGTCTTCAGATGAACGACTCTCGTGTGGTACAGAGTGCAATTTATTTAGGTGTAGCAATTTCGGCTGACATTGCGAAGATTACAGGAGATAATTTGAATCCGCTGCTTTTTAAATTTAAAACGGAAATCAATAGATTAGAAAATCTCAAACTAACAATGGTAGGGAGATGTAATGTTATCAAAATACTTTTTTACCCAAGATTTTGTATTTTTTAGGGCCATTCCTTTGAATGTCTGTAATTCTTGGTTTGTTGCTATGAATCACTTATTTTCTAGGTTTATATGGGCTAATCGCCGCCCTTGGAGAGCTCTAAAATTTCTAACTTTACCAAGAGAAAGAGGGGGGTGGGCAGCTCCCAATCTTCAGTTTTATCATTGGGCCTCTGTGCTATATAAGGCAGGGATACTACTTAATGAAAAGGCGGAGGCTACACAGAATGGGTCGCCTACGTCTACCTATGAGTTGTTATTGGGGGATGAGGCTCGGGGTGTCTTTTACGACATATAGAATTTAATTATTATAAAAGGGTTAAATTTAAAACTTTATTATGTGCATTTAAGGTTTGGACCGCGGTCCGGAAAAAGCTTGGTCTTGGGCGTATAAATGCTTATACTCCTATATTTAAGAACAGCTGTCTCCCAAATATTTTTAATGATAGGTACATGAGGTATTGGTATGATAAAGGAATTAGGGTGGTGGGCGATGTTACAAATGGGACCGAGGTGGTGCTTTTTGAGACTATTAGAGATCGATTTGGGTTAGATAACCGGTAGTTCTTTAAATACCTACAAATAAGTGATTTTTTAGTCAAGAAAACTGGGGGTGCCTGTGGTTTCTCTGGGGTGAAACTGATTGAGGGATTGCTCAAGGGCTCTACTACACTGGGAGGGATATATCAAATGCTAAATGAGCTGACTGTGGATGATCTGAATAAACATGTTGAGCGCTGGCAGGGACTCTTACAGGTGGGACTGGGAGAAATAGAAGATTCATTAGACCTAGCCCAGACGGCATTTATTGCGGCTAATCTTCAGCTCCAATGTTTTAAAACATGGTTCAACCTCTATATTACACCTGCTAAAATTGCTAAATGGGGTAGGGTAGCAGGATCAACATTTCCCCGATGTAGCTATCAAGCAGCGGATATCATTCACATGTTTGCTTATTGTCCTGGGCTAGATACTCTGAAACAGGATGTAAGCAATATGGTGAGAACTATGCTGGGCTGTGAAATTATTTATCATCTCAATTGATTGTACTGGGGGTTGGACATCCTGTATTATCACACCACAGCCAATCCTTTCTTTTTATTGCCATGACAGTCTTTAGATTAAGTCTGGCCACTCATTGGCTTGATCCTATTCCTCCATCTGGACAACAGTGGCTTGGAAGATTTCTTGCAGTACATAGAATGGAAAGAGCTGCTTACTCTAGAAGAGGCCACAGGGCGAAAACCAAAGGGTTAGCTATCTGGGCCCCCCTAATGAACTCGTCATTCTTGAACCATGAACAGGAATGAGGAAGGGAGACAGATATCTTTGTTTCTTCTTCCTATTTTTTTTTTTCTTTTCTTATGTTTTGTAATGTATGATATGTAAGGTTTATCGACAATATTTGGGCTGGATATGCTGGGGGTAGGGAAGGGGGGGTGGGAGAGGGAGGGTGGAATGGTGAAGACTTTATGATTGGATTTTGTTTCTCACTTTGCTGTACAAAGAAAATTTGAATAAAGACATATTTAAAAAAAAAAAAAGAAATGTCCAACTAACTATAATGTCCCTGAAACCTATGGTTTTTTCAGTGAATTTCTATGGTTTTCTAAATGCTAATTTCTAACTATAACGTCCCTGAAACCTATGGTTTTTTCAGTGAATTTCAAAGATTTTTTAAATGATAATTTCTAACTATAACGTCCCTGAAACCTATGGTTTTTTCAGTGAATTTCAAAGGTTTTTTAAATGCTAATTTCTAACTGTTCCTACAGAGGTAGGACATGCGCAGAAAGAGGAAGAAACACGCAGAAAGAAGCAAAAGAAATGCAGAAAGACGCAACAGAAGTCCAGAAAGACGAAGAAAGGTGCAGAAAGAAGCAAGAGATATGCACAAAGAACCAACAGAGGTGCAGAAAGAGGCCTTGTTGCAAAGTCATCCTGTGCCTACAACATTTTGCTGACTGGTATTGGTGGTAACTTACTCTGACTAACCAGGCCCGGAGCCCGTGCTATCCTGAAAGACACTTAGAATACAGTGAAAACACCTACATACACTAGGGTACACTATGGGTTGGGGTACCCCTGTGATTGGAATGAACTCTCCTGTAAGGCCCTAGCACATAATAGGGCAGGGGGATTAAAACTACCTCTAAGTCAGAGGTGCAGAAAGAGGCAAGAGAAGTGCAGAAAGAAGCAACAGAGGTGCCGAAAGAGGCAAGAGAGGAACAGAAACAGGCAAGAAAGGTGCAGAAAGAGGGTACAGGTGTGCAGGAAGAGGCAAGAGGGATACAGAAATTTGCAACAGAGGTACAGAAAGAAGCAAGAGCAGTGCAGAAAGAAGCAAGAGAAGTGCAGAAAGAAGCAAAAGAGGTGGAGAAATAGGGAAGAGGGTACAGAAAGAGGCAAGAGGGATACAGAAATGTGCAAAAGAGGTGCAGAAATAAGCAAGAGAAGTGCAGAAAGAGGCAAGAGAATTGCTGAAAGAAGCAACAGAGGTGTAGAAAGAAGCAAGAGAAGTGCAGAAAGAGGCAAGTGAGGTGCAGAAAGAAGCAAGAGCA
Organism: Calotriton arnoldi; assembly: GCA_963921515.1. Taxonomy (NCBI): domain Eukaryota; kingdom Metazoa; phylum Chordata; class Amphibia; order Caudata; family Salamandridae; genus Calotriton; species Calotriton arnoldi. The sequence continues at coordinate 615,179 of CAWUFW010008315.1, forward strand.
GTGCAGAATGAACCAACAGAGGTGCAAAAAGAGGCAAGAGGGGTGCAAAAAGAAGGAAGAGAAGTGCAGAAAGAGGCAAGAGAATTGCTGAAAGAAGCAACAGAGGTGTAGGAAGAAGCAAGAGCAGTGCAGAAAGAAGCAAGAGAAGTGCAGAAAGAAGCAAAAGAGGTGGAGAAATAGGGAAGAGGGTGCAGAAAGAGGCAAGAGGGATACAGAAATTTACAAAAGAGGTGCAGAAACAAGCAAGAGAAGTGCAGAAAGAGGCAAGAGAATTGCTGGAAGAAGCAACAGAGGTGTAGAAAGAAGCAAGAGAAGTACAGAAAGAGGCAAGTGAGGTGCATAAAGAAGCAAGAGCAGTACAGAATGAACCAATAGAGGTGCAAAAAGAGGCAAGAGGGGTGCAAAAAGAAGGAAGAGAAGTGCAAAAAGAAGCAAGAGAAGTGCAGAAAGAGGCAAGAGAATTGCTAAAAGAAGCAACAGAGGTGTAGAAAGAAGCAAGAGAAGTGCAGAAAGAGGCAAGTGGGGTGCAGAAAGAAGCAAGAGCAGTGCAGAATGAACCAACAGAGGTGCAAAAAGAGGCAAGAGGGGTGCAAAAAGAAGGAAGAGAAGTGCAGAAAGAGGCAAGAGAATTGCTGAAAGAAGCAAAGGAGGTGTAGGAAGAAGCAAGAGCAGTGCAGAAAGAATCAAGAGAAGTGCAGAAAGAAGCAAAAGAGGTGGAGAAATAGGGAAGAGGGTGCAGAAAGAGGCAAGAGGGATACAGAAATGTGCAAAAAAGGTGCAGAAATAAGCAAGAGAAGTGCAGAAAGAGGCAAGAGAATTGCTGAAAGGAGCAACAGAGGTGTAGAAAGAAGCAAGAGAAGTGGAGAAAAAGGCAAGTGAGGTGCAGAAAGAAGCAAGAGCAGTGCAGAATGAACCAACAGAGGTGCAAAAAGAGGCAAGAGGGGTGCAAAAAGAAGGAAGAGAAGTGCAGAAAGAGGCAAGAGAATTGCTGAAAGAAGCAACAGAGGTGTAGGAAGAAGCAAGAGCAGTGCAGAAAGAAGCAAGAGAAGTACAGAAAGAAGCAAAAGAGGTGGAGAAATAGGGAAGAGGGTGCAGAAAGAGGCAAGAGGGATACAGAAATGTGCAAAAGAGGTGCAGAAACAAGCAAGAGAAGTGCAGAAAGAGACAAGAGAATTGCTGGAAGAAGCAACAGAGGTGTAGAAAGAAGCAAGAGAAGTGCAGAAAGAGGCAAGTGAGGTGCAGAAAGAAGCAAGAGCAGTACAGAATGAACCAATAGAGGTGCAACAAGAGGCAAGAGGGTGCAAAAAGAAGGAAGAGAAGTGCAGAAAGAAGCAAGAGAAGTGCAGAAAGAGGCAAGTGAGGTGCAGAAAGAAGCAAGAGCAGTGCAGAATGAACCAACAGAGGTGCAAAAAGAGGCAAGAGGGTGCAAAAGAAGGAAGAGAAGTGCAGAAAGAGGCAAGAGAATTGCTGAAAGAAGCAACAGAGGTGTAGGAAGAAGCAAGAGCAGTACAGAAAGAAGCAAGAGAAGTGCAGAAAGAAGCAAAAGAGGTGGAGAAATAGGGAAGAGGGTGCAGAAAGAGGCAAGAGGGATACAGACTTGTGCAAAAGAGGTGCAGAAAGAAGCAAGAGAAGTGCAGAAAGAGGCAAGTGAGGTGCAGAAAGAAGCAAGAGCAGTGCAGAATGAACCAACAGAGGTGCAAAAAGAGGGAAGAGGGGTGCAAAAAGAAGGACGAGAAGTGCAGAAAGAGGCAAAAGAATTGCTAAAAGAAGCAACAGAGGTGTAGGAAGAAGCAAGAGCAGTGCAGAAAGAAGCAAGAGAAGTGTAGAAAGAAGCTAAAGAGGTGGAGAAATAGGGAAGAGGGTGCAGAAAGAGGCAAGAGGGATACAGAAATTTGCAAAAAAGGTGCAGAAACTAGCAAGAGAAGTGTTGAAAGAGGCAAGATAATTGCTGGAAGAAGCAACGGAGGTGTAGACAGAAGCAAGAGAAGTGCAGAAAGAGGCAAGTGAGGTGCAGAAAGAAGCAAGAGCAGTACAGAATGAACCAATAGAGGTGCAAAAAGAGGCAAGAGGGGTGCAAAAAGAAGGAAGAGAAGTGCAAAAAGAAGCAAGAGAAGTGCAGAAAGAGGCAAGAGAATTGCTAAAAGAAGCAACAGAGGTGTAGAAAGAAGCAAGAGCAGTGCAGAAAGAAGCAAGAGAAGTGCAGAAAGAGACAAGTGAGGTGCAGAAAGAAGCAAGAGCAGTGCAGAAAGAACCAACAGAGGTGCAAAAAGAGGCAAGAGAGGTGTACAAACAGGCAAGAAAGGTGCAGAAAAACGGTACAGGGGTGCAGAAAGAGGCAAGAGGGATACTGAAATTTGCAACAGAGGTACAGAAAGAAGCAAGAGCAGTGCAGAAAGTAGCAAGAGAAGTGCAGAAAGAAGCAAATGTGGTGGAGAAATAGGGAAGAGGGTGCAGAAAGAGGTAGAGGGATACAGAAATTTACAAAATAGGTGCAGAAACCAGCAAGAGAAGTGCAGAAAGAGGCAAGAGGGATAAAGACATTTGCAAAAGAGGTGCAGAAACAAGCAAGAGAAGTGCAGAAAGAGGCAAGAGAATTGCTGAAAGAAGCAACAGAGGTGTAGATACAAGCAAGAACAGTGCAGAAAGAAGCAAGAGAAGTGCAGAAAGAAGCAAAAGAGGTGGAGAAATAGGGAACAGGGTGCATAAAGAGGCAAGAGGGATACAGAAATCTACAAAATAGGTGCAGAAACAAGCAAGAGAAGTGCAGAAAGAGGCAAGAGAATTGCTGAAAGAAGCAACAGAGGTGTAGAAAGAAGCAAGAGAAGTGCAGAAAGAGGCAAGTGAGGTGCAGAAAGAAGCAAGAGCAGTGCAGAATGAACCAACAGAGGTGCAAAAAGAGGCAAGAGGGGTGCAAAAAGAAGCAACAGAAGTGCAGAAAGAGGCAAGAGAATTGCTGAAAGAAGCAACAAAGGTGTAGAAAGAAGCAAGAGCAGTGCAGAAAGAAGCAAGAGAAGTGCAGAAAGAAGCAAAAGAGGTGGAGAAATAGGGAAGAGGGTGCAGAAAGAGGTAGAGGGATACAGAAATTTACAAAATAGGTGCAGAAACCAGCAGGAGAAGTGCAGAAAGAGGCAAGAGAATTGCTGAAAGAAGCAACAGAGGTGTAGAAAGAAGCAAGAGAAGTGCAGAAAGAGGCAAGTGAGGTGCAGAAAGAAGCAAGAGCAGTGCAGAATGAACCAACAGAGGTGCAAAAAGAGGCAAGAGGGGTGCAAAAAGAAGCAAGAGAAGTGCAGAAAGAGGCAAGAGAATTGCTGAAAGAAGCAACAAAGGTGTAGAAAGAAGCAAGAGCAGTGCAGAAAGAAGCAAGAGAAGTGCAGAAAGAAGCAAAAGAGGTGCAGAAACAATCAAGAGAAGTGCAGAAAGAGGGAAGAGAATTGCTGAAAGAGGCAACAGAGGTGTATAAAGAAGCAAGAGAAGTGGAGAAAGAGACAAGAGAATTGCTGAAAGAAGCAATAGAGGTGTAGAAAGAAGCAAGAGCAGTGCAGAAAGATGCAAGAGAAGTGCAGGAAGAAGCAAAATAGGTGGAGAAATAGGGAAGAGGATGCAGAAAGAGGCAAGAGAATTGCTGAAAGAAGCAACAGAGGTGTAGAAAGAAGCAAGAGAAGTGCAGAAATAGGCACGTGAGGTGCAGAAAGAAGCAAGAGCAGCACAGAATGAACAAATAAAGGTGCAAAAAGAGGCAAGAGGGGTGCAAAAAGAAGGAAGAGAAGTGCAAAAAGAAGCAAGAGAAGTGCAGAAAGAGGCAAGAGAATTGCTAAAAGAAGCAACAGAGGTGTAGAAAGAAGCAAGAGCAGTGCAGAAAGAAGCAAGAGAAGTGCAGAAAGAGACAAGTGAGGTGCAGAAAGAAGCAAGAGCAGTGTAGAAAGAACCAACAGAGGTGAAAAAAGAGGCAAGAGAGGTGTACAAACAGGCAAGAAAGGTGCAGAAAAACGGTACAGGGGTGCAGAAAGAGGCAAGAGGGATACTGAAATTTGCAACAGAGGTACAGAAAGAAGCAAGAGCAGTGCAGAAAGTAGCAAGAGAAGTGCAGAAAGAAGCAAATGAGGTGGATAAATAGGGAAGAGGGTGCAGAAAGAGGTAGAGGGATACAGAAATTTACAAAATAGGTGCAGAAACCAGCAAGAGAAGTGCAGAAAGAGGCAAGAGAATTGCTGAAAGAAGCAACAGAGGTGTAGATACAAGCAAGAACAGTGCAGAAAGAAGCAAGAGAAGTGCAGAAAGAAGCAAAAGAGGTGGAGAAATAGGGAACAGGGTGCAGAAAGAGGCAAGAGGGATACAGAAATTTACAAAATAGCTGCAGAAACAAGCAAGAGAAGTGCAGGAAGAGGCAAGAGAATTGCTGAAAGAAGCAACAGAGGTGTAGAAAGAAGCAAGAGAAGTGCAGAAAGAGGCAAGTGAGGTGCAGAAAGAAGCAAGAGCAGTGCAGAATGAACCAACAGAGGTGCAAAAAGAGGCAAGAGGGGTGCAAAAAGAAGCAAGAGAAGTGCAGAAAGAGGCAAGAGAATTGCTGAAAGAAGCAACAAAGGTGTAGAAAGAAGCAAGAGCAGTGCAGAAAGAAGCAAGAGAAGTGCAGAAAGAAGCAAAAGAGGTGGAGAAATAGGGAAGAGGGTGCAGAAAGAGGTAGAGGGATACAGAAATTTACAAAATAGGTGCAGAAACCAGCAAGAGAAGTGCAGAAAGAGGCAAGAGAATTGCTGAAAGAAGCAACAGAGATGTAGAAAGAAGCAAGAGAAGTGCAGAAAGAGGCAAGTGAGGTGCAGAAAGAAGCAAGAGCAGTGCAGAATGAACCAACAGAGGTGCAAAAAGAGGCAAGAGGGGTGCAAAAAGTAGCAAGAGAAGTGCAGAAAGAGGCAAGAGAATTGCTGAAAGAAGCAACAAAGGTGTAGAAAGAAGCAAGAGCTGTGCAGAAAGAAGCAAGAGAAGTGCAGAAAGAAGCAAAAGAGGTGCAGAAACAAGCAAGAGAAGTGCAGAAAGAGGGAAGAGAATTGCTGAAAGAGGCAACAGAGGTGTAGAAAGAAGCAAGAGAAGTGGAGAAAGAGGCAAGAGAATTGCTGAAAGAAGCAATAGAGGTGTAGAAAGAAGCAAGAGCAGTGCAGAAAGAAGCAAGAGAAGTGCAGAAAGAAGCAAAATAGGTGGAGAAATAGGGAAGAGGATGCAGAAAGAGGCAAGATAATTGCTGAAAGAAGCAACAGAGGTGTAGAAAGAAGCAAGAGAAGTGCAGAAATAGGCAAGTGAGGTGCAGAAAGAAGCAAGAGCAGTGCAGAATGAACCAACAGAGGTGCAAAAAGAGGCAAGAGGGGTGCAAAAAGAAGGAAGAGAAGTGCAGAAAGAGGCAATAGAATTGCTGAAAGAAGCAACAGAGGAGTAGAAAGAAGCAAGAGAAGTGCAGAAAGAGACAAGTGAGGTGCAGAAAGAAGCAAGATCAGTGCAGAAAGAACCAACAGAGGTGCAAAAAAGAGGCAAGAGAGGTGCAGAAACAGGCAAGAAAGGTGCAGAAAAAGGGTACAGGGGTGCATAAAGAGGCAAGAGGGATACAGAAATTTGCAACAGAGGTACAGAAAGAAGCAAGAGCAGTGCAGAAAGAAGCGAGAAGTCAGAAAGAAGCAAAAGAGATGGAGAAATAGGGAAGAGGGTGCAGAAAGAGGCAAGAGAATTGCTGAAAGAAGCAGCAGAGGTGTAGAAAGAAGCAAGAGAAGTGCAGAAAGAGGCAAGTGAGGTGCAGAAAGAAGCAAGAGCAGTGCAGAATGAACCAACAGAGGTGCAAAAAGAAGCGAGAGGGGTGCAAAAAGAAGGAAGAGATGTGCAGAAAGAGGAAAGAGAATTGCTGAAAGAAGCAACAGAGGTGTAGAAAGAAGCAAGAGAAGTGCAGAGAGAACAAGTGAGGTGCAGAAAGAAGCAAGAGCAGTGAGAGAGAACCTACAGAGGTGCAAAAAGAGGCAAGAGAGGTGCAGAAATTTGCAACAGAGGTACAGAAAGAAGCAAGAGCAGTGCAGAAAGAAGCAAGAGAAGTGCAGAAAGAAGCAAAAGAGGTGGAGAAATAGGGAAGAGGGATATAGAAATTTGCAAAAGAGGTGCAGAAACAAGGAAGAGAAGTGTAAAAAGAGGAAAGAGAATTGCTGAAAGTAGCAACAGAGGAGTAGAAAGAAGCAAGAGAAGTGCAGATATAGACAAGTGAGGTGCATAAAGAAGCAAGAGCAGTGCGGAAAGAACCAACAGAGGTGCAAAAAGAGGCAAGAGAGGTGCAGAAAGAGGGTACAGGGGTGCAGAAAGAGGCAAGAGAATTGCTGAAAGAAGGAACAGAGGTGTAGAAAGAAGCAAGAGAAGTGCAGAAACAGGCAAGTGAGGTACAGAAAGAAGCAAGAGCAGTGCAGAAAGAATCAAGAGAAGTGCAGAAAGAATCAAAAGAGGTGGAGAAATAGGGAAGAGGGTGCAGAAAGAGGCAAGAGGGATACAGAAATGTGCAAAAGAGGTGCAGAAATAAGCAAGAGAAGTGCAGAAAGAGGCAAGAGAATTGCTGAAAGGAGCAACAGAGGTGTAGAAAGAAGCAAGAGAAGTGGAGAAAAAGGCAAGTGAGGTGCAGAAATAAGCAAGAGCAGTGCAGAATGAACCAACAGAGGTGCAAAAAGAGGCAAGAGGGGTGCAACAAGAAGGAAGAGAAGTGCAGAAAGAGGCAAGAGAATTGCTGAAAGAAGCAACAGAGGTGTAGGAAGAAGCAAGAGCAGTGCAGAAAGAAGCAAGAGAAGTGCAGAAAGAAGCAAAAGAGGTGGAGAAATAGGAAGAGGGTGCAGAAAGAGGCAAGAGGGATACAGAAATGTGCAAAGAGGTGCAGAAACAAGCAAGAGAAGTGCAGAAAGAGGCAAGAGAATTGCTGGAAGAAGCAACAGAGGTGTAGAAAGAAGCAAGAAAAGTGCAGAAAGAGGCAAGTGAGGTGCAGAAAGAAGCAAGAGCAGTACAGAATGAACCAATAGAGGTGCAAAAAGAGGCAAGAGGGGTGCAAAAAGAAGGAAGAGAAGTGCAAAAGAAGCAAGAGAAGTACAGAAAGAGGCAAGGGAATTGATAAAAGAAGCAACAGAGGTGTAGAAAGAAGCAAGAGAAGTGCAGAAAGAGGCAAGTGAGGTGCAGAAAGAAGCAAGAGCAGTGCAGAATGAACCAACAGAGGTGCAAAAAGAGGCAAGAGGGTGCAAAAAGAAGGAAGAGAAGTGCAGAAAGAGGCAAGAGAATTGCTGAAAGAAGCAACAGAGGTGTAGGAAGAAGCAAGAGCAGTGCAGAATGAAGCAAGAGAAGTGCAGAAAGAAGCAAAAGAGGTGGAGAAATAGGGAAGAGGGTGCAGAAAGAGGCAAGAGGGATACAGACTTGTGCAAAAGAGGTGCAGAAAGAAGCAAGAGAAGTGCAGAAAGAGGCAAGTGAGGTGCAGAAAGAAGCAAGAGCAGTGCAGAATGAACCAACAGAGGTGCAAAAAGAGGCAAGAGGGGTGCAAAAAGAAGGAAGAGAAGTGCAGAAAGAGGCAAAAGAATTACTGAAAGAAGCAACAGAGGTGTAGGAAGAAGCAAGAGCAGTGCAGAAAGAAGCAAGAGATGTGCAGAAAGAAGCTAAAGAGGTGGAGAAATAGGGAAGAGGGTGCAGAAAGAGGCAAGAGGGATACAGAAATTTGCAAAAGAGGTGCAGAAACAAGCAATAGAAGTGCAGAAAGAGGCAAGATAATTGCTGGAAGAAGCAACGGAGGTGTAGAAAGAAGCAAGAGCAGTGCAGAAAGAAGCAAGAGAAGTGCAGAAAGAGACAAGTGAGGTGCAGAAAGAAGCAAGAGCAGTGCAGAAAGAACCAACAGAGGTGCAAAAAGAGGCAAGAGAGGTGTACAAACAGGCAAGAAAGGTGAAGAAAAACGGTACAGGGGTGCAGAAAGAGGCAAGAGGGATACTGAAATTTGCAACAGAGGTACAGCAAGAAGCAAGAGCAGTGCAGAAAGTAGCAAGAGAAGTGCAGAAAGAAGCAAATGAGGTGGAGAAATAGGGAAGAGGGTGCAGAAAGAGGTAGAGGGATACAGAAATTTACAAAATAGGTGCAGAAACCAGCAAGAGAAGTGCAGAAAGAGGCAAGAGGGATACAGACATTTGCAAAAGAGGTGCAGAAACAAGCAAGAGAAGTGCAGAAAGAGGCAAGAGAATTGCTGAAAGAAGCAACAGAGGTGTAGATACAAGCAAGAACAGTGCAGAAAGAAGCAAGAGAAGTGCAGAAAGAAGCAAAAGAGGTGGAGAAATAGGGAACAGAGGTGCAGAAAGAGGCAAGAGGGATACAGAAATTTACAAAATAGGTGCAGAAACAAGCAAGAGAAGTGCAGAAAGAGGCAAGAGAATTGCTGAAAGAAGCAACAGAGGTGTAGAAAGAAGCAAGAGAAGTGCAGAAAGAGGCAAGTGAGGTGCAGAAAGAAGCAAGAGCAGTGCAGAATGAACCAACAGAGGTGCAAAAAGAGGCAAGAGGGTGCAAAAAGAAGCAAGAGAAGTGCAGAAAGAGGCAAGAGAATTGCTGAAAGAAGAAACAAAGGTGTAGAAAGAAGCAAGAGCAGTGCAGAAAGAAGCAAGAGAAGTGCAGAAAGAAGCAAAAGAGGTGGAGAAATAGGGAAGAGGGTGCAGAAAGAGGTAGAGGGATACAGAAATTTACAAAATAGGTGCAGAAACCAGCAAGAGAAGTGCAGAAAGAGGCAAGAGAATTGCTGAAAGAAGCAACAGAGGTGTAGAAAGAAGCAAGAGAAGTGCAGAAAGAGGAACGTGAGGTGCAGAAAGAAGCAAGAGCAGTACAGAAAGAGGCAAGAGAATTGCTAAAAGAAGCAACAGAGGTGTAGAAAGAAGCAAGAGCAGTGCAGAAAGAAGCAAGAGAAGTGCAGAAAGAGACAAGTGAGGTGCAGAAAGAAGCAAGAGCAGTGCAGAAAGAACCAACAGAGGTGCAAAAAGAGGCAAGAGAGGTGTACAAACAGGCAAGAAAGGTGAAGAAAAACGGTACAGGGGTGCAGAAAGAGGCAAGAGGGATACTGAAATTTGCAACAGAGGTACAGCAAGAAGCAAGAGCAGTGCAGAAAGTAGCAAGAGAAGTGCAGAAAGAAGCAAATGAGGTGGAGAAATAGGGAAGAGGGTGCAGAAAGAGGTAGAGGGATACAGAAATTTACAAAATAGGTGCAGAAACCAGCAAGAGAAGTGCAGAAAGAGGCAAGAGGGATAAAGACATTTGCAAAAGAGGTGTAGAAACAAGCAAGAGAAGTGCAGAAAGAGGCAAGAGAATTGCTGAAAGAAGCAACAGAGGTGTAGATACAAGCAAGAACAGTGCAGAAAGAAGCAAGAGAAGTGCAGAAAGAAGCAAAAGAGGTGGAGAAATAGGGAACAGGGTGCAGAAAGAGGCAAGAGGGATACAGAAATTTACAAAATAGGTGCAGAAACAAGCAAGAGAAGTGCAGAAAGAGGCAAGAGAATTGCTGAAAGAAGCAACAGAGGTGTAGAAAGAAGCAAGAGAAGTGCAGAAAGAGGCAAGTGAGGTGCAGAAAGAAGCAAGAGCAGTGCAGAATGAACCAACAGAGGTGCAAAAAGAGGCAAGAGGGGTGCAAAAAGAAGCAAGAGAAGTGCAGAAAGAGGCAAGAGAATTGCTGAAAGAAGAAACAAAGGTGTAGAAAGAAGCAAGAGCAGTGCAGAAAGAAGCAAGAGAAGTGCAGAAAGAAGCAAAAGAGGTGGAGAAATAGGGAAGAGGGTGCAGAAAGAGGTAGAGGGATACAGAAATTTACAAAATAGGTGCAGAAACCAGCAAGAGAAGTGCAGAAAGAGGCAAGAGAATTGCTGAAAGAAGCAACAGAGGTGTAGAAAGAAGCAAGAGAAGTGCAGAAAGAAGCAAGAGCAGTGCAGAATGAACCAACAGAGGTGCAAAAAGAGGCAAGAGGGGCGCAAAAATAAGCAAGAGAAGTGAAGAAAGAGGCAAGAGAATTGCTGAAAGAAGCAACAAAGGTGTAGAAAGAAGCAAGAGCAGAGCAGAAAGAAGCAAGAGAAGTGCAGAAAGAAGCAAAGAGGTGCAGAAACAAGCAAGAGAAGTGCAGAAAGAGGGAAGAGAATTGCTGAAAGAGGCAACAGAGGTGTAGAAAGAAGCAAGAGAAGTGGAGAAAGAGGCAAGAGAATTGCTGAAAGAAGCAATAGAGGTGTAGAAAGAAGCAAGAGCAGTGCAGAAAGAAGCAAGAGAAGTGCAGAAAGAAGCAAAATAGGTGGAGAAATAGGGAAGAGGATGCAGAAAGAGGCAAGAGAATTGCTGAAAGAAGCAACAGAGGTGTAGAAAGAAGCAAGAGAAGTGCAGAAATAGGCAAGTGAGGTGCAGAAAGAAGCAAGAGCAGTGCAGAATGAACCAACAGAGGTGCAAAAAGAGGCAAGAGGGTGCAAAAAGAAGGAAGAGAAGTGCAGAAAGAGGCAATAGAATTGCTGAAAGAAGCAACAGAGGAGTAGAAAGAAGCAAGAAAAGTGCAGAAAGAGACAAGTGAGGTGCAGAAAGAAGCAAGATCAGTGCAGAAAGAACCAACAGAGGTGCAAAAAAGAGGCAAGAGAGGTGCAGAAACAGGCAAGAAAGGTGCAGAAAAAGGGTACAGGGGTGCAGAAAGAGGCAAGAGGGATACAGAAATTTGCAACAGAGGTACAGAAAGAAGCAAGAGCAGTGCAGAAAGAAGCAAGAGAAGTCAGAAAGAAGCAAAAGAGATGGAGAAATAGGGAAGAGGGTGCAGAAAGAGGCAAGAGGGATTCAGAAAGAAGCTAAAGAGGTGCAGAAACAAGCAAGAGAAGTGCAGAAAGAGGCAAGAGAATTGCTGAAAGAAGCAGCAGAGGTGTAGAAAGAAGCAAGAGAAGTGCAGAAAGAGGCAAGTGAGGTGCAGAAAGAAGCAAGAGCAGTGCAGAATGAACCAACAGAGGTGCAAAAAGAAGCGAGAGGGTGTAAAAAGACGGAAGAGATGTGCAGAAAGAGGAAAGAGAATTGCTGAAAGAAGCAACAGAGGTGTAGAAAGAAGCAAGAGAAGTGCAGAGAGAACAAGTGAGGTGCAGAAAGAAGCAAGAGCAGTGCAGAGAGAACCAACAGAGGTGCAAAAAGAGGCAAGAGAGGTGCAGAAATTTGCAACAGAGGTTCAGAAAGAAGCAAGAGCAGTGCAGAAAGAAGCAAGAGAAGTGCAGAAAGAAGCAAAAGAGGTGGAGAAATAGGGAAGAGGGATACAGAAATTTGCAAAAGAGGTGCAGAAACAAGCAAGAGAAGTACAGAAAGAGGCAAGAGAATTGCTGAAAGTAGCAACAGAGGAGTAGAAAGAAGCAAGAGAAGTGCAGAAAGAGACAAGTGAGGTGCATAAAGAAGCAAGAGCAGTGCAGAAAGAACCAACAGAGGTGCAAAAAGAGGCAAGAGAGGTGCAGAAAGAAGGTACAGGGGTGCAGAAAGAGGCAAGAGAATTGCTGAAAGAAGGAACAGAGGTGTAGAAAGAAGCAAGAGAAGTGCAGAAACAGGCAAGTGGGGTGCAGAAAGATGCAAGAGCAGTGCAGAAAGAATCAAGAGAAGTGCAGAAAGAAGCAAAAGAGGTGGAGAAATAGGGAAGAGGGTGCAGAAAGAGGCAAGAGGGATACAGAAATGTGCAAAAGAGGTGCAGAAATAAGCAAGAGAAGTGCAGAAAGAGGCAAGAGAATTGCTGAAAGGAGCAACAGAGGTGTAGAAAGAAGCAAGAGAAGTGGAGAAAAAGGCAAGTGAGGTGCAGAAAGAAGCAAGAGCAGTGCAGAATGAACCAACAGAGGTGCAAAAAGAGGCAAGAGGGTGCAAAAAGAAGGAAGAGAAGTGCAGAAAGAGGCAAGAGAATTGCTGAAAGAAGCAACAGAGGTGTAGGAAGAAGCAAGAGCAGTGCAGAAAGAAGCAAGAGAAGTGCAGAAAGAAGCAAAAGAGGTGGAGAAATAGGGAAGAGGGTGCAGAAAGAGGCAAGAGGGATACCGAAATGTGCAAAAGAGGTGCAGAAACAAGCAAGAGAAGTGCAGAAAGAGGCAAGAGAATTGCTGGAAGAAGCAACAGAGGTGTAGAAAGAAGCAAGAGAAGTGCAGAAAGAGGCAAGTGAGGTGCAGAAAGAAGCAAGAGCAGTACAGAATGAACCAATAGAGGTGCAAAATGAGGCAAGAGTGGTGCAAAAAGAAGGAAGAGAAGTGCAAAAAGAAGCAAGAGAAGTGCAGAAAGAGGCAAGGGAATTGATAAAAGAAGCAACAGAGGTGTAGAAAGAAGCAAGAGAAGTGCAGAAAGAGGCAAGTGAGGTGCAGAAAGAAGCAAGAGCAGTGCAGAATGAACCAACAGAGGTGCAAAAAGAGGCAAGAGGGGTGCAAAAAGAAGGAAGAGAAGTGCAGAAAGAGGCAAGAGAATTGCTGAAAGGAGCAACAGAGGTGTAGAAAGAAGCAAGAGAAGTGGAGGAAAAGGCAAGTGAGGTGCAGAAAGAAGCAAGATCAGTGCAGAAAGAACCAACAGAGGTGCAAAAAAGAGGCAAGAGAGGTGCAGAAACAGGCAAGAAAGGTGCAGAAAAAGGGTACAGGGGTGCAGAAAGAGGCAAGAGGGATACAGAAATGTGCAAAAGAGGTGCAGAAATAAGCAAGAGAAGTGCAGAAAGAGGCAAGAGAATTGCTGAAAGGAGCAACAGAGGTGTAGAAAGAAGCAAGAGAAGTGGAGAAAAAGGCAAGTGAGGTGCAGAAAGAAGCAAGATCAGTGCAGAAAGAACCAACAGAGGTGCAAAAAAGAGGCAAGAGAGGTGCAGAAACAGGCAAGAAAGGTGCAGAAAAAGGGTACAGGGGTGCAGAAAGAGGCAAGAGGGATACAGAAATTTGCAACAGAGGTACAGAAAGAAGCAAGAGCAGTGCAGAAAGAAGCAAGAGAAGTCAGAAAGAAGCAAAAGAGATGGAGACATAGGGAAGAGGGTGCAGAAAGAGGCAAGAGGGATTCAGAAAGAAGCTAAAGAGGTGCAGAAACAAGCAAGAGAAGTGCAGAAAGAGGCAAGAGAATTGCTGAAAGAAGCAGCAGAGGTGTAGAAAGAAGCAAGAGAAGTGCAGAAAGAGGCAAGTGAGGTGCAGAAAGAAGCAAGAGCAGTGCAGAATGAACCAACAGAGGTGCAAAAAGAAGCGAGAGGGGTGTAAAAAGACGGAAGAGATGTGCAGAAAGAGGAAAGAGAATTGCTGAAAGAAGCAACAGAGGTGTAGAAAGAAGCAAGAGAAGTGCAGAGAGAACAAGTGAGGTGCAGAAAGAAGCAAGAGCAGTGCAGAGAGAACCAACAGAGGTGCAAAAAGAGGCAAGAGAGGTGCAGAAATTTGCAACAGAGGTTCAGAAAGAAGCAAGAGCAGTGCAGAAAGAAGCAAGAGAAGTGCAGAAAGAAGCAAAAGAGGTGGAGAAATAGGGAAGAGGGATACAGAAATTTGCAAAAGAGGTGCAGAAACAAGCAAGAGAAGTACAGAAAGAGGCAAGAGAATTGCTGAAAGTAGCAACAGAGGAGTAGAAAGAAGCAAGAGAAGTGCAGAAAGAGACAAGTGAGGTGCATAAAGAAGCAAGAGCAGTGCAGAAAGAACCAACAGAGGTGCAAAAAGAGGCAAGAGAGGTGCAGAAAGAAGGTACAGGGGTGCAGAAAGAGGCAAGAGAATTGCTGAAAGAAGGAACAGAGGTGTAGAAAGAAGCAAGAGAAGTGCAGAAACAGGCAAGTGAGGTACAGAAAGAAGCAAGAGCAGTGCAGAAAGAATCAAGAGAAGTGCAGAAAGAAGCAAAAGAGGTGGAGAAATAGGGAAGAGGGTGCAGAAAGAGGCAAGAGGGATACAGAAATGTGCAAAAGAGGTGCAGAAATAAGCAAGAGAAGTGCAGGAAGAGGCAAGAGAATTGCTGAAAGGAGCAACAGAGGTGTAGAAAGAAGCAAGAGAAGTGGAGAAAAAGGCAAGTGAGGTGCAGAAAGAAGCAAGAGCAGTGCAGAATGAACCAACAGAGGTGCAAAAAGAGGCAAGAGGGGTGCAAAAAGAAGGAAGAGAAGTGCAGAAAGAGGCAAGAGAATTGCTGAAAGAAGCAACAGAGGTGTAGGAAGAAGCAAGAGCAGTGCAGAAAGAAGCAAGAGAAGTGCAGAAAGAAGCAAAAGAGGTGGAGAAATAGGGAAGAGGGTGCAGAAAGAGGCAAGAGGGATACAGAAATGTGCAAAAGAGGTGCAGAAACAAGCAAGAGAAGTGCAGAAAGAGGCAAGAGAATTGCTGGAAGAAGCAACAGAGGTGTAGAAAGAAGCAAGAAAAGTGCAGAAAGAGGCAAGTGAGGTGCAGAAAGAAGCAAGAGCAGTACAGAATGAACCAATAGAGGTGCAAAATGAGGCAAGAGGGGTGCAAAAAGAAGGAAGAGAAGTGCAAAAAGAAGCAAGAGAAGTGCAGAAAGAGGCAAGGGAATTGATAAAAGAAGCAACAGAGGTGTAGAAAGAAGCAAGAGAAGTGCAGAAAGAGGCAAGTGAGGTGCAGAAAGAAGCAAGAGCAGTGCAGAATGAACCAACAGAGGTGCAAAAAGAGGCAAGAGGGGTGCAAAAGAAGGAAGAGAAGTGCAGAAAGAGGCAAGAGAATTGCTGAAAGAAGCAACAGAGGTGTAGGAAGAAGCAAGAGCAGTGCAGAATGAAGCAAGAGAAGTGCAGAAAGAAGCAAAAGAGGTGGAGAAATAGGGAAGAGGGTGCAGAAAGAGGCAAGAGGGATACAGACTTGTGCAAAAGAGGTGCAGAAAGAAGCAAGAGAAGTGCAGAAAGAGGCAAGTGAGGTGCAGAAAGAAGCAAGAGCAGTGCAGAATGAACCAACAGAGGTGTAAAAAGAGGCAAGAGGGGTGCAAAAAGAAGGAAGAGAAGTGCAGAAAGAGGCAAAAGAATTACTGAAAGAAGCAACAGAGGTGTAGGAAGAAGCAAGAGCAGTGCCGAAAGAAGCAAGAGATATGCAGAAAGAAGCTAAAGAGGTGGAGAAATAGGGAAGAGGGTGCAGAAAGAGGCAAGAGGGATACAGAAATTTGCAAAAGAGGTGCAGAAACAAGCAATAGAAGTGCAGAAAGAGGCAAGATAATTGCTGGAAGAAGCAACGGAGGTGTAGACAGAAGCAAGAGAAGTGCAGAAAGAGGCACGTGAGGTGCAGAAAGAAGCAAGAGCAGTACAGAAAGAGGCAAGAGAATTGCTAAAAGAAGCAACAGAGGTGTAGAAAGAAGCAAGAGCAGTGCAGAAAGAAGCAAGAGAAGTGCAGAAAGAGACAAGTGAGGTGCAGAAAGAAGCAAGAGCAGTGCAGAAAGAACCAACAGAGGTGCAAAAAGAGGCAAGAGAGGTGTACAAACAGGCAAGAAAGGTGCAGAAAAACGGTACAGGGGTGCAGAAAGAGGCAAGAGGGATACTGAAATTTGCAACAGAGGTACAGAAAGAAGCAAGAGCAGTGCAGAAAGTAGCAAGAGAAGTGCAGAAAGAAGCAAATGAGGTGGAGAAATAGGGAAGAGGGTGCAGAAAGAGGTAGAGGGATACAGAAATTTACAAAATAGGTGCAGAAACCAGCAAGAGAAGTGCAAAAAGAGGCAAGAGGGGTGCAAAAAGAAGGAAGAGAAGTGCAAAAAGAAGCAAGAGAAGTGCAGAAAGAGGCAAGAGAATTGCTAAAAGAAGCAACAGAGGTGTAGAAAGAAGCAAGAGCAGTGCAGAAAGAAGCAAGAGAAGTGCAGAAAGAGACAAGTGAGGTGCAGAAAGAAGCAAGAGCAGTGCAGAAAGAACCAACAGAGGTGCAAAAAGAGGCAAGAGAGGTGTACAAACAGGCAAGAAAGGTGCAGAAAAACGGTACAGGGGTGCAGAAAGAGGCAAGAGGGATACTGAAATTTGCAACAGAGGTACAGAAAGAAGCAAGAGCAGTGCAGAAAGTAGCAAGAGAAGTGCAGAAAGAAGCAAATGAGGTGGAGAAATAGGGAAGAGGGTGCAGAAAGAGGTAGAGGGATACAGAAATTTACAAAATAGGTGCAGAACCCAGCAAGAGAAGTGCAGCAAGAGGGATAAAGACATTTGCAAAAGAGGTGCAGAAACAAGCAAGAGAAGTGCACAAAGAGGCAAGAGAATTACTGAAAGAAGCAACAGAGGTGTAGATACAAGCAAGAACAGTGCAGAAAGAAGCAAGAGAAGTGCAGAAAGAAGTAAAAGAGGTGGAGAAATAGGGAACAGGGTGCAGAAAGAGGCAAGAGGGATACAGAAATTTACAAAATAGGTGCAGAAACAAGCAAGAGAAGTGCAGAAAGAGGCAAGAGAATTGCTGAAAGAAGCAACAAAGGTGTAGAAAGAAGCAAGAGCAGTGCAGAAAGAAGCAAGAGAAGTGCAGAAAGAAGCAAAAGAGGTGCAGAAACAAGCAAGAGAAGTGCAGAAATCAATCAATCAAGCATTTGTATAGCGCGCTACTCACCCGGAGGGTCTCAAGGCGCTAGGGGGAGGGGGGTCCGCTACTGTTCGAACAGCCAGGTCTTGAGTTGCTTCCTGAAGGAGAGGTGGTCTTGGGTCAGGCGGAGGTGGATGGGTAGGGAGTTCCACGTCTTGGCAGCCAGGTAGGAGAAGGATCTTCCTCCCGTTGTGGCTCTTCGGATGCGGGGGACGGCGGCGAGGGCGTGGCTGGTCGATCGTAGCTGGCGGGTGGGAGTGTAGAAGGTCAGACGGTCGTTGAGGTATCTGGGGCCTTGGTTGTGGAGAGCTTTGTGTGCATGGGTGAGGAGTCGGAACGTGATTCTCTTGCTGACGGGGAGCCAGTGCAGGTCTCTCAGGTGTCCGGCGATGTGGCTGTGTCGGGGGATGTCCAGGATGAGTCGAGCTGAGGCGTTCTGGATGCGTTGGAGTCTTTTCTGAAGTTTGGCTGTGGTTCCGGCGTAGAGGGAGTTGGCGTAGTCCAGTCGGCTGGTGACGAGGGCCTGGGTGACCGTCTTCCTGGTTTCGGTGGGGATCCACCGGAAGATCTTCCGCAGCATGCGTAGGATGTTGAAGCAAGATGAGGAGACGGCGTTGACTTGTCTGGTCATTGAGAGGGAGGAGTCCAGGATGAAGCCCAGGTTGCGTGCGTGGTCCGTTGGTTTGGGTGCGTTGCCCAGGGCAGGGGGCCACCAGGAGTCGTCCCAGGCGGAGGGTGATGATCCTAGGATGAGGACTTCCGTCTTATCTGGAGTTCAGTTTCAGGCGGCTGTTCCTCATCCACTCGGCTACGTCCTTCATCCCTTCATGTAGGTTGGTTTTGGCTGTTGTGGGGTCGTTGGTGAGGGAGAGGATCAGCTGGGTGTCGTCGGCGTAGGAGATGATGTTGAGGTTGTGTTGGCGTGCGATGGCTGCGAGGGGGCTCATGTAGATGTTGAAGAGGGTGGGGCTGAGTGATGATCCTTGTGGTACGCCGCAGATGACTTCGGTGGCCTCGGAACTGAACGGGGGAGGCGGACTCTCTGGGTTCTTCCGGCGAGGAAGGAGATGATCCACTCCAGTGTCTTCTCTTGGATTCCGACGTTGTTCAGGCGTTGCACTAGGGTGCGGTGGCAGACTGTGTCAAACGCTGCGGAGAGGTCCAGGAGGATGAGGGCCGCTGTTTCCCGTTGTCGAGCAGGGCTCGGATGTCGTCGGTGGCTGCGATGAGGGCGGTCTCGGTGCTGTGGTTGGCCCGGAAGCCGGACTGTGAGTGGTCGAGGATCCATTCGTCTCGATGAAGGCGGCCAGTTGTCTGTTGACGGTCTTCTCGATGACTTTGGCAGGAAAAGGAAGGAGCGAGATGGGGCGGTAGTTTTGAGGTCGGTGGGGTCCGCTGACGGTTTCTTCAGTAGGGCGCAGAGTTCGGCGTGCTTCCAGCTCTCTGGGAAGGTGGCGGTGTCGAAGGAGGTGTTGATGATGTCCCGGAGGTGGGGTGCGATGACGGCGTCGGCCTTGTTGAAGATGTGGTGAGGGCAGGGGTCGGTTGGTGATCCGGAGTGGATGAAGTTCATCGTGCGGATAGTGTCTTCGGTGTTGATCGGGGTCCAGGCTCGGAGGGTGGAGGTGGGGGACGTTGGAACGGTTGTAGGGTACGTCGGCTGTGTGCTGAAACTGTTGTGTATGTCTGCGATCTTGCTGTGGAAGAACGAGGCGAGCGAGTTGCAGAGGTCTTGCGAGGGGGTGATGTCGTTGTTTCCGGCGCTGGGGTTCGAGAGCTCTTTGACGATGATGAAGAGTTCCTTGCTGTTGTGGGCGTTGTTGTCCAGTCGTTCCTTGAATGCGGTTTTCTTGGTGGTGTGGATCAGCTGGTGGTGTTTTCGGGTGGCGTGTTTGAGGGTGGTCATGTTGTCTGCAGTCGGGTCTCTGCGCAATGCTTTCTCGAGGGCCCGGCAGTTCTTCTTGGATTTCTTGAGTTCGTCGGTGAACCAGGGTGCTTTCTTGTTGCCGGGTCTGATTGGGGGGTCTTCAATGGGGCGAGGATGTCAGCGCAGTTGGTGATCCATCTTGTGAGGTTGCTGGCGGCTTGGTTGGGGTTCGTTGAGCTGGCGGGAGGGTTCTGGCTCAGGGATGTGGTGAGTTGGTCGGTGGTGATCTTGTTCCAGCTTCTGCGCGGGAGCTGTTGCGGGTGGTGGTGCGTGGTGGTCCTGCTGAAGCTGAAGTGGACGCAGCTGTGGTCTGTCCAGTGGAGTCCGGTGGTGTGGCTGAAGGAGATGTCCTTGCTGGAGGAGAAGACGGGGTCAAGCGTGTGGCCGGCGTGGTGTGTGGGGGTGGTCACCAGTTGCTTGAGTCCGAGGTTGGCGAGGTTGTCCAGCAGGGTGGTGGTGTTGCGATCGTTGTTGTTCTCTAGGTGGAAGTTGAGGTCCCCAAGGAGGATGTAGTCGGCCGAGAGGAGGGCGTGCGGGCTGATGAGGTCGGCGATGTCTTCGCTGAATTGTGTGCGTGGTCCTGGGGGTCTGTAGATGAGGGTGCCTCTGAGGGTGGTCTTGGGGTCGGTGTGTATCTGGAAGTGCAGGTGTTCGCCGGCTGTGAAGGTGTCGTCGGAGTTGGTCGTAATGCGGATGGTGTTCTTGTGGACGATGGCGATGCCTCCTCCGGTCTGGTTGGCGCGGTCCTTTCGGGTGATCTTGTATCCGTCCGGGATGGCGATGGCGATGTCGGGCGCTGAGGAGGCGTTCATCCATGTTTCCGTGAGGAAAGCGACGTCTGGTGATGTGGAGTCGAGCAGGTTCCAAAGTTCCACGGCGTGTCTGTGGACGGAGCGGGTGTTGAGCAGTATGCACTTCAGGTGGTTGCTGCTGGTGCTTGGCGTGGCGGGTGCGGTGCAGGTCCGGAGGCAGGAGAACTTGCAAGATTGGCAGGCGAAGGGTCCGTGGGTGCGTCCTGGGGTGGCACGGTGGCAGCCGGGATTCGGCCGGTGTTGAGTGCGTTGAGGGTGGCGGTGTCGTAGGTCCGGTGGGTGGGTTGGCTGCTGCGGGGGCCAGGGGTTCTGGCGCTGGGCGCGGTCCAGTCGCGGACGGGCGCAGACGGGCTTGCCTTAGGCGCGCTTCGGCGCGCCAGCGGCGCGGCCGCGCAGAGGCCGCCATTTATGGGGAGGTGGGAGGGAGGAGCAGCTGGGAGGCGGGAGGCAGGGGCAGCGAATGGGCAGTCAGGGGGCGGGGCCGCAGGGACGCAGCGGCGGGAATGGCAAGAGGCAACGGGGGTACAGAAGGAAAAAAGGGGCGAGAAAACAGACAAATGCGGGCACAGTACAAATGGGGCAACGGGGGTACAGAAGGAAAAAAAGGGCGAGAAAACAGACAAATGCGGGCACAGTACAAAAGGGGCAACGGGGTACAGAAGGAAAAAAGGGGCGAGAAAACAGACAAATGCGGGCACAGTACAAATGGGGCAACGGGGTACAGAAGGAAAAAAAGGGCGAGAAAACAGACAAATGCGGGCACAGTACAAAAGGGGCAACGGGGTACAGAAGGAAAAAAGGGGCGAGAAAACAGACAAATGCGGGCACAGTACAAATGGGGCAACGGGGTACAGAAGGAAAAAAGGGGCGAGAAAACAGACAAATGCGGGCACAGTACAAATGGGGCAACGGGGGTACAGAAGGAAAAAAAGGGCGAGAAAACAGACAAATGCGGGCACAGTACAAATGGGGCAACGGGGGTACAGAAGGAAAAAAAGGGGCGAGAAAACAGACAAATGCGGGCACAGTACAAATGGGGCAACGGGGGTACAGAAGGAAAAAAAGGGGCGAGAAAACAGACAAATGCGGGCACAGTACAAATGGGGCAACGGGGGTACAGAAGGAAAAAGGGAAGGGCGTTCTTACCAGCAGCAGCGGGCGGACAACACAGGCGGAGCTGTGTGGCGGGGGGAGCGACCTACCTGGCAAGGTCAAGGGTCGCTCTCCTCACCGCGCAGCGGCCGCCATTTATGGGGAGGTGGGAGGGAAGAGAATTGCTGAAAGAGGCAACAGAGGTGTAGAAAGAAGCAAGAGAAGTGGAGAAAGAGGCAAGAGAATTGCTGAAAGAAGCAATAGAGGTGTAGAAAGAAGCAAGAGCAGTGCAGAAAGAAGCAAGAGAAGTGCAGAAAGAAGCAAAATAGGTGGAGAAATAGGGAAGAGGATGCAGAAAGAGGCAAGAGAATTGCTGAAAGAAGCAAAAGAGGTGTAGAAAGAAGCAAGAGAAGTGCAGTAATAGGCACGTGAGGTGCAGAAAGAAACAAGAGCAGTACAGAATGAACCAATAGAGGTGCAAAAAGAGGCAAGAGGGGTGCAAAAAGAAGGAAGAGAAGTGCAAAAAGAAGCAAGAGAAGTGCAGAAAGAGGCAAGAGAATTGCTAAAAGAAGCAACAGAGGTGTAGAAAGAAGCAAGAGCAGTGCAGAAAGAAGCAAGAGAAGTGCAGAAAGAGACAAGTGAGGTGCAGAAAGAAGCAAGAGCAGTGCAGAAAGAACAAACAGAGGTGCAAAAAGAGGCAAGAGAGGTGTACAAACAGGCAAGAAAGGTGCAGAAAAATGGTACAGGGGTGCAGAAAGAGGCAAGAGGGATACTGAAATTTGCAACAGAGGTACAGAAAGAAGCAAGAGCAGTGCAGAAAGTAGCAAGAGAAGTGCAGAAAGAAGCAAATGAGGTGGAGAAATAGGGAAGAGGGTGCAGAAAGAGGTAGAGGGATACAGAAATTTACAAAATAGGTGCAGAAACCAGCAAGAGAAGTGCAGAAAGAGGCAAGAGGGATAAAGACATTTGCAAAGAGATGCAGAAACAAGCAAGAGAAGTGCAGAAAGAGGCAAGAGAATTGCTGAAAGAAGCAACAGAGGTGTAGATACAAGCAAGAACAGTGCAGAAAGAAGCAAGAGAAGTGCAGAAAGAAGCAAAAGAGGTGGAGAAATAGGGAACAGGGTGCAGAAAGAGGCAAGAGGGATACAGAAATTTACAAAATAGGTGCAGAAACAAGCAAGAGAAGTGCAGAAAGAGGCAAGAGAATTGCTGAAAGAAGCAACAGAGGTGTAGAAAGAAGCAAGAGAAGTGCAGAAAGAGGCAAGTGAGGTGCAGAAAGAAGCAAGAGCAGTGCAGAATGAACCAACAGAGGTGCAAAAGAGGCAAGAGGGTGCAAAAAGAAGCAAGAGAAGTGCAGAAAGAGGCAAGGGAATTGCTGAAAGAAGCAACAAAGGTGTAGAAAGAAGCAAGAGCAGTGCAGAAAGAAGCAAGAGAAGTGCAGAAAGAAGCAAAAGAGGTGGAGAAATAGGGAAGAGGGTGCAGAAAGAGGTAGAGGGATACAGAAATTTACAAAATAGGTGCAGAAACCAGCAAGAGAAGTGCAGAAAGAGGCAAGAGAATTGCTGAAAGAAGCAACAGAGGTGTAGAAAGAAGCAAGAGAAGTGCAGAAAGAGGCAAGTGAGGTGCAGAAAGAAGCAAGAGCAGTGCAGAATGAACCAACAGAGGTGCAAAAAGAGGCAAGAGGGGTGCAAAAAGAAGCAAGAGAAGTGCAGAAAGAGGCAAGAGAATTGCTGAAAGAAGCAACAAAGGTGTAGAAAGAAGCAAGAGCAGTGCAGAAAGAAGCAAGAGAAGTGCAGAAAGAAGCAAAAGAGGTGCAGAAACAATCAAGAGAAGTGCAGAAAGAGGGAAGAGAATTGCTGAAAGAGGCAACAGAGGTGTATAAAGAAGCAAGAGAAGTGGAGAAAGAGGCAAGAGATTTGCTGAAAGAAGCAATAGAGGTGTAGAAAGAAGCAAGAGCAGTGCAGAAAGAAGCAAGAGAAGTGCAGAAAGAAGCAAAATAGGTGGAGAAATAGGGAAGAGGATGCAGAAAGAGGCAAGAGAATTGCTGAAAGAAGCAACAGAGGTGTAGAAAGAAGCAAGAGAAGTGCAGAAATAGGCAAGTGAGGTGCAGAAAGAAGCAAGAGCAGTGCAGAATGAACCAACATAGGTGCAAAAAGAGGCAAGAGGGGTGCAAAAGAAGGAAGAGAAGTGCAGAAAGAGGCAATAGAATTGCTGAAAGAATCAACAGAGGAGTAGAAAGAAGCAAGAGAAGTGCAGAAAGAGACAAGTGAGGTGCAGAAAGAAGCAAGATCAGTGCAGAAAGAACCAACAGAGGTGCAAAAAAGAGGCAAGAGAGGTGCAGAAACAGACAAGAAAGGTGCAGAAAAAGGGTACAGGGGTGCAGAAAGAGGCAAGAGGGATACTGAAATTTGCAACAGAGGTACAGAAAAAAGCAAGAGCAGTGCAGAAAGTAGCAAGAGAAGTGCATAAAGAAGCAAATGAGGTGGAGAAATAGGGAAGAGGTTGCAGAAAGAGGTAGAGGGATACAGAAATTTACAAAATAGGTGCAGAAACCAGCAAGAGAAGTGCAGAAAGAGGCAAGAGGGATAAAGACATTTGCAAAAGAGGTGCGGAAACAAGCAAGAGAAGTGCAGAAAGAGGCAAGAGAATTGCTGAAAGAAGCAACAGAGGTGTAGATACAAGCAAGAACAGTGCAGAAAGAAGCAAGAGAAGTGCAGAAAGAAGCAAAAGAGGTGGAGAAATAGGGAACAGGGTGCAGAAAGAGGCAAGAGGGATACAGAAATGTACAAAATAGGTGCAGAAACAAGCAAGAGAAGTGCAGAAAGAGGCAAGAGAATTGCTGAAAGAAGCAACAGAGGTGTAGAAAGAAGAAAGAGAAGTGCAGAAATAGGCAAGTGAGGTGCAGAAAGAAGCAAGAGCAGTGCAGAATGAACCAACAGAGGTGCAAAAAGAGGCAAGAGGGGTGCAAAAAGAAGCAAGAGAAGTGCAGAAAGAGGCAAGGGAATTGCTGAAAGAAGCAACAAAGGTGTAGAAAGAAGCAAGAGCAGTGCAGAAAGAAGCAAGAGAAGTGCAGAAAGAAGCAAAAGAGGTGGAGAAATAGGGAAGAGGGTGCAGAAAGAGGTAGAGGGATACAGAAATTTACAAAATAGGTGCAGAAACCAGCAAGAGAAGTGCAGAAAGAGGCAAGAGAATTGCTGAAAGAAGCCACAGAGGTGTAGAAAGAAGCAAGAGAAGAGCAGAAAGAGGCAAGTGAGGTGCAGAAAGAAGCAAGAGCAGTGCAGAATGAACCAACAGAGGTGCAAAAAGAGGCAAGAGGGGTGCAAAAAGAAGCAAGAGAAGTGCAGAAAGAGGCAAGAGAATTGCTGAAAGAAGCAACAAAGGTGTAGAAAGAAGCAAGAGCAGTGCAGAAAGAAGCAAGAGAAGTGCAGAAAGAAGCAAAAGAGGTGCAGAAACAAGCAAGAGAAGTGCAGAAAGAGGGAAGAGAATTGCTGAAAGAGGCAACAGAGGTGTAGAAAGAAGCAAGAGAATTGGAGATAGAGGCAAGAGAATTGCTGAAAGAAGCAATAGAGGTGTAGAAAGAAGCAAAGAGCAGTGCAGAAAGAAGCAAGAGAAGTGCAGAAAGAAGCAAAATAGGTAGAGAAATAGGGAAGAGGATGCAGAAAGAGGCAAGAGAATTGCTGAAAGAAGCAACAGAGGTGTAGAAAGAAGCAAGAGAAGTGCAGAAATAGGCACGTGAGGTGCAGAAAGAAGCAAGATCAGTGCAGAAAGAACCAACAGAGGTGTAAAAAAGAGGCAAGAGAGGTGCAGAAACAGAAAAGAAAGGTGCAGAAAAAGGGTACAGGGGTGCAGAAAGAGGCAAGAGGGATACTGAAATTTGCAACAGAGGTACAGAAAAAAGCAAGAGCAGTGCAGAAAGTAGCAAGAGAAGTGCATAAAGAAGCAAATGAGGTGGAGAAATAGGGAAGAGGTTGCAGAAAGAGGTAGAGGGATACAGAAATTTACAAAATAGGTGCAGAAACCAGCAAGAGAAGTGCAGAAAGAGGCAAGAGGGATAAAGACATTTGCAAAGAGGTGCGGAAACAAGCAAGAGAAGTGCAGAAAGAGGCAAGAGAATTGCTGAAAGAAGCAACAGAGGTGTAGATACAAGCAAGAACAGTGCAGAAAGAAGCAAGAGAAGTGCAGAAAGAAGCAAAAGAGGTGGAGAAATTGGGAACAGGGTGCAGAAAGAGGCAAGAGGGATACAGAAATGTACAAAATAGGTGCAGAAACAAGCAAGAGAAGTGCAGAAAGAGGCAAGAGAATTGCTGAAAGAAGCAACAGAGGTGTAGAAAGAAGCAAGAGAAGTGCAGAAAGAGGCAAGTGAGGTGCAGAAAGAAGCAAGAGCAGTGCAGAATGAACCAACAGAGGTGCAAAAAGAGGCAAGAGGGGTGCAAAAAGAAGCAAGAGAAGTGTAGAAAGAGGCAAGAGAATTGCTGAAAGAAGCAACAAAGGTGTAGAAAGAAGCAAGAGCAGTGCAGAAAGAAGCAAGAGAAGTGCAGAAAGAAGCAAAAGAGGTGGAGAAATAGGGAAGAGGGTGCAGAAAGAGGTAGAGGGATACAGAAATTTACAAAATAGGTGCAGAAACCAGCAAGAGAAGTGCAGAAAGAGGCAAGAGAATTGCTGAAAGAAGCCACAGAGGTGTAGAAAGAAGCAAGAGAAGAGCAGAAAGAGGCAAGTGAGGTGCAGAAAGAAGCAAGAGCAGTGCAGAATGAACCAACAGAGGTGCAAAAAGAGGCAAGAGGGGTGCAAAAAGAAGCAAGAGAAGTGCAGAAAGAGGCAAGAGAATTGCTGAAAGAAGCAACAAAGGTGTAGAAAGAAGCAAGAGCAGTGCAGAAAGAAGCAAGAGAAGTGCAGAAAGAAGCAAAAGAGGTGCAGAAACAAGCAAGAGAAGTGCAGAAAGAGGGAAGAGAATTGCTGAAAGAGGCAACAGAGGTGTAGAAAGAAGCAAGAGAATTGGAGATAGAGGCAAGAGAATTGCTGAAAGAAGCAATAGAGGTGTAGAAAGAAGCAAGAGCAGTGCAGAAAGAAGCAAGAGAAGTGCAGAAAGAAGCAAAATAGGTAGAGAAATAGGGAAGAGGATGCAGAAAGAGGCAAGATAATTGCTGAAAGAAGCAACAGAGGTGTAGAAAGAAGCAAGAGAAGTGCAGAAATAGGCACGTGAGGTGCAGAAAGAAACAAGAGCAGTACAGAATGAACCAATAGAGGTGCAAAAAGAGGCAAGAGGGGTGCAAAAAGAAGGAAGAGAAGTGCAAAAAGAAGCAAGAGAAGTGCAGAAAGAGGCAAGAGAATTGCTAAAAGAAGCAACAGAGGTGTAGAAAGAAGCAAGAGCAGTGCAGAAAGAAGCAAGAGAAGTGCAGAAAGAGACAAGTGAGGTGCAGAAAGAAGCAAGAGCAGTGCAGAAAGAACCAACAGAGGTGCAAAAAGAGGCAAGAGAGGTGTACAAACAGGCAAGAAAGGTGCAGAAAAACGGTACAGGGGTGCAGAAAGAGGCAAGAGGGATACTGAAATTTGCAACAGAGGTACAGAAAGAAGCAAGAGCAGTGCAGAAAGTAGCAAGAGAAGTGCAGAAAGAAGCAAATGAGGTGGAGAAATAGGGAAGAGGGTGCAGAAAGAGGTAGAGGGATACAGAAATTTACAAAATAGGTGCAGAAACCAGCAAGAGAAGTGCAGAAAGAGGCAAGAGGGATAAAGACATTTGCAAAAGAGGTGCAGAAACAAGCAAGAGAAGTGCAGAAAGAGGCAAGAGAATTGATGAAAGAAGCAACAGAGGTGTAGATACAAGCAAGAACAGTGCAGAAAGAAGCAAGAGAAGTGCAGAAAGAAGCAAAAGAGGTGGAGAAATAGGGAACAGGGTGCAGAAAGAGGCAAGAAGGATACAGAAATTTACAAAATAGGTGCAGAAACAAGCAAGAGAAGTGCAGAAAGAGGCAAGAGAATTGCTGAAAGAAGCAACAGAGGTGTAGAAAGAAGCAAGAGAAGTGCAGAAAGAGGCAAGTGAGGTGCAGAAAGAAGCAAGAGCGGTGCAGAATGAACCAACAGAGGTGCAAAAAGAGGCAAGAGGGGTGCAAAAAGAAGCAAGAGAAGTGCAGAAAGAGGCAAGAGAATTGCTGAAAGAAGCAACAAAGGTGTAGAAAGAAGCAAGAGCAGTGCATAAAGAAGCAAGAGAAGTGCAGAAAGAAGCAAAAGAGGTGGAGAAATAGGGAAGAGGGTGCAGAAAGAGGTAGAGGGATACAGAAATTTACAAAATAGGTGCAGAAACCAGCAAGAGAAGTGCAGAAAGAGGCAAGATAATTGCTGAAAGAAGCAACAGAGGTGTAGAAAGAAGCAAGAGAAGTGCAGAAAGAGGCGAGTGAGGTGCAGAAAGAAGCAAGAGCAGTGCAGAATGAACCAACAGAGGTGCAAAAAGAGGCAAGAGGGGTGCAAAAAGAAGCAAGAGAAGTGCAGAAAGAGGCAAGAGAATTGCTGAAAGAAGCAACAAAGGTGTAGAAAGAAGCAAGAGCAGTGC
Organism: Calotriton arnoldi; assembly: GCA_963921515.1. Lineage (NCBI taxonomy): Eukaryota > Metazoa > Chordata > Amphibia > Caudata > Salamandridae > Calotriton > Calotriton arnoldi. The sequence continues at coordinate 642,008 of CAWUFW010008315.1, forward strand.
AGAAAGAAGCAAGAGAAGTGCAGAAAGAAGCAAAAGAGGTGCAGAAACAATCAAGAGAAGTGCAGAAAGAGGGAAGAGAATTGCTGAAAGAGGCAACAGAGGTGTAGAAAGAAGCAAGAGAAGTGGAGAAAGAGGCAAGAGAATTGCTGAAAGAAGCAATAGAGGTGTAGAAAGAAGCAAGAGCAGTGCAGAAAGAAGCAAGAGAAGTGCAGAAAGAAGCAAAATAGGTGGATAAATAGGGAAGAGGATGCAGAAAGAGGCAAGAGAATTGCTGAAAGAAGCAACAGAGGTGTAGAAAGAAGCAAGAGAAGTGCAGAAATAGGCAAGTGGGGTGCAGAAAGAAGCAAGAGGAGTGCAGAATGAACCAACATAGGTGCAAAAAGAGGCAAGAGAGGTGCAGAAACAGGCAAGAAAGGTGCAGAAAAAGGGTACAGGGGTGCAGAAAGAGGCAAGAGGGATACAGAAATTTACAAAATAGGTGCAGAAACAAGCAAGAGAAGTGCAGAAAGAGGCAAGAGAATTGCTGAAAGAAGCAACAGAGGAGTAGAAAGAAGCAAGAGAAGTGCAGAAAGAGACAAGTGAGGTGCAGAAAGAAGCAAGATCAGTGCAGAAAGAACCAACAGAGGTGCAAAAAGAGGCAAGAGAGGTGCAGAAACAGGCAAGAAAGGTGCAGAAAAAGGGTACAGGGGTGCAGAAAGAGGCAAGAGGGATACAGAAATTTCCAAAAGAGGTGCAGAAACAAGCAAGAGAAGTGCTGAAAAAGGCAAGAGAATTGCTGAAAGAAGCAACAGAGGTGTAGAAAGAAGCAAGAGAAGTGCATAAAGAGGCAAGTGAGGTGCAGAAAGAAGCAAGAGCAGTGCAGAAAGAACCAACAGAGGTGCAAAAAGAGGCAAGAGGGGTGCAAAAAGAAGCAAGAGAAGTGCAGAAAGAGGCAAGAGAATTGCTGAAAGAAGCAACAGAGGTGTAGAAAGAAGCAAGAGCAGTGCAGAATGAACCAACAAAGGTGCAAAAAGAGGCAAGAGGGGTGCAAAAAGAAGCAAGAGAAGTGCAGAAAGAGGCAAGAGAATTGCTGAAAGAAGCAACAAAGGTGTAGAAAGAAGCAAGAGCAGTGCAGAAAGAAGCAAGAGAAGTGCAGAAAGAAGCAAAAGAGGTGGAGAAATAGGGAAGAGGGTGCAGAAAGAGGTAGAGGGAAACAGAAATTTACAAAATAGGTGCAGAAACCAGCAAGAGAAGTGCAGAAAGAGGCAAGAGAATTGCTGTAAGAAGCAACAGAGGTGTAGAAAGAAGCAAGAGAAGTGCAGAAAGAGGCAAGTGAGGTGCAGAAAGAAGCAAGAGCAGTGCAGAATGAACCAACAGAGGTGCAAAAAGAGGCAAGAGGGGTGCAAAAAGAAGCAAGAGAAGTGCAGAAAGAGGCAAGAGAATTGCTGAAAGAAGCAACAAAGGTGTAGAAAGAAGTAAGAGCAGTGCAGAAAGAAGCAAGAGAAGTGCAGATAGAAGCAAATGAGGTGGAGAAATAGGGAAGAGGGTGCAGAAAGAGGTAGAGGGATACAGAAATTTACAAAATAGGTGCAGAAACCAGCAAGAGAAGTGCAGAAAGAGGCAAGAGAATTGCTGAAAGAAGCCACAGAGGTGTAGAAAGAAGCAAGAGAAGTGCAGAAAGAGGCAAGTGAGGTGCAGAAAGAAGCAAGAGCAGTGCAGAATGAACCAACAGAGGTGCAAAAAGAGGGAAGAGGGTGCAAAAGAAGCAAGAGAAGTGCAGAAAGAGGCAAGAGAATTGCTGAAAGAAGCAACAAAGGTGTAGAAAGAAGCAAGAGCAGTGCAGAAAGAAGCAAGAGAAGTGCAGAAAGAAGCAAAAGAGGTGCAGAAACAAGCAAGAGAAGTGCAGAAAGAGGGAAGAGAATTGCTGAAAGAAGCAATAGAGGTGTAGAAAGAAGCAAGAGCAGTGCAGAAAGAAGCAAGAGAAGTGCAGAAAGAAGCAAAATAGGTGGAGAAATAGGGAAGAGGATGCAGAAAGAGGCAAGAGAATTGCTGAAAGAAGCAACAGAGGTGTAGAAAGAAGCAAGAGAAGTGCAGAAATAGGCACGTGAGGTGCAGAAAGAAACAAGAGCAGTACACAATGAACCAATAGAGGTGCAAAAAGAGGCAAGAGGGGTGCAAAAAGAAGGAAGAGAAGTGCAAAAAGAAGCAAGAGAAGTGCAGAAAGAGGCAAGAGAATTGCTAAAAGAAGCAACAGAGGTGTAGAAAGAAGCAAGAGCAGTGCAGAAAGAAGCAAGAGAAGTGCAGAAAGAGACAAGTGAGGTGCAGAAAGAAGCAAGAGCAGTGCAGAAAGAACCAACAGAGGTGCAAAAAGAGGCAAGAGAGGTGTACAAACAGGCAAGAAAGGTGCAGAAAAACGGTACAGGGGTGCAGAAAGAGGCAAGAGGGATACTGAAATTTGCAACAGAGGTACAGAAAGAAGCAAGAGCAGTGCAGAAAGTAGCAAGAGAAGTGCAGAAAGAAGCAAATGAGGTGGAGAAATAGGGAAGAGGGTGCAGAAAGAGGTAGAGGGATACAGAAATTTACAAAATAGGTGCAGAAACCAGCAAGAGAAGTGCAGAAAGAGGCAAGAGGGATAAAGACATTTGCAAAAGAGGTGCAGAAACAAGCAAGAGAAGTGTAGAAAGAAGCAAGAGAAGTGCAGAAAGAGGCAAGTGAGGTGCAGAAAGAAGCAAGAGCAGTGCAGAATGAACCAACAGAGGTGCAAAAAGAGGCAAGAGGGGTGCAAAAAGAAGCAAGAGAAGTGCAGAAAGAGGCAAGAGAATTGCTGAAAGAAGCAACAAAGGTGTAGAAAGAAGCAAGAGCAGTGCAGAAAGAAGCAAGAGAAGTGCAGAAAGAAGCAAAAGAGGTGGAGAAATAGGGAAGAGGGTGCAGAAAGAGGTAGAGGGATACAGAAATTTACAAAATAGGTGCAGAAACCAGCAAGAGAAGTGCAGAAAGAGGCAAGAGAATTGCTGAAAGAAGCAACAGAGGTATAGAAAGAAGCAAGAGAAGTGCAGAAAGAGGCAGGTGAGGTGCAGAAAGAAGCAAGAGCAGTGCAGAATGAACCAACAGAGGTGCAAAAAGAGGCAAGAGGGGTGCAAAAAGAAGCAAGAGAAGTGCAGAAAGAGGCAAGAGAATTGCTGAAAGAAGCAACAAAGGTGTAGAAAGAAGCAAGAGCAGTGCAGAAAGAAGCAAGAGAAGTGCAGAAAAAAGCAAAAGAGGTGCAGAAACAATCAAGAGAAGTGCAGAAAGAGGGAAGAGAATTGCTGAAAGAGGCAACAGAGGTGTAGAAAGAAGCAAGAGAAGTGGAGAAAGAGGCAAGAGAATTGCTGAAAGAAGCAATAAAGGTGTAGAAAGAAGCAAGAGCAGTGCAGAAAGAAGCAAAATAGGTGGAGAAATAGGGAAGAGGATGCAGAAAGAGGCAAGAGAATTGCTGAAAGAAGCAACAGAGGTGTAGAAAGAAGCAAGAGAAGTGCAGAAATAGGCAAGTGAGGTGCAGAAAGAAGCAAGAGCAGTGCAGAATGAACCAACATAGGTGCAAAAAGAGGCAAGAGGGGTGCAAAAAGAAGGAAGAGAAGTGAAGAAAGAGGCAATAGAATTGCTGAAAGAAGCAACAGAGGAGTAGAAAGAAGCAAGAGAAGTGCAGAAAGAGACAAGTGAGGTGCAGAAAGAAGCAAGATCAGTGTAGAAAGAACCAATAGAGGTGCAAAAAAGAGGCAAGAGAGGTGCAGAAACAGGCAAGAAAGGTGCAGAAAAAGGGTACAGGGGTGCAGAAAGAGGCAAGAGGGATACAGAAATTTAAAATAGGTGCAGAAACAAGCAAGAGAAGTGCAGAAAGAGGCAAGAGAATTGCTGAAAGAAGCAACAGAGGTGTAGAAAGAAGGAAGAGAAGTGCAGAAAGAGGCAAGTGAGGTGCAGAAAGAAGCAAGAGCAGTGCAGAATGAACCAACAGAGGTGCAAAAAGAGGCAAGAGGGGTGCAAAAAGAAGCAAGAAAAGGGCAGAAAGAGGCAAGAGAATTGCTGAAAGAAGCAACAAAGGTGTAGAAAGAAGCAAGAGCAGTGCAGAAAGAAGCAAGAGAAGTGCAGAAAGAAGCAAAAGAGGTGGATAAATAGGGAAGAGGGTGCAGAAAGAGGTAGAGGGATACAGAAATTTACAAAATAGGTGCAGAAACCAGCAAGAGAAGTGCAGAAAGAGGCAAGAGAATTGCTGAAAGAAGCAACAGAGGTGTAGAAAGAAGCAAGAGAAGTGCAGAAAGAGGCAAGTGAGGTGCAGAAAGAGGCAAGAGGGGTGCAAAAAGAAGGAAGAGAAGTGCAGAAAGAGGCAAGAGAATTGCTGAAAGAAGCAACAAAGGTGTAGAAAGAAGCAAGAGCAGTGCAGAAAGAAGCAAGAGAAGTGCAGAAAGAAGCAAAAGAGGTGCAGAAACAAGCAAGAGAAGTGCAGAAAGAGGGAAGAGAATTGCTGAAAGAGGCAACAGAGGTATAGAAAGAAGCAAGAGAAGTGGAGAAAGAGGCAAGAGAATTGCTGAAAGAAGCAATAGAGGTGTAGAAAGAAGCAAGAGCAGTGCAGAAAGAAGCAAGAGAAGTGCAGAAAGAAGCAAAATAGGTGGAGAAATAGGGAAGAGGATGCAGAAAGAGGCAAGAGAATTGCTGAAAGAAGCAACAGAGGTGTACTAAGAAGCAAGAGAAGTGCAGAAATAGGCAAGTGAGGTGCAGAAAGAAGCAAGAGCAGTGCAGAATGAACCAACAGAGGTGCAAAAAGAGGCAAGAGGGGTGCAAAAAGAAGCAAGAGAAGTGCAGAAAGAGGCAAGAGAATTGCTGAAAGAAGCAACAAAGGTGTAGAAAGAAGCAAGAGCAGTGCAGAAAGAAGCAAGAGAAGTGCAGAAAAAGCAAAAGAGGTGCAGAAACAATCAAGAGAAGTGCAGAAAGAGGGAAGAGAATTGCTGAAAGAGGCAACAGAGGTGTAGAAAGAAGCAAGAGAAGTGGAGAAAGAGGCAAGAGAATTGCTGAAAGAAGCAATAAAGGTGTAGAAAGAAGCAAGAGCAGTGCAGAAAGAAGCAAGAGAAGTGCAGAAAGAAGCAAAATAGGTGGAGAAATAGGGAAGAGGATGCAGAAAGAGGCAAGAGAATTGCTGAAAGAAGCAACAGAGGTGTAGAAAGAAGCAAGAGAAGTGCAGAAATAGGCAAGTGAGGTGCAGAAAGAAGCAAGAGCAGTGCAGAATGAACCAACAGAGGTGCAAAAAGAGGCAAGAGGGGTGCAAAAGAAGGAAGAGAAGTGCAGAAAGAGGCAATAGAATTGCTGAAAGAAGCAACAGAGGAGTAGAAAGAAGCAAGAGAAGTGCAGAAAGAGACAAGTGAGGTGCAGAAAGAAGCAAGATCAGTGCAGAAAGAACCAACAGAGGTGCAAAAAAGAGGCAAGAGAGGTGCAGAAACAGGCAAGAAAGGTGCAGAAAAAGGGTACAGGGGTGCAGAAAGAGGCAAGAGGGATACAGAAATTTGCAACAGAGGTACAGAAAGAAGCAAGAGCAGTGCAGAAAGAAGCAAGAGAAGTCAGAAAGAAGCAAAAGAGATGGAGAAATAGGGAAGAGGGTGCAGAAAGAGGCAAGAGGGATTCAGAAAGAAGCAAAAGAGGTGCAGAAACAAGCAAGAGAAGTGCAGAAAGAGGCAAGAGAATTGCTGAAAGAAGCAGCAGAGGTGTAGAAAGAAGCAAGAGAAGTGCAGAAAGAGGCAAGTGAGATGGAGAAAGAAGCAAGAGCAGTGCAGAATGAACCAACAGAGGTGCAAAAAGAAGCGAGAGGGGTGCAAAAAGAAGGAAGAGATGTGCAGAAAGAGGAAAGAGAATTGCTGAAAGAAGCAACAGAGGTGTAGAAAGAAGCAAGAGAAGTGCAGAGAGAACAAGTGAGGTGCAGAAAGAAGCAAGAGCAGTGCAGAGAGAACCAACAAGGTGCAAAAAGAGGCAAGAGAGGTGCAGAAATTTGCAACAGAGGTACAGAAAGAAGCAAGAGCAGTGCAGAAAGAAGCAAGAGAAGTGCAGAAAGAAGCAAAAGAGGGGGAGAAATAGGGAAGAGGGTGCAGAAATTTGCAAAAGAGGTGCAGAAACAAGCAAGAGAAGTACAGAAAGAGGCAAGAGAATTGCTGAAAGTAGCAACAGAGGAGTAGAAAGAAGCAAGAGAAGTGCAGAAAGAGACAAGTGAGGTGCATAAAGAAGCAAGAGCAGTGCAGAAAGAACCAACAGAGGTGCAAAAAGAGGCAAGAGAGGTGCAGAAAGAGGGTACAGGGGTGCAGAAAGAGGCAAGAGAATTGCTGAAAGAAGGAACAGAGGTGTAGAAAGAAGCAAGAGAAGTCAGAAACAGGCAAGTGAGGTACAGAAAGAAGCAAGAGCAGTGCAGAAAGAACCAACAGAGGTGCAAAAAGAGGCAAGAGAAGTGCAAAAAAAAGGAAGAGAAGTGCAGAAATAGGCAAGAGAATTGCGGAAAGAAGCAACAGAGGAGTAGAAAGAAGCAAGAGAAGTGCAGAAAGACACAAGTGAGGTGCAGAAAGAAGCAATAGCAGTGCAGGAAGAATCAACAGAGGTGCAAGAAGAGGCAAGAGGGGTGCAAAAAGAAGGAAGAGAAGTGCAGAAAGAGGCAAGAGAATTGCTGAAATTAGCAACAGAGGAGTAGAAAGAAGCAAGAGAAGTGCAGAAAGAGACAAGTGAGGTGCAGAAAGAAGCAAGAGCAGTGCAGAATGAAGCAAGAGAAGTGCAGAAAGAAGCAAAAGAGGTGGAGAAATAGGGAAGAGGGTGCAGAAAGAGGGATACAGAAATTTGCAAAAGAGGTGCAGAAACAAGCAAGAGAAATGCAGAAAGAGGCAAGAGAATTGCTGAAAGAAGCAATAGAGGTAAAGAAAGAAGCAAGAGAAGTGCAGAAAGAGGCAAGTGAGGTGCAGAAATAAGCAAGAGCAGTGCAGAATGAACCAACAGAGGTGCAAAAAGAGGCAGGAGGGGTGCAAAAAGAAGGAAGAGAAGTGCAGAAACAGGCAAGAGAAGTGCAGAAAGAGGCAAGAGAGGTGCAAAAACAGGCAAGAGAAGTGCAGAAAGTCAAGCGAATTGCTGAAAGAAGCAACAGAGGTGTAGAAAGAGACAAGAGCAGTGCAGAAAGAGGCAAGTGAGATGCAGAAACAGGCAAGAAAGGTAAAGAAAGAGGGAAGACGAATGCAGAAAGAGGCAACAGGGGGGCAGATTAAAGCAAGACAGGTGTAGAAAGAAGCATGGGAAGTGCAGAATGAAGCAACAGGGGTGCAGAAAGAGGCAAGAGAAGTGCAGAAAAAAGCAACAGAGGTGCAGTAGGAAGCAAGAGAACTGCGAAAAGAGACAAGAGAGTTGCTGAAACAGGCACAAGGGGTACCGAAAGAGGAAACAGGTGGGCAGACTGAGGCTAGAGAGGTGTAGAAAGAGGCAATAGGGGTGCAGAAAGAGGCAAGTGAGGTGCAGAAAGAAGCAAGGTAAGTGCAGAAAGAAGCAACAGAAGTGCAGAAAGAGGGAAAAGGGGTGGAGAGAGAGGCAAGAGGGGTACAGAAAGAAGCAAGTCGGGTGCAGAAAGAAACACAATAAGTGCAGAAAGAAGGAACAGAGGTGCAGAATGAAGCAAAAAAGGTGCAGAAAGACATGAGGGGTACAGAAAAAGGCAAGATAGGTGCAGAAAGAGGGAAGAAAGGTGCAGAAAGAGGCAAGAGGGTACAGAAAGAAGCAAATGAGGTGCAGAAAGAGGCAACAGACTTTCAGAAAGAGGCAAGAGAGATGCTGAACGTAGAAGAGATTTGCAGAAAGAGGCAAGACAAGTGCAGAAAAAGAAAGAAATGTGCAGAAAGAAGCAACAGAAATGCAGAAAGAGGCAAGAGAGGAGCAGAGAGAGGCGCAGAAGGAAGCAAGAGTGGCTTGCACACCATTAGTACCAATTTAACACCCACATTTAGCAATAAGTAACAGGTGATCATTCTAGGTTTGCAAATGGCTTTCCAACACGCTGTAACACTTGTCGCTGCATTTTTGGTAACGTTTGAGCCTTTGGAGCTAGAAACAAGGCTTTTTTTGTTCAAACTACAGATTAGGGAGCAGATGATGAATTATGTGGCTAATGTTGAAAATGTATATTTGTGAGAAAGTCGGTGCAGCCAAACAGTCGCATAATTCCAGTGGCCCTGCTCATACCTCTGACTAGGTCCAGAAGTGCTCCTCAGTGATTCCTTCTTTTTTTTGTCTCATTGAGTTCATAGTTAAGCTTCTATGGAAACGAGGAAGACTAAACCTGACATTACCACTCCACAACACAGACTACCATACCACATATTTACTCTCCATAACACATAATCCCACTCTACATAAATCCTATACACTAAATACCACATACTTTCTATCCACATAATTTCACTGCACAACATACCACATAATTCCACTACACACAACGTATATCCACTCCACTCTAAAAAACATTAGTAAAAAACTTTTGCATTTACAATGCCAATAGCTCTAATTCTCGCAAATGTGAAACCTATTACATTGCAAACACTTCTTTAACTAGTAGTTGCGCTTGCAGAGTGGTGGAGAAAGGGTACCATGCCTCCGACCAGTGCTCAGGAATTCCGGTGCTTAGGGCTTACAGGAAGTACCAGTAGGGTTTCTTGGCCCCCAAAGTCCCGCAGGAGTAAATTGGACTTCATACCCCATCCCGTAGTCTGCCAGGAGGCGCGTTTGCAGAGTGGTGGAGAAAGGGGGGCATGGCCTCCGAAGACGTCCTAGCAATCCCACTGTGCGGGACTTACTGGAGGTAACAAGAGGTGTAGTTGGCCCCCAAGGACATCCTTGGGGGCCAACTACCCCTCCTATTACCACCAGTAAGTCCCACACAGCAGGATTGCTAAGTTCTCAGAGCAGGCCATGCCCCCTTTGCCCACCACTCTACAAACGCGCTCCCTGGCGCGCTCTTGGATGGGGATTGAAATCCCCTTCGCTGCTGGGGGTCCTTTAGGGGCCAACTAGCCTACCTCTTACCTCCAGTAAGCCCCACACAGTGGGATTGCTGAGAGGTGGACAAAGGCCACGCCCCCTCCCTGCACCACTCTGCAAACGCACCATGTGGCATGTTGTAAGTTGGGGAATTAGTTCCCCTTGAATACTGGGGGTCCCTGGGGGCCAACTAGCCCACCAGGTACCTCCAGTATGTGCTACAGAGCTGCATTGCTGAGAGGTGGTCCGAGGCCACGCCCCCTTTTTACACCACTCTGCAAAGGCGCCTCTTGGTGCACTGCTGCTCGGGGGATGAAGTCCACTTGTGTCCTGAGAACCTGAGGACACAAGAGGACCTCATCACCCCACCACCAGTGCGCCAAGAGGCGCGTTTGCAGAGTGGTGTAAAAAGGGGCATGGCCTTGGACCACCGCTCTGCAACGCAGCTCTGTGGCGCATACTGGAGGTACCTGGTGGTCTAGTTGGCCCCCAGGGACCCTCAGTATTCTTGGGGAATTAATTCCCCAACTTACAACGCGCCACGGGACGCGTTTGCAGAGTGGTCGAGAAAGGGGGCATGGCCTCCAGCTAGATGCCGGCTTTTTAAAAAAAACATTTTTTACAAGGGGGGGCTGTTTGGCCCCCCTTTCTGTTACATTTTTGGGGCCCTGGGGACCCCATCTCCCAGGGCCTGACCCTTTTTATCAATTTATTTTTTTTTAATCGGGAAGGGGGCTGCGTGGCCCCCCTCCCGAGGCCAATTTCGGCCCCAGGGACCCCATCCCCCGGGGCATGGGCAGACTTTTTAAACATTTAATGTATTAATTATTTGGAGGGGGGCCACATGGCCACCCTCCTCAGGCCAATTATGGCCCCAGGGGCCCCAGGGACCCCATGCCCCGGGGCCGGCCTTTCCGTTTTTTATTTTTAAAAATATTTTCACAGGGGAGGGGGCTGCGTGGCCCCCCTCCCGGGTCACTTCTGGCCCCGGGGACCCCATCCCCGGGGCCTGGCCTCTCCGTTGGGGATGGTGGGGGGAGCCCCAATGCCCCCACGGTCCCACCAGCTCCCCACCTCCTGCAGGAGCCGGCATTGCTTTTGAGCAAGGGAAGCTGCTGACATGCAGCTCCCCTTGCTCAAAAGCAATCCTGCTTTGCTTCATTGAAGCGAGAGCAGGTTTTCCTGCTCTCACTTTAATGAAGCAAAGCCTCCCACCCTGCCATAGCAAATAGCAATGTCCCGGGGGTGGGGACCCCGGGACATAGCAGGAGCCGGCCCTGGGGGGTGGCGTTCTCCAGGGCCATCAAGGGCTCCAGGAGGGGGGCCGTGCAGCCCCCCTCCCTTCAAGTACAAAGCCCCGGGGAGGTAGTCGTCTCTGGGGCCGGGGGTGCGTAACGGACCCCCTAATTAGAATATTTAGTGCCCTTGGGAAGTGGTGGGCCCCGGGGCCCCCCACCCACATCTTTAAAAAAAACAGAGCCCTGGGGAGGTGGGTATTTTAGGGTATTTTAATATTAGAAGTGCTTTAGTTTTCAATTTTAGAAAAGACTAGTGTTTCTGGAAAAATTGCACTTTACTCTGAATATGAATCTATTCTATTGAACTGTATGAATAATGTAATTATTTGATGAATTGCCAAGCTATACAATGGTCGAGTTGGGGAACTGAACTCTTGTGCTGCTAGTATTGAAATAAGCACTGATATGCAATTATGCACTTTATTAATAAGCCATATCCTTTTTCTGGATTTGCTGTTCAAATATAGCATCTACAAATGCATTCATGCACTTTATTAGGAAGCCATCGCTTTTTCTTGACAGATTTACACGCACAATGTCACAAGCCCTCCCACACTGCCCCGGGGACCACCATCTCCCTGGGGCTATTTTCACGAAGGGAAGGGGGCTGTGCAGTCCCCCTCCTGGAGCCCATGATGGCCCTGGGGACTGCCACCTCCAAGGCCAGCTCCTGCATTGTTCCGGGGTGCCCATCCCCGGGACATTGCTGTTTGCTATGGCAGGGCGGGAGCACAGCTCCCACCCTGTCATAGCAAACACTGCTTTGCTTTGTTGAAGCGAGAACAGGAAACCTGCTCTCGCTTCAATGAAGCCAAGCAGAATTGCTTTTGGGCAAGGGGAGCTACATGTTAGAGGCTCCCCTTGCCCAAAAGCAATTCCGGCTCCTGCAGGAGGCGGGGAGCCATCTTGGACCGCGGGGGAATTGGGGCTCCCCCACGGCCCCCAACTTGATGGCCGGCCCTGGGGGATGGGGTCCCCGGGGCCATTATTGTCCTGAGGAGGGGGCACACAGTCCCACTCTTTAAAAAAAAATATATATAGTGGCCAGGGCTAATATTGGCCTGATGAGGGGGGCCATGCAGTCCCCCTCTTTTAAAAAAAAAAAATAGTGGCAGGCCCCGGGGTTGGGGTCCCCAGGGCCATTATTGGCCTGAGGAGGGGGGCCACGTGGTCCCCCTCCTTCGTTTTTTAGAATAGTAACTGTTGGCAGGCCCTGGGGGATGGGGACCCTGAGGCGAATATCGAATAATGGAAGAGATGTGTTTTTTATCTTTCGAGTTTGGAGTTGCGACCCCAACGTGGCTCTCAGCGCAGCTACCGCATGTAACATCACGTTGGATTCGCGAATTCTCCACAAATAAATAATTAAGTAGTATATAATTTAGAAGGTAGTGTTTTATTTGTGAAGTTCTTTTAAAGAGTTACTGGGATTGCAGATAAAAACAAGATTACAATGTATAGAGTTAAAAATATATAAAATTAATTTAATAGTTAAACTTGAAAAGTGTATTGTGTTGTAGAACATTGAATTTCTGCTTTTGCAGATTCACGTCGGGTGCGCAAATCCACAAAAAATAAAAAATAAATATGTATGTGAAAAAAATTATATTTACTATTATGTTATAGGGTGGCTCTAAAAAGAGCCCTTGTTTTCATTATGAGTTTGTTGTAGCTACATGTAAGTGCGGATGCACAGCTTTAGGTTGTTGTCTGTTTCCTTGATCTGTGAAGTGTACTCCATCACTTCTGTAGATGTCATCCATATCAAAACGTATATTGTTGTTGTAGATGGACACCATTCTATTATCTCTGAGGTATGCAGAAACAGCTTTATTGACATTCTTCCTAGCTTTGTCAAACTGTGGACAGAATTGAGTTGACCACTTCCATTTATGTCTTTGGCATGTATTAGAATATACAAAGACAGTTTGAGGTAAAAGCAACATCAATTGTGCAAAGGTGTCCTTCATTAGCATTTCCAGACCTACCCCAGTCAATGTGCCTAGGTCATTGCCACCACAGTGCACAATCATGAGGTCAGGGGGTTGGAGATGCAAAAAGGTTTTAACCAAAGGCATCAATTAGTGCCGCTTTAATGCTACCTGTGCAATCCATTTAATATCCACATTTTGCAAAGCTAGGTCTTTGTCAATACCTCTGCGTTCAGCATACCTTTTGCACCAGAAAACATAGCTGTGCACAACAATCCATACTGTATGCATCTTGAAGGGATGTCTGAAAGTAATGAAAAGATGTCTGTAGCTGAGGTAGTCAGTTGGTAGAATGAGAGGTATCTAAAATGGTGGACAAGATGCTGTTTTTTAAAAAGTAGAGAATTGATTGGCTGTTTAAGAACATTGTACATTCAAAAATAGGGTGCATGTTACTTTCTTTAAAAAGCATGTTTCTTATTGGTTAGTAAAACATGTTTGAAAGGTACAGTAGATAGGATAAGGTCATTATTTGCAAACGTCAACCACACCTGCTGTTTGCATTTGTAACCTTGTGTGCTGAACTTGAAAATATGGTGAACTTCTGACCTGTCAGTTCAGTTGAATGTTCCATGAACTGTTACTATGGAAACTGGCATTAAGCAGAATGGAGGAAGGGTTGAAACTTAGCTGTGGTCTTAAAATGTGAAATTGTAATTTATATATAAGTGATATCTTATTAAAGTAAGATTTCCCAAGTCAGTTCTATCTTTAGAATTAGTGTGTTCTTAAAAAATAGTGGTATTTTTATTTGTAATATATTTTGAACTCCTGTATGGATTCGCGGCTCCATCGCGTTGGTGCACGGTGGAGTCGCGACTCCAAAAAAATTCCAGAACCAGTTTGGGCACTTTTAGAAGTCAGTTGGTAAGGGTTAATATCTCTAACCAATCAAAATGTGTTTTATAATTTGAAATAATGTAGGAAGCAATGTGATTTGGTACTTACATGTATTTGTGTGGAGAAAGAGAGGGAAAGTTTGCCATTACTGCTTTTACCTTGCTGAGAGTGGTGCATTACATTGATTGTGTGCATAAGAAAATCTTTTATGAGTTTGTGATATTTTAAATTCTACAAATCAATTTGGAAGGTGAGTTCTAAATTTGTGAGGTGTATTATGTATTACTTTTATTTTTAATCTTTAAAAATGATTGATGAACTGTGATATTTGAAATATATTATTAAATGTAGAGATGTGTATTGTAGTTTGTTTTATTGTAATTAAATGTTGTTTGAAGTAGATTCAGTATAGTAATATGTGTATATTGGAAGATGGATTAGTGATTATGGTAGTTTGTTTTAGTGTGTGGATATGTACATTTGGAGTATACCACATAATTTTAGCTGTTGCTTTAAAATTGGAGGTGGAGTCTGTCAAGTTTTAAGGTGTGCATGTCTGTACTTCTGTCTCAAGTATGTTTCTACTTGTATATGTATTTTCACATGTCTTATACATTTGAAGGTGCATGATGTATAACAAAGACGTGTTGTTGCTTTTTATGTGGTAGTCTCAAGACCGTGAGTAGTAGTGGAATGATGAAGATGCAGCATAATAGTGTGGTTTGAAAGATGTTGACATAAGGTATTATTGATTAGGGTTCTTTTTTTAAAGTTTCTAGAGAGGCACAGTTGAAATATGCCAACTAATGTTTGATGTTTGCTTGAAATTGGAAGTCTATTCTGTGAATTTTTAAGGTTTGGATAGTGTTATGGTACAGACATATTCATGTATGCTCTTAGGAATATGGTGAGACTTTTAGTAAAGACTTGTGAAGGGTTCCTGCTTTGTATTTGGGTAGGTGTAACATTATAAGTAGTTATAGAATGGTAAAGCAGCAGCCTGAAAGTGAGGTTTGAGATGGTTGTAGAGGTGTTATTTATTAGAGTAATTTGTATGATGTGAGGAAAGTTATATTTCATATATACCGCATCATTTTCAGTGTCTGTTTGAAAATTGAAGTGTAGTCTGTAAGTTTTGAGCTGTGGATGGTGTTGTGACTGAGATATGTGTCTACTTGCACATATATTACGCTATGTGTTATGTGTCTGAAGATGATAGATGTATAAAACACAGGTATACATTTATCTGTGTGTTACTTTTATATATGATGCTGCCTGCAAAAGGTACAGACATATGCATACATGGTTTTAGAAATATAGGGAGACATCTATGAAAGATAAGTGAAGTGTTGCTTTGCTGTTAGCTATGCTATATACCTGATTACTACTAGAATAGTGAAGCTGTAGTAGTTGAAAAGTGATGTTTAAGATATGTTGGGAGAGGAATTATTGATTATGGTACTTTACAAGAGTCTGTGTAAAAGTTCACTTGAAATTTGCCACATAAATCTAGGTGTGTTTGAAATGTTAAGTGTAGCCTGTCAAGTTTTAAGGCCGTTATGGTCTTGTGAGTGTGATTATGTTTCTACTTGCACATGTATTCTAATATGTGTAATGGTTTTTGGCAATAGGTGTACATAGAAGCATGTATGCTTTTAGGAATATGGTTAGAGTTATGGTAGAGACATGTGATAGGTTGCTGCTTTATGTTTGACTTGGCCCAATATTTGTAGAATGGTGAAGCTGCAGCACAAAAGTGAGTTTTAAGACATGTTAGCAGAAGGGATTACTGATTAGGCTACTTTCTATGGTTGAGTCATGTAATAGTCTGCTGTTTTACATTTGGCTAGGCCCAACACTCATGCAGTTATTAAACACCCTAGTACTACCCATGCAGTCTTCCAATGATCCAGGCAGTACATATGCAGTGATGCAATCACCCAGGCATTACCCCTGCAGTCATGCAATCACCCAGGCAGTAGCTATGCACTCATGCAATCACCAAGGTATTACCCATGCACTCTTTGAATCATGTAGCCACTACTCATGCACTTATATAATCACTCAGGCACTAACTTTGTACTCTTTCAATCACAGAGGCACTAGCCTTGTACTTATGTAATCACTCAGCCAGTAGTCATGGTGTTATGAGATCACCCAGGCACTACCTTTGCACTCATTTATTCACTCAGGCGTTACCTCAGTAGTCCTGGAATCACCCAAGAAGTACCCATGCAGTTATAAACTCAGTCACTCACTTTGTATGTAGTCATGTAAATCACCAGATATTACTCCTGTAGTCATGCAGTCACCCTGGTGTTACCTGTGTATTCCTTTAATCCCCCAGAGGTTACTTCTGTATTCATGCAATCACCAATGCATTAGCTATACAGTGCTTCAATTACCGAGGCACTATCCTTGCACTCTCTCAATCACGGAGGCACTACTCTTGTACTTATGTAATCACTCAGGCAATACTCATGCACTTATAACATCTCCCAGGCACTACCTTTGCACTCCTGTAATCACTCAGGTAGTACCTTAGTACTTCTGTAATCACCCAGGCAGTACTGATGGACTTATAAAATCACCCACTCACTTCCTATGTTTCCAGTGATCCCCCAGATATTACCCCTGCAATCATGCAATCAACTAGGCACTAGTTATGTACTACCCCTACACATATAGAATCATGCAGTCTCTACCTATACACTCATGTAATAACTCAGGCACTACCTTTGCAGTCATAGAATCATCCAGATCCTACTGTTGCACCCATCTATTCATGTAGGTACTTCTTAGTGAGTCATCTATGCCTTCAGGTTCTATTTATACACTTATCCATGCACTGGACCTTTATGTGTGCACTCATGTAATTACCCTGTCACTATCCATCTTCTCCTGCAATTGCCCAGTGACTACCTGTGGAGTCATACAATCACCCAAGTACTACCCATGGAGTTTTACAATCACTCAGGCAGATTTATTACATGTCTCAGTTTATAGGTTTTGCTATATTTCAGAAATATTGTATATATATTTCTTTTAGATATGATGATGATTTGAAAAGGTAGAGACATATGTATGCATGCTTTTAATGATATGGAGAGACTTATGGTTGAGTCATGTAATAGTCTGCTGTTTTATATTTGGCCAGGCCCAACACTCACGCAGTTATAAAACACCCTACTACTACCCATGCAGTCTTCCAATGATCCAGGCAGTACATATGCACTGATGAAATCACCCAGGCATTACCCCTGCACTCATGCAATCACCCAGGCACGAGCTATGCACTCATGCAAACACCAAGGTATTACCCATGCACTCTTTGAATCATGTAGTCACACCATATGCACTTATATAATCAGTCAGGCACTAACGTTGCACTCCTTCAATCACGTAGACACTACCCTTGTACTTATGTAATCACTCAGCTAGTAGTCATGCTGTTATAAAATCACCCAGGCACTACCTTTGCACTCTTTTATTCACTCAGGCACTACCTCATTACTCTTGCAATCACTGAAGCAGTACTCATGCAGTTATAAAATCACTCACTCACTTGCTATGTACTCCAGTAATCCCCCAGATATTACCCCTGTAGTCATGGAATCACCCAGGCACTACTTATGTAGTACATTTGCAGTCATAGAATCATGCAGTGTCTACCTATGCAGTCATGTAATAACCTACACACTACCCTTGCAGTCATAGAATCATCCAGGTGCTACTGTTGCAGTTATCTATTCACCTAGGCCCTACTCCATGACTCATCTATGGCTTCAGGTGCTATTAATACACTTATCCATGCACTCAACCTGTATGTATGCACTGATGAATTACCCAGTCACTATCCATCTTCTCCTGCAATTACCTAGTGAGTACCTTTGGAGTCATACAATCATCGAAGCACTATGCATGGAGTTATGCAATCACTCAGGCAGCTCTATTATATGTTTCAGGTTCTAGGTTTCACTATATTTCAGAAATATTGTATACATATTTCTTTCAGATATGATGATAATTTGAAAAGGTAGAGACGTATGTATGCATGCTTTTAACAATATGGAAAGACTTATGGTTGAGTCATGTAATAGTGTGCTGCTTTGTATTTGGCTAGGCCCAGCTCTCATGCAGTTATAAAAACATCCAAGTATTACCTATGCAGTCTTCAAATGATCCAGGCACTACATATGCACTGTTGCAATTACCCAGGTTATTACCCCTGCACTCATGAAACCACCTACGTACTACCTATGCAGTCATGCATTCACCCAGGTATTACCTATGCACTCTTTCAATCACCCAGACACTATCAATGAACCTATATAATCTTTCAGGTATTACCCTTGCATTCCTTCAATCATGCAGGTATTACCCTTGTACTTATGTAATCACTCAGCCAGTACTCTTGCACTTATAAAATCACTCAAACACTACCTTTGCACTCCCCCAATCACTCAGGCATTCCCTCAGTACTCCTGCAATCACCCGAGTAGTACTCATGCAGTTATAAAATCACCCACTGATTTGCTATGTACTGCAATAATCCTCCAGATATTACCCCTTTAGTTATGGAATCACCCAGGCACTAGTTACGTGCCACCCTTGCAGTTGTAAAATCATCCAGGTCCTACTATTGCACCTATCTATTCACCTAGGCATTACTCAATGTATTTCTTTATTTATAGATGACAATATTTGTATATAATTATTTTAATAATATTAAATATTTTTTAGAAAGATAATAAACTTATTTTTTTTGAAATTCTTCATGATTGTTAAGAAATATTCAGTATGACAAGAAAAGTTCAAAAGAAAAGACAACAAAGGAAACAGAACTATTTAAAGGATAGGAAAAAGGAGAAAGTAGATGAAGTACAACATGTGACGTTGAAGAAAAAGTCTTCTGGTAAGAGAACGAAAAAATTTGTTAAAAGTGTTTTAAACAAAGTAATCGATTTCGAAAATGGGGAAAAGAGAAAGAAAAGTACTACAAGCAATCAGAAGGAAAAGAAAAAAGGAGAAATTAATGCAAAATCAGGTTATAGGAAAACAATCCATGTTGAAAAAAGGAAGAAACAATATAAAGATATTAGGAAGAGAATGTATAAAAGTAGAGTACTACAAAATGTATTGAAAGATTGCAAAAAATATAAAAGAAGGTCAGCATTTTGCAAAAAGAAAGAACAGATTGAAAGTGTAGTCGAAAAGGATTTTGAATTGAAAAGAAAACTGTTTATATTAGTATTGAAGAAAATGAAAACATTGAATAAAACAATGCACTTTATGAAGCAGAAAAGTAAAAGAAAAAGACTGGTTAATAGAACTAACTTTTGCAAAACAAATTCGGGTGAACGGAAGCACACTTCTAGTATGGAGCCTTTTTTTTAATGAAGAAAGCTATTTTCAACAAATTACATTAGTTCATACAGTTGATACCAGTGGTCGCTGTTATGAAGTTAAAAACGGTTGTCCAATAGAAAAAGAAAAGATGGTTCCTAGAAATGTGGAAGAAGTAATAGCTGAAGAAGTTCAAGGAAGACGTACAAAAGCTCCAGTGTATAAGTGGGATTGTAATAGTATTTGTAGTATACGACAGGAATCTATTGATATATTACGAAATTTCTTACGATATTATGGTAAAAAAAAGGGTTAAACAGAAGATTAAGATATTGCAAGGACTAGATCCTTGTAAAGTGAGAAAATATACTAACTTGCAGGGTCATTCTCCGGCTTGTCTTTCTAAAAAAGTGTGTTGAAGTACTTTTCATCATTTAGTAGTACATCATTCAGAAATGTGGAAGTTAGTAAGAAGATTATACTACGTAAAAAGTCCTGCATTATCTCTAAATGAAATAAATACAGCTCGTTTTCATGGTTCAGTGTTGGATGTAAAAAATATTTCTGATGATATAGAGTTTTGTTTCTTTGGTACTCATGAGGAGTGTAGAGAAAGTGAGAGTTTGATAAGTGTAGTTGTAGAAGATGAGATGGAAGATACTACTACTGTGAAGTTTGCAGAAGAAATTACAAAGTTTAAGGTGGTTTCTTGCGAAAATCCAAACTATGGGGCTCATTACGATGGCGGACGGAAAAGCATTCGGACCGCCGTGCTAGCGGGAAATTTCCGTCCGCAGGTACCATGGCAAAACCGCCAGCCAGATTAGGATGCACCACCAGAAACTCCCTTCTGTGGCAGTCAGATTCCAGGAATCAGCGGTGAAAAAGCTGAAAATCCGCCCGCGGCGGTCGGATTTGCTACGGAAAGGCAAAAGACCGCCGTTTCCCCAGTGGACAGGAACACATGGAGCTATCCGCAGTATTGCCACCGCCATCCTCGATTGGCCCAGATTCTCCGCAGCGGTGTGGTGAGCTGTTTGTGGTATCGTAATACAACCGGTGGGCATAACCGCATTCCGCATGGCAGTCCCTCCTTTTTGGCTCCGTCCGCCACCGCTGCGGAAGGGGATTCCTGGCGGTTCCCGAAACACCGCAGCAGACGGGAAATGGACTATCTTTGCCCATCGTAATATGGCGGACGCAAGGACCGCCGATGGAGTGCGGAAAAGGGCATTTTCTGCCACCGCCAGCACCGCGGATGAGTGTATGGGGAAAAAATTTGGAAGCTCGTTGTTTTCCACAGCTCTTCCCCACTGGAAAAGGTGGACGATATGATGCACGACCAGTACAGATTCCAGCTTCAGAATATCGTACATCAAGATTGTACTCAGAAGATCCAATATTTCGTCAGTGTATTCCATATTTATTTCATCTTCTGTTTGAAAGTGACTTGTCTGGACTTTCATATGCAATGAACCACATATTAAAAACAGGAGTTCATCTTACACATCTTTCTGCAAAGGAATTTTTGGACAAAGTTCAACAAAGAGACGATCTTTTAGAATCTCAGTTAATTAATTTAATGACGTGTCAACGTGGTACTAATGAGTACTGGTATCGTTGATACAGAGAACTTAAATGTATGTTAAGGAACTTAGGAACCCCTACATGGTTTGTTAAGCTTAGCTGTGCTAAATACGCATGGGACGACTTACTTGAATTTCTACAACAAGCAAATTCAAATGTAAAAAAGATTGTATTGAAGACAGCTGGAGAACTGTGTTCCTTGGATCCTGTGAATGTGTGCAGATATTTTAATCATAGGTTTCAAGCTATGATGTCTTTTATCTGCAATAAAAATAATCCACCTCTTGGAGAAGTTATTGATTTCTTTTGGAGAAAGGAGTACCAAGCTAGAGGTGCTCCTCATACACACATGTTATTATGGATCAAGGATGCACCAAATTTTGGAACTGATACTGATGAAAGTGTTTTGTCTTTCATTGAAAAATATGTTACCTGTGCCATTCCTAAAGAAGGAGGAGAAAACAACTTGAGACAACAAGTTTCACGTTTTCAAAGTCATCGATGTGGGAAATACTGTTGGCGGAAATACAAGTCAAAGGGAAGATTTTATACAAAATGTCGTTTTGGATTCCCACGTCCAGTAATTTCAAAAGGAAGAGTCAGCAGTTTCATGTCAGCAGTAAGGCATACTATAACTCGAAAATCTCCGAAGAATACTTACAACATAAAAAGAACTGAAGATTCAAAGTATATTAATGACTATAATCCTGTGATTTTGACAATGTGGAATACAAATATGGATATCCAGTATGTTGCAGATATTTCGATTGCAGTTGCTCGCTATGTTACGACATATATAACCAAATATGAAAAACGGAGTTGAAAGAAATGTGGGTAGAAATTTCACAAGAGAAGACTCTTAGTAACAAATTGTGCAGCTTTAGTTTGAAGATACTTTCCCTTCAAGAGATTGGATCCTACGAATGTTCGGATCGGTTGACCTCTGCAAGTTTATATTCAAAGTCAAGAGGAATCATTTGGGTAAGTCTAGGTCTTGCAGCAACACGAAATCGAGTATTGAAATCTGTACAACAAATTGAATACTTAGCATAGAATGAACCAGAAAGTACAGATATTGTTAAAACGAATATGTTGGATACGTACTATCCTAAAAGAAGTCCACATCTGGAAAACATATGTCTCTTTGAAGTACTGCAACATTACAGCTTTAAGAGAAACGTTACAGAAAATATAAATGAAGAAAAATATGCAGTAATTGGATGTGAAGGGTGTTTGGTAAAACATGCCGAAGGAAATCTTATTAACCACAGGAAACTCAGTTGCGAAACTCCAGATAAAAGGGAATTTTTCTATTTGGCACTTCTGCAACTTTTCAAGCCTTGGCGTAGTGAAATGGAATTACTAGGAGATTTTGACTGCTATGAAGGTTCTTTTAATGCATGTAAAGATAGCATTCAATGCACAACTTTTCCAAATGATCTACAAATGTTAAATGAAGAGATTGAACAAGAAACTACTATTGCAGCTGAAATAGCTAGAGACAGTTCTCAAAATATTCAAAATCCATTAGGACAACCAATTCTTGAAAATGAGGCAGCAATAGCCATGAATGAAGTTGAAACAGCAATGCAAGAAGCACAACAGGATATTATTGAGTTGGGGAACTTGGAAGAACAACTATATATTGAACAGAAAGAAATATATCAGCAAGTGATAGAAAAGATACAACATGGTTTACTGCATGAAAAAGGAATGCCAATGCACATCATTTAAACTTATTCGAATGTATATCAGTGGTCAAGCTGGAACAGGAAAATGTTTCTTAATTAAAGTTTTGACCAGTTATCTACAGAAAACCACTGAATCACATTTATCTTGTGTTGTAACCGGTCCAACGGGGTTAGCAGCACACAACATTAAAGGGATTACATTACACCGATTACTCATGCTACCAGTTGAACATGAAAATAAGTTCGAATATCACAAGCTATCTGGAGAAGCTTGTTATGAAGTCTCTAGAGTACTAAAGAAAATTAAACTTTTGATCATTGATGAGGTGAGCATGGTCTCAAACTTAATGCTTGCCTTTGTACATTAAAGAATGCAACAGATTTTAAAAACCGATTATGATGTTCTATTTGGAGGAAAACATGTAATTCTATTTGGCGACCTACTACAACTTACTCCTGTAAAAGGACAACCAGTTTTTAAAACACTTGTCCATGAAGAAACTAGGAAATCTTTAGGAAGTATTGGAAATGTGAACATTTGGTCTCATTTTGAATATAAAGGAACTTACTAAGAATATGCGACAAGCAAGTGATAAACATTATGGAAACATTCTTCAAGAGATAAGAATTGGTGTTTTAACAAAAGATGGAAAAGAAGCTTTACAAAGTCGACTTTTAATTAAATTGTTTCCAAATGAAAATATAGCACCTAAAATAATATACAAAAAAATTGGAGAAAATAAGTCTATAGTTTGCCTAATGCCTACACTGGAAGAGTGTTCTACATTCAATAAAAAACTTTTGAAACTGGAAAAACAACCAATAGTGAAAATGGAAGCCATTAATAAAATGGAACACAAAGGAGTTACTATTCTTCTCTCAGAGAAATTACAGTCAAAATTGGATTTTTTTTGAAAAGTCGGTGTCTAAGCCTGCAGGTTTATATGTATGTGAAAACTGTGTGGGTGAGTGGGGGTGTGTGTGTGACTCCCTGTATGGATGTGTGAGTGGGTGATTCAGTGGGGTTATGGGTTTATGAGTGCATCTGTGAGGGGCTGTATGGGTGAGTGAGTGTGTGTATGGCTGTGTTGGGGAGTGAATGGATGTCTCTGTGGTATATGTGTAAGTAACTACATATGTGAAAGGCAGTATATGTGAGTGTTGGAGTATATAAGTGACTAAATATGAGAGTGAGTGATTGTGACAGTGGCTGCATGGATGAGTGTGTGCTTATGTCAGTGATTGTAGAAGAGAGTAAGTATATAGTACTATCTATATGAATATGTGAGGTGGTGTGTGTGTGTATAACTGTATAGGTGAGTAAATGGCAGTGTGATTGAATCGTTGGGTGACTGACTAGGGGTTTGAGTAACTCTATGGGTAAGTGGTGGTGTGTGAGTGTCTATATGGGTGTATGAGTGGATATATCAGTGGCTGTATTGATGAGTGACTGTGTGTATTAGTGACTGTATGGGTTAGTGAGTGGATATTTGTGTAGACCTATGAATCAGTGAGCAGGTATGTACTAACTGGTATTGGTGTGTCTATGGTTTTGAGATTGGTAGTCTGTATTTTAGAGTGGGTGTATCAAAGGTTATACTAGGGTGTGAGGAGATGCATCAGATGATCACATGGATGATGTAATTAGTGATGTCATCAGTGATGTAATTTGAGATGTCATCATTGATGTCATCAGTGATGTCACTGACCATGTCATGAGTGATGTAATATGTGATGTCATCAGCAGTGCATTGCGGGGGCACGAGTTATAGTTAGCTCAGCTAACTATAACGGCTGAATTTCTTTGGTTTTGTACGAGTGAAATAACAACCTAACTATAATGTCTCTGAAACCTGTGGTTTTTTCAGTGATTTTCAAAGGTTTTTAAATGCTAATTCCTAACTATAACGTCCTTGAAACCTATGATTTTTACAGTGAATTTCTAAGGTTTTTTAAATGCTAAATCTTAAGTATAAAATTACTGTAATCTTAGCTTTATTATGGTATTTCTACGTGTTTTATAGAATTCATTTTACTTAAAAATGTTTGGAAGTATTTGTTTGATTTTTTTCTTTTTAAAATTATTAATAGTTTTTCTAAAATATTCTTTAATAATTATAATCACTCTTTTAAAATATGTATATATCATAGACTACTAAAAATGTATTCTGTTATTTATTTGAATGATTAAAATGTATATTTACTTGAAATAATGCTTTAAATACTAGGGGTGGGCGGAATTTGCGTAGTCACGCTACGCAAAGCTCCGCGAAACGGTAAAAAATCTCCGCCAGCACGCAAAAGTTCCGCGAACACGCAGAATTGCTTGTTCCGCCCGTTCGCGATGCTTTTTTCTTGTTCGCGAATGCTGTTTGCGTGCTCAGGGAGAAATATCTCGTGAACACGTATTTTGAAAGCGCGAACAAGCATAAAATTCCGCGAAGCCGCGGATCGCGGAATTTTGGGAAATTTTGCGTACTCTGCGGAACGCAAAATTACCCAAATTCCGCCAATTCCGCGAGCGGAACGGAATTTACCGCCCAGGCCTATTAAATACTGTAAAAGTTGTTTTATTGTATTGTTATAACTTTTTAAATTTTTTTAAAAAAGAAGTCGCGCACCCTACGCAAACGTACATGATGGATGCGTGGATTCAGGATGCGCGAACCCTGCTGGTGCTTGTTTCTGGGATCGCGCAAGGGTGCAACTCTGGCATAATTTAAAAAGTATGAAATATCACTGTAGAAATTTTAAATATAAATTTTGCTTGAACACTTTCACTGATATACTTTTCAAAATATTTTATAAACACCAATTTATACTTTATAATTATGTATACAAAATTTTACGGGTACGCGACGTCTACATGACGGGTGAGTGCACCGTACACGACTCCATGTGTCCTGGAAAGAAAGCTTTTGATTCATTTAAAACCTTTTCATTATGTTAGAGGGAGGATCTAACAACTATTTTATTTCTCTTATTTTGGGTGTGTCTTACTGGCAAGACCTGTTTATTGTAGGCTGTTGGAATTGCTTTTTTTTTGGTGTGCTTTGACTTTCTTTTTATTCATTATGGCATCCAGTTATCCTGAGGAAGATCTCCTGGAAGAACTTGATGATATGGAGGAGCCTGTAAATAAAAGAAAGGAGAGTGTAGTTTGGGCATTTTTTACAGTGCCAGAGGGCAAAAAAAAGGTGAACGCCAGAAAAGTCACTTGCAAATTGTGCAAAAGAGTACTTTCTCGAGGATCAGATAAAAAGTTCTTGTGCAGAACATCCTCGATGAAGAAGCACCTCGAGACAAATCATCCTGTTCATTTGGCAAAGGAACTCATGTTGCGGGAGAAAAATAAACAAGCTGCCCAGGTTGATGCTAATGCACCATCAACATCAAATACAGGAGTTCCACCTTCACCTCGGCCACATATTTTCCCGGAGCTAGTGGATGCTTTCATTAATTACAAGAAATGTGACGCAAAACTGTGTGGTGGGGAGCAATGTATTGATGTTATTCGCAATGCAATAAAAACACACAAGTGTTAATTTTTTTTATATGCTTGCAAATCTCCTTTTCCTCTTTTATTTCAAATAGTCATATTGGACTGTTGAATTTTGTTTTGTTTGAAAAGGGTGTGTGCCTGAGTGAGTGCAGGAGTACTTGGATAGTGACTGAGTGATTGCATGACTGCATGGATACTGCCTGAGTACATAGATGACTTCATGAGTACTGTTTGAGGGAATGGATGAGTGCAATAGAAATGCCTGAATGATTGGAGGAGTGTATGATTAGTGCCTCGCTGATTGCATGAGTGCACAGATAGTACTTGGGTGATTGCAGGACTGCATGGGTAGTGTTTGAGAGAATGGATGAGTGCAATAGTAGTGCCTGAGTGATTGCATGAGTTCATGGGTAGTGCCTGGGTGCATGGAGCAGTCCATGGGTAGAGCCTGAGTGCATGGATGAGTGCATAGGTAGTGTTTGAGGGAATAGATGAGTGCAACAGAAGAGCCTGGGCGATTGCATGAGTGCAAGAGTAGTGCCTGGATGATTGGAGGAGTGCTTGGGTTGTGTCTGAGTGCATGGATGAGTGCATGGGTAGTGCCTGGGTAATTGAAGGAGTGCATGGGTAGTGCCTGAGTGATTGCATGAGTACAGGGGTAGTGCCTGAGTACATCAATGAGTGCATGGGTAGTATTTGAGGGAATGGATAACTGCAATACAAGTGCCTAAGTGATTGAAGGCGTGCATGAGTAGTTCTTGGCTGATTACAAGAGTGCATGAGTAGTGCCTGGGTGATTCGAGGAGTATATAGGTAGTATCTGAGTAATTTAATGAGTACAAAGGTAGTGACTGGGTGATTAGAGGAGTGCATAGGTAGTGCTTGAGTGATTGCATAAGTGCAGGGGTAGTGCCTGAGTACATGGATGAGTACATGCATAGTGTTTGAGGGAATGCATGAGTGCAATACAAGTGCCTGAGTGATTGAAGGAGTGCATGAGTAATTCTTGGCTGATTGCATGAGTGCATGAGTAGTGCCTGGGTGATTCGAGGAGTATATAGGTAGTATCTGAGTAATTGCATGAGTACAAGGGTAGTGACGGGGTGATTAGAGGAGTGCATAGGTAGTGCCTGAGTGATTGCATGAGTGCAGGGGTAGTGCCTGAGTACATGGATGAGTACATGCTTAGTGTATGTGGGAATGCATGAGTGCAGTACAAGTGCCTGAATGATTGAAAGAGTGCATGAGTAGTGCCTGGCCTATTGCATGAGTGCATGGGTAGTGCCTGGTTGATTCGAGGAGTGTATAGCTAGTGTCTGACTGATTGTATGAGTGCAAGGGTAGTGACTAGGTGATTCGAGGAGTGCATAGGTAGTGCCTGAGTTATTGCATGACTGCAGGGGTAGTGCCTGAGTACATGGATGAGTGCATGCATAGTGTTTCAGGGAATGAATGTGCGCAATACAAGTGCCTGAAAGATTGGAGGAGTGCATGAGTAGTGTTTGGATGATTGTATGAGTACAGGGGTAGTGCCTGGGTGATTGGAGCAATGAATGGGTAGCGCCTGTGTGTATAGATGGGTTCATAGGCAGTGTTTGAGGGAATGCATGAGTGCAGCAGTAGTACCTGAGTGATTGCATGAGTGCATGGGTAGTGTCTGGGTGCATGGAGCAGTCCATGGGTACAGCCTGAGTGCATGGATGAGTGCATGGGTACTGTTTGAGAGAATGGATGAGTGCAACAGTTTTATCTAAGTGATTGCATCAGATGGGAAGTGCCTGGGTGCATGAAACAATGCTTGGGTAGAGCCTGAGTGCATTGATGAGTACATGGGTAGTGTTTGAAGGAATGGATGACTGCAACAGTAGTGTCTAAATGATAGCATGAGTGCATGGGTAGTGTCTGCAGATTGCAGGAGTACAGAGGTAGTGCCTAGATGATTGCAGAAGTGCATGGGTAGTATCTGAGTGTATGGATGAGTGCAGAGGTAGTGTTTGAGGGAATGCATTAGTACAACAGTAGTGCCTGAGTGATTGCATGAATTCATGGGTAGTGCCTGGGTGCATGGATGAGTGCATAGGTAGTGTTTGAGGGAATGGATGAGTGCTACAGAAGTGCCTGGGTGATTGCATGAGTGCAAGAGTAATGCCTGGATGATTGGAGGAGTGTTTGGGTAGTGCCTGAGTGCATATGAGTGCATAAATGAGTGCATGGGTAGTGCATGGGTAATTAAAGGAATGCATGTGTAGTGCCTGAGTGATTGCATGAGTGCAGGGGTAGTGCCTGAGTGCATGGATGAGTGCATGTGTAGTATTTGAGAGAATGGAAGAGTGCAATACAAGTGCCTAAGTGATTGAAGGAGTGCATGAATAGTTCTTGGCTAATTGCATGAATATTACAGATTCTACTGAACTTCACTATACACAGTGAATTCAATATAGTATCATCATACAACAGCAGGGAATCAACGAGATTGTGGAAAAAAACAGATTACCAGAAAGAATTATTTCCAATATGTGTACCTATATGTTTACCTATCTACAGTATCTGAATTATGACCAACTTGTACATTAAGTTGTTTATTACTCTCAAGTACATTTGCTAAAATGTATACTCTCATTTACATCTGGTACAATATAAACAACAAATATATAAACTATTGCTTTTAAACACAATTTTCCAAATGCAATATCAATTACCACAAATAATAACTCAAACACTAATTATAAATAGTAATTGTTTAAATCCTGTCCACTTCCTGTTCACATATTCCCAATAGGCCGAATAATGTATTCAAAACTTTGGCTTCAAAAATATCAAATATGAATTTTGTAAATCGAAAGGCAACCTAGATTTGAACTGCAAGTGGGCATCATTGCAAAGTGTCCATCCTTTATTACACTTTAAATACACAGTATAGTGTCCAGATGTTGTAGTAGGTCCATCATGGAAAATAATAGCCACTGCTATAAAAGTTCTTCCTGAAATAGATATTTGACTTGAAACAAAAAAATGTATTTTGGTCTCCAATGTTCTTTCATTTGCTCTACAACATTGAAACATTAAAATTAGATATTTCCAGATCTTTCTATATGTAATGTAGACAACATCTCTGATTTACAATACAAACATTTCATATCCTGATTGGCTGTTTTTACTAATTTGTTAAAAGGTACTAATTGCAATCTGGTATCGTCAAGTATATGAATCGTTCTGTGTCTATTTCAGTGCTGGAAGTAAATGAACACTCTTCACATTTATGATTCCATCTGTAACTTACTTCAAATAAGTTTTCAATCTGTATTCCTTCATAAACATTAGAAATTCTCGCTCATCTTGTTGTACATTAAGAGTAAATGACAAAGAACCAGTACATATATCCAAAAGATGTCGAACACCAGAAGCAGTATGGATTTTACTTATGTCAGTTACCAATTGTTTCAATACATGATGTAATAAAGAACAAAACCTTTTTCATGATTTGCCATAGTTTCACAATGAAGCTCTTCTAGATAAAGCACAACATTCAAAATCACATTAGCATAGCAGTTGATACCTGAACTGTTTTCCAACTGGTATCCTACAATCTCATCAACAGTTTCCTTTTTCATTTTCTTTACACCTTCATGATTCTCTTCAATGGTTTTCTTTTTTTGAACCTCAATTGAATGTTTGACATATTTCTGTTTTGGACAAACTACACATTTCTCATATATGGGATATTCACCTACATGAGGAGTATAATGTAGCGGTGGGCGGAGAACTCCGCTCCGCCCGCGGAGTGTGCAGAGATTTGCCTACTCCGCGTTCCGCGGAGAATTCGGAGAAGGCAAATCTCTGCACACTCGGCAGCGGAGCGGAGTTGGCCAGCCCCCGTCTCCACCCCCTATTAACAATTAATTCTACATTAATTAAAAGTAAATTAAAAACCACTTACCTGCACTGTGGCGTCCCCGGGCTGCCCTCCTCCTCTTCCTCGCCGTCTCTGGTGATCCTTGTGAAAACTGCACATGCGCGCGTGCCCGTGCATTTCTCGCAGTTCTCGACAGTATTTGCCACATCGATGACTTTGAAACCGTAAAACTTTGTGTCTCAAAGTATTTTCTCCTCCTTCCCTTGGAATAGCACAGGTACAATACTCTTCAATGAAAGACAAAACACTTTCATAAGTATCAGTTTCAAATTTTGTTGCATTCTTGATCCATAGTACCATGTGTATATGAGGAGCACCTCTGCCTTGGTACTCCTTTCTCCAAAAGAAATCAGTAACTTCTCCAAGAGGTGGATTATTTTTATTGCAGATAAAAGACATCGTAGCTTGAACCTTATGATTAAAATGTCTGCACACATTTACAGGATCCAAAGAACATAGTTCTTTAGGTTTCTTCAATTCAATATTTTTCACATTTGAATTTGCTTCTCATAGAAATTCAAGTAAATCGTCCCATGTAGGGGTACCTAAGTTTCTTAACATACATTTAAGTTCTCCATGACGAAGATACCAATACTCACTGGTACCACATTGACACGCCATCACATTTATTAACTGAGATTCTGACTGTTCATCTCTTTGTTGAACTTTATCCATGCATTCCTTTGCAGAAACATGTGGAAGATGAACTCCTGTTTTTAATATATGGTTCACTGCATATGAAAGTGCAGACAAATCACTTTCAAAGAGAAGATGAAATATATATGGAATACACTGTTGAAATCTTGGATCTTCTGAGTACAATCTTGTCGAACGGTATTCTGAAGCTGGAATCTGTACTGCTCGTTCATCATATCATCCACCTTCTCCAGATGGGAACAACTGTGGAAAACAATATGCTTCTAAACTTTTTTCCCATACGCTCATTGGAGTTCCCTTCACTTTCTTCATTTCCTGCTCTCGCTTCCATGACGCAAAGCAGAAGTTTGCAATGGCAGGGCGGGAGCACTCCTCCCGCCCTGCCATTGCAAATGGCAATGTCCCGGCCGTGGGCAAGCCAGGACTTTGCTGGAGCCAGCCCTGGGGGGTGGTGGTCCCCTGGGCCATGGAGGGCTCCAGGGGGGGCCACGCAGCCCCCCTCACAACATATACATAGCCCCGGGGAGGTGGTCCGCAACAGACACCCATATCTTTATTACTCAATGCCCTGTGGAGGGCGGTCCCCAGGGCTGCTGGGCGGCCACGTGCCCCGTGTATAATAAACAAAGCCTCGGGGAGGTGGTGATCCCTGGGGCTGCAGGTGCCCCCGCGGGCCCCCGCTACATATTGAACCATTGCCCCCGGGACCTGGCCCACCCGGGGGCTTAAAACAAACAAAGCGCGGGAGTCTGCGCTTTGTTTTTATTTTTACCTTTTGACCAGATTCATGTACCCTGCGCGAATCACTCCAAATCTTTTTTTTAAATATGCTTTTTTGTCCTTAGAGATCCCTGTGGGACCCCATGACCAGACCTAGGGGGTCAGGGTGTTTCTACCCTGCCCCTTATCTTGTTTTATGTCCTTTTTTCTTGTGACTCGGTTCTACAGAGTTACAAGATGGCTGCCAATACTTTTTGGTGTAGAGTGTTGGCAGCCAATCAGAGTCAAGCTCGTGCTCGGGAGGGTTCGCGGATCCACCGAGGTCACCGAATATATAATTTTTTTAAATATGAATATTTCAGGACACTACTGAACAGATTTACACTATTTAAAAAAAAGAACACTTTCTGATCCAAGAGCTATCCTTTTACCAAATTTGGTGTAATTCCGTTCAGCAGCTCGGGCTGTAGCTTTGTCTAAAGTTTCCTATGGAAATTAACATGGAGAAAATGCATTTTGGGACCCCCCTTTTTTCTCGCCCCCGCATGACGAATCACCCCAAAACTTTCAAGAAAGGAGCTGACTGGAACGCCCCATTAGTTTAGCAAATTTCACGAAGATTTGTCAAACAGCGCCAAAGATATTGGCAAAAGAATAGAAACAAGGTCCTAACTATAACTACCTACTAGCGACCGCCAGTAGGTAATATATCTATATAGATATAGATATATATATCTATATATATATATCTATATCTATATATATATATATATATATAGATATATATATATAGATATATATATATATATATATATATATATATATATATGCAAAGAAGAAGCTGAGAACTCTGGGTAGTTCCCAGGTTTAGGTGGAAGGCAGCTTCAGTATAGAGCACCCTCAACACCTGCGACACTCTAAATTTGCTCACCTCCAATGTCTGATTTTCTATCAACATTTTTAAGCGTTTTTTGCATATATATATATATTTTTTTTTAATGCAAAAGACGCTGCACTCTGGAATCCTGTGATGTGAATTTTAATTACAGAGCCAGTCTGTCACACCGACGCGTTTTGGCCAACACGGCCTTTCTCATGGTAGGGGGCACTACTGTTACAACTGTTTTAAATCATTTCCTGTGGTTGACAATAAACGGTTTAAATAATATTTTAATTGTACTCAAACGAATTATTATCATATGTGCACTAAATAAGTACATACCAAGTGATATTATTGAGAAATTGTTAACAGTTTTATGTACTAAACACATTGTCTATCACTTATTGGATACATGGTAAGCATGGTAACATAACAAGCACCAATTATGCGGAAAATGTTTCTGTCTGCATTGTTTTTAAACGATACTACAACTCCCAGAAGTCCATGGGAATTGTCAATCACAGGAAATGATTTAAAACAGTTGTAACAGTAGTGCCCTCTACCGTGAGAAAGGCCGTGTTGGCCTAAACGCGTCGGTGTGACAGACTGGCTCTGTAATTAAAATTCACATCACAGGATTCCAGAGTGCGGCGTCTTTTGTATCAAAATTGAATTTGGCCATTGGTTCGGCCCAACGTCTGCACCCGCTGCTGCGCGCTCCGACAGGAACCACATTGAGGAAAAAAAATATATATATATATAAATATATATTTCTTTCACAAAGGACGCGGCACTCCAAAGCTGGATTAGCTTAATTTATTTGAACACAACACCACTCAACCAACGCGTTTCAGCCTTCACACGGCTTTCTTCACGGGTAGTGAGTCCTTCTTTGATTACGCTTTATATACCCATCTCTGCCATAATGGGGCATTCTGGGATACGTAGTGCGATTAGTTTTTTAAATTAACTTTATACATATATACAAACAGGACAATCGCGCTTATGTCAGGATTTTGCATTACAGTGCTTTCATTGATTATTATGCTTGGTGCGCATTGCTTATAAGCGATCTTTATCATGCATCAAAATTATTACACCATTATTATTATGAATCATGTTCGGTATAGTACCTCTTAAATAACATATCAGGGCATTTTGTTGTTTTTGTAACTTATGTCAACAATTAGATGCTTTTGACATTCATCATTCATTGTGAATATTCTTAATTTGGGTATAGTACCCCTACTTCACTTTTTGAGACCAACGTAATGTCCAGCGGTTACTAACACTATTAAAAATCATTTTGGTAATTTATTCTACTCCAAATGTACAAAAAGTTCCTCATCGTTATTTATTCCTCTAGGAGTCTTAGTTCTGAGCCTGATGATATATCTGGATTCCATCTGTCGCAGTTTATTCACTCTGTCCCCACCACGTTCTTCCGGGGGTATCATATGAATGCCATAGTAGTTCATCGCCATCCAATCTCCTTTCTGGCATTGTGACATATGTTTCGCTGTGGCGTAAGTCATATTTCCATTCTTTACTGCGCGAATGTGTTCAAGAATGCGTTTCTTGAGCATACATGTAGTGCTTCCAATATATTTCATTCCGCAGTTAAATTCTATAATATAGATGACGAACTGTGATGTACAGGAAATATTTTGCTCAATTTGGATTGGCTTGCCATTCGGTTCCACAATTGTTCTCATGTTCTTCCCAATTTTGCAAGCCTTGCATACATTACATTTCTTGAACCCCCTTTGTTGATCTAATAACCAGTTTGTATGTCGGTTTTCCTGAAAGTGGCTTTTCACTAGCATGTCCTTTAAAGATTTAGTCTCTTCCTGTAGGTAACAATTGGTTTTGGGCCTAAATATTTTCCAATGTCTGGATCTTCTGCGATTTCTTTACTGTATGTTGTGATAAATCTTGGTGGTCCATGTTCTTTGGTTTCCTCAATATTAATTCTTGCGATCAATGTATCTTCCCTTG
The DNA here is from genome assembly GCA_963921515.1 of Calotriton arnoldi. NCBI lineage: Eukaryota > Metazoa > Chordata > Amphibia > Caudata > Salamandridae > Calotriton > Calotriton arnoldi. Next base: position 675,428 of record CAWUFW010008315.1, read on the forward strand.
GTTTCTGATCGGCACGTTGTTTACATTTTCTTAATGTTGTTTCATGATAGCCTCTCATTTTAAGTCTCTGTATAGTTTCCTGAATTTTCTTTTCTGCATCTTCCTTTTTGGAACAATTATGTTTCATGCGTATAAATTCCCCATAGGGGATATTTTCCAGCAGTCGTTTGGGGTGGAAACTAGTCCCGTGCAGACTGCTGTTGGTTGCAGTCTTTTTCCTGAATAGCGTAGATTGAATTTGATCATTCTCAATGAACATTTTGGTGTCCAAGAATTCAATTTCTTTCCTACTCTTAGCGCATGTGAATGATAAACCAATCTGGTTGTTGTTCAATTTCAAAAAGTATTCATTAAAATCCTGCTCAGTGCCATTCCATATTAAAAACAAGTCATCAATGAAGCGGACCCATAGCACAATCCGCTCGAGTTCTTCTTGGTTATCTGAATTCCACGCTATTTCTCTCTCCCACCAGCCCGTGGTTATATTCGCAAAATTCGGAGAAAAGGAAATCCCCATGGCTGTACCACAAGATTTTTTAAAAAGTTCCTTATTGAAGAGAAAGATGTTGTTTGTGAGGCATATCTCAATCATTTTAAGTAACATTTCAGTATGTTTTAATTCCGTAATACTTCGCTGTTTTAAGAAAAATGTACATGCCTCCAAGCCTATTTCATGCCGTATTGATGTGTATAAAGACACAACGTCTATTGTCACCAAGAGGTATTGGTTACTCCATGTGATTCCTGTTAGAATCCTAAGAAAATCCCCCGTATCTTTAATATAGGAGCTCATGCTTTGTGCAATTGGGGCCAGAAACTTATCCACATACTGTGAGAGGTTTTCATAGAGGGAGTCACATGAGGAGACTATAGGTCTCCCAGGTGGATTTTGTAGTGTTTTATGGATTTTAGGCAAGAAATATATCGTTGATATAACAGGGAAGTCTTTAGTAAGAAATTTCAATTCATCATCACTGATCAAATTATTTGAATGCCATTTCTGTAGGTTTTGATTCAATTCTGAGACCATTTTGTTTATAGGATTATTTTTAATTCTGCAATAGTTAGCGTTGTCATTCAATTGCCTCATCGCTTCTTTTACATAATCCTTTGTGTCCATCAGGACGATGTTCCCCCCTTTGTCGGCGGGTTTCACCGTAATTTCTTTGTTTTCCATTAAGTTCTTTATTGCTTCCCTTTCTTTGCTAGTTAGATTTTCTCTTTGTTTTTGATTTTGTTTTTTGGACAACTTTTCCAGTTCCTCAACAATGGCATCTGAGAACAAGTCAAATCTATTTCCAGGTGATAGAACCGGACAATATCTAGATTTTTTCTTTTGTCCACTTTCAATTCTTTTATCAGTTTGAATATCCAAAGTTTCCAGCACTTGTTCTTCAGACATCTGATCATCATTTAAATCATATAGTAAGTTAAACATGTTCTTTAAGTCAGACATTTGATCTATTGTGATAGTCGGTGTAGCAGACTCATTCATATCGTCTTGGCTTCTTTCTTGAGGATGTCTATTTATTTGTTTGTTGGCATGAATCTTTGCCAATTTCAGCTTTCTGATGTATTTATATAGGTCAATTCTGACTTGGGTGTAATTGTAATGACTTTCCGGGCAGAAAGATAAACCCTTATTTAATAATGATGTTTCATTTTGAGTTAATTGATGCTTCGAGAGGTTCACTATTAAGTTGGTGTTCATTATTTCCTGTTTCGTAATGGATACTGCCTTCTTTCGCTTTGCCCTTCTGGTTTTCCTTGTACTTGTGAGGTATCTCCTGTTTCTTTTCCCCGGCCTCTGTTCATGGCCCTTCCTCGTCCCCCTACTCTCATTAGGGACTTGTCTAGATTTATCAATCGTATCTCCTCTAAAAAAGTAATTCTAGGTGTTCCTTGCGCACCGCTGGGTGGTTCCCCCTCACTTGCCTCTGATTCACTCGTGCTTTCAATTGTAGGTTTAAATTGTTGCATTGGATAATTCTTTTTTAAGGTGTCATAACGTCTGGCAAATGTTAGTATTCTGCCATGTGAATAATCCTGTTCATCTCTTTTAAATTTTCTTTGTTTTCGTTCCTGAATTTCATTTTCATATTTTTCCAACCTTACATCCATTTCTTTACGCAATTTCGTGACTTCCTCTTTGTTTGCCTGACTTTTAATGCTTTCCTCCATTTCCTCCAGTTTTTTGTAATTTCAGCGACATCAATTTTGGCGTGTTTGATTAATATACGCATCATATTGAGAGAACACTGTAAATTATTTTCCACCCATTGCTCTAGCAATTCCACTTTAGTATCTGGGTGCGTTGGCATTGTGAAAATGCGCAGACCTCTTGGTACACGTTTAACCTCAATGTAGTTCTCCAATGCTATAATTTCCCAGCTTTTGTTAACTTCCTTTTTGTATAGTCTTTCCATGTTATTGAATTGTTGTCTTAATGACGTGTTAGTGCTACTTTGTACGTTTCCCACATTTTCCGTTATATCTTCATTTGCATCTCCAAGTTTAAACATTGTTGCCGCTTTTGATGCACGCTTCGCAGCACGCGCTTCCATTATTCACAATTTGTGTGCTTATCTTCACACCATCCGTACCTGACTGCGCCTCACTCTTGGTGTTGTGAAGGACGCTTCTATGTCCTTTTGTTACAAGTATCCAGCTCTCGCCAGTTCACTTAGATGTCAGACGTATTGTATACGTTCCTGGACACGTTTCCCTAAGTAAACACAAGCCGCTTCGGATCGCTGCTCACTTCAATGACTGATTGTCACTCACCTCACCGGGAGACTCCCGTTTCAACGGCGTCCTCCGACTCCGTTACGCGGCGCTCAACCTCGGGTGATTCTCGCAGTTCCAGTAGACTTCTGTTTGCAGTCAATCCGGGCGCCTCTGAATCCACAATAATTCTCACAATGTGATCCTTTCAGCTCAAAGGCGCTCCACAGCGGGTGCTCAGCGTATGGGCCGGATCCTGGCCCCAAATCAATTTCTTTCACAAAGGACGCGGCACTCCAAAGCTGGATTAGCTTAATTTATTTGAACACAACACCACTCAACCAACGCGTTTCAGCCTTCACACGGCTTTCTTCACGGTTAGTGAGTCCTTCTTTGATTACGCTTTATATACCCATCTCTGCCATAATGGGGCATTCTGGGACACGTAGTGCGATTAGTTTTTTAAATTAACTTTATACATATATACAAACAGGACAATCGCGCTTATGTCAGGATTTTGCATTACAGTGCTTTCATTGATTATTATGCTTGGTGCGCATTCTTAATTTGGGTATAGTAAATTAAGAGTATTCACAATGAATGATGAATGTCAAAAGCATCTAATTGTTGATATAAGTTACAAAAACAACAAAATGCCCTGATATGTTATTTAAGAGGTACTATACCGAACATGATTCATAATAATAATGGTGTAATAATTTTGATGCATGATAAAGATCGCGTCCTTTGTGAAAGAAATTGATTTGGGGCCAGGATCCGGCCCATACGCTGAGCACCCGCTGTGGAGCGCCTTTGAGCTGAAAGGATCACATTGTGAGAAATATAAATATATATATATATATATATTTATGTATGTCATTGCATGCTGTCAATAGAATATGCATATATGTTTTACACTTTGTGCAAACCACGCGCTCTTTGCGACTACCGACGTCACTGCGATGACGTTGGTAGTCTCGAATATAATGTTTTTCTTTAAAAGGTAGTTTTCTCCTAACTTGATCACAGAAAGGTGTATATTGATGAATCAGTGGGTGTATGAGTGCCTGTATGGAAGATTCAGTGTGTGTGTGACTGACTGTATAAGTGAGGGATTAGGTGTCTCAGTGAATGTATGGGTGAGTGACTAGGTTGTATGAATGTCTGTATCAGTCTGTCTAAGTGGATATATGGGTTGGTGAGTGGGTACATGAGTGGCTGTATGGGTGATTGATTGGTTGTCTGAGTTTGCAGAGTGGTGCAGGGAGGGGGTGGGGCTTCCGGCGAGATGCCAGCTTCTCCGTTCTTTTTCCTTTTTTAGAAGGGGGGCTGTGTGGCCCCCTTCTCTTAATTTTTTGGGGCCATGGGGACCCCATCCCCCAGGGGCTGAGCCATTTATTTATTTATTTGTTTTAAACAGGAAGGGGCTGTGCAGACCCTCTCCTGAGGCCTTTTTCTCCCCAGGGACCCCATCGCCCAGGGCGTGGCCTCATGTTGGGGACCGGGGGGAACCCCACTGCCCCCGCAGTGCCAGTCGGCTCCCTGCCTCCTGTGGGAGCTGGAATTGCTTTTGGACAAGGGGAGCTGCAAACATGCAGCTCCCCTTGTCCAAAAGCAATTCTGCTTCGCTTTATGGAAGCGAGAGCAGTTTTCCTGCTCTCACTTCCATGAAGCACAGCAGGAGTTTGCAATGACAGGGCTAAAGCAGTACTCCCGCTCTGCCATTCCAAACTGCAATGTCCCGGGGGTGGGCACCCCGGGACATTGCTGGAGTCAGCCCTGTGGGGTGGCGGTCCCCAGGGCCATGGAGGGCTCCTGGAGGGGGGCCGCATGGCCCCCTCCCAACTTGAACATAGCCCTGGAAGGTAGTGGTCCCCAGGCCCTGCTATTGACCCTCATATTTGAATAATTAGTGCCCCGGGGTGGTGGTGGTCCACAGGGCAGTGTGGGGGGGCTCGAGCCACCCACCCTTTTTTTTAAATGAAGCCCGGGGGCGGTGGTGAGGCCCTCCCACCCTAATTAACTAAAGCTCCAGGGAGGTGGTGGTCCCCAGGGCAGCATGGGGGCTGCGTGCCCTCCCGCATACTATTAACCATGCCCCGGGGAGATGGCGGTTCCCAGAGCTGCGGTCCCCCGCATATATTTTCTTCATTGCCCCCGGGACCTGGCCCACCCTGGGGCTTATTAAAACGAAGTGCGGAAGCCCGCGCTTCTTGTTAAAAAAAAAATTGGTGGGATTAGCGGATCCTATGCGAATCCCGCTGAAAAAATAAAAATTAAAAATAGTCCTGTGGGACCCCCTGAGCAGGCCTAGGGGGTCAGGGTATTTCTACCCTACCCCCTTTTCTTCATTTTTTATCTTTTTTCTTGTGACTCGGTTCAATTGAGTCACAAGATGGCTGCCAACACTTTTTGGTGTGGAGTGTTGGCAGCCAATCAGAATGAAGCTCGTGCTCGGGAACGTTCGAGGATCCACCGAGGTCACCAGATATCGATTTTTTTTATTTTTGAATTTCTCAGAAACTACTGAACTGATTTACGCAATTTAAAAAAAGAATGCTTTCTGAACCAAGAGCTACCTTTTTGCCAAATTTGGAGTAATTCCATTCAAAAGTTCGGGCTGTAGCCTTCTCCACAATTTCCTAAGGAAATTAACATGGAGAAAACATGTTTTGGGACCCCCTTTTTTATCGGCCCCCGCTTGATGAATCACCCTGAGACCTTCAAGACTGGAGCTGACGGGAGCGTCCCATTAGTTTAAAAAATTCTGCGAAGATTCATCAGCAGGGGCCAAAGATATTGGAAAATCAAAAAACGCTTTTCCTATGGAAACTAGGTCCTAACTATACCTACCTACTGGCAACCGCCAGTAGGTAATACCATCAGCTGCTGTGTTCATTCCCATATCGTGGCAAAGTTTGAGATGGATTTATACACGGTGCCCGGCCGTGGGGAACGAACCACCGTATGAAGAACAGGGCCAGAGGTTTTGAAATTTCCTAACCTTGCGGCCCAGCTGAGCAGTAAAACATTGACAATCTGTATTTGGAGACCCACTTGGGTATTATTGGGTTTATAGAACTTTGCTTACGTGCAGATCCCACTGGGGAGAAACTGGGCTCGAGGACTACAAAAACCATAAGCACCAGCATGCCTAAAAACTGAGCTTACTGAGAAGTCCACTGGGACTATTTAACAGGTGCATGCAGTAATGGTGCTGTTACGAGCCTTTCAGCACACAGCAGAGCCGTTATCCTATGAAGAAGGAGCGATTGCCAGCTCCGAAACGCGTCAGGATTTTTAAAGTTTCCAAAGTCTGCATTGTCGGTTTCAGCAATAAAGGTTTTTCAAACCATCAGCTGCTGTGTTCATTCCATATCTTGGCAAAGTTTGAGATGGATTTATACACGGTGCCCGGCCATGGGGAACGAACCACCGTATGAAGAACGGGGCCAGAGGTTGTGAAATTTCCTAACCTTGCGGACCAGCTGAGCAGTAAAACATCGCCAATCTGTATTTGGAGACCCACTTGGGTTTTATTGGGTTTATAGAACTTTGCTTACATGCAGATCCCACTGGGGAGAAACTGGGCTCGAGGACTACAAAAACCATAAGCACCAGCATGCCTAAAAACTGAGCTTACTGAGAAGTCCACTGGGACTATTTAACAGGTGCATGCAGTAATGGCGCTGTTACGAGCCTTTCAGCACACAGCGGCGCCGTTATCCTATGAAGAAGGAGCGATTGCCAGCTCCGAAACGCGTCAGGATTTTTAAAGTTTCCAAAGTCTGCATTGCCGGTTTCAGCAATAAATTGTGGCAAAGTTTGAGATGGATATATATATATATATATATATATATATATATACTCGCTCCACTGCACCAAGACCCGTGCACTCACGGACGGGTGCTTTGAACGCGGAGGTGCTGCCGCGTAATTATAACGCTCACAATTCTTTCCTCTTCGGATCGAAAATAAGCACTCACGGGGTCCAAATCTTGAATTATCCATTTTAATTCATATAGCCAACATGACGCGTTTCGCTTACGCCTTAGTCTGATGTTTAAAATCTCGCGCCATAACGCAGTCATTTTATATACACGTTAAAAAACACACATTATCAATCAAGTCACATGATAAGTTGCATCATCACTGTCCACAACGAAGGACTACAAATTTATATGCAAACAAAGGCGCCATCTTTAAAATTTCGACATCCGTGTTTTGAATAAACAACGAGGTAACGTAATGAATGAGTTCTGCTCATGCATAGATATTAACAAAGGACATGTTTAAAGATGGCGCCTTTGTTTGCATATAAATTTGTAGTCCTTCGTTGTGGACAGTGATGATGCAACTTATCATGTGACTTGATTGATAATGTGTGTTTTTTTAACGTGTATATAAAATGACTGCGTTATGGCGCGAGATTTTAAACATCAGACTAAGGCGTAAGCCGAAACGCATCATGTTGGCTATATGAATTAAAATGGATAATTCAAGATTTGGACCCCCGTGAGTGCTTATTTTCGATCCGAAGAGGAAAGAATTGTGAGCGTTTATAATTACGCGGCAGCACCTCCGCGTTCAAAGCACCCGTCCGTGAGTGCACGGGTCTTGGTGCAGTGGAGCGAGTATTGGAATTACCGGTGGCACCGCCTGAGAAGACGCCCGAATCTGAAGCTGCATCCAGAGTGTCGGAGGACGCCCGGAGAGGAGCGAGGCGGGTAAGCAGGATTGTATTTACTAAACCTGCTGTCTGTGGCGAACTATAATACACGGCAGGACGAGGGGGTCTATTTCACAATTGAAAACTAAAAGCCAGCGAACATGTTCAATGTCTCGGCGCGCCGTGAGGCGGCACAAGATATTTTTAAAAAGAGCACACAGGATGATTCCCGACAGCGGAACAGTGGAAGTTCAAATGCAATTACTAATTTAACCTCTAAAATCAATGCCCTGGAAAGAATGTACGAGCGTGAATTAAGAAAGTGGTGGGAGGCGACTTCACTTCAAAGTTACATTGAAGTTGATCGTGTGCCAAGAGGTTTACGTATATATACTATTCCGGCTTATGAAAATCCGGATCCTCTATTACTCGAGGAATGGGCAGCACACACAGCGCAATCGAGCAAAGGAATGCTTGCCATACTTGTGAAGTTTGCATGGAGTGACAGAGATAAGGCACTATTGGAGATAGAAAAAATGGAAGCTGAATTATCCAAAGAGGCAGATCAAACTAGGATTGAAGAATTAAGGGAACAGATGAAAAAGAGACTTATCAAGTATGAAATGAAAATTAAACAACGAAAGCAAGAAAAATTTGAAAGGGACGAGCGTGATTATGCTCAAGGCAGAGTTTTAACATTTGCAAAAAAGTTTGATGGATTACGCAAGGAACTCAAGACACAAGCCAATATGCCGGAAACGGTGAGAGTTGAGACCTCTGAATCGGAGGTTACAGGAGATGAATCATCTGGCGAAGATGGTGCAAGCACATCAACCTCATTGAAAACCCCTTTTCAAGAGGAATTTCGTATTATGAGGCAAACCTGGCTCAGAGGTGGAAAAAGCCGACCGCCGGAGGAAGAAAAAGGAAAAGCAGGAGGGGCGGCTGGAGCAGAAGGGCCAAATGTGCCGTCAAGAATAACTCGCAACAAGAGAGGCAAGAAATGGAATTAGATAATTTGACCATTATCAATTTGACGCCGAAAATCCTAACATCAGCGGAACAAGAGGTCCTGAAATTAGGACTCACCTTCTGTCCATCAGGTAAAATGGAATATGCACAGACACGCATCGACCTTTTCAAACTGACACGAAAATTGAAATTACACAAATATTTCAAAAACAAACCTAATTTCAAGAAAATCCGAAAGAAATCGGACACTTCTAATATTATGGATGTCCTCACAGGAGAAGATCTAGTAGCTTTAGAGACTCTAGAATCATTAAGAACTGATAATGAAGCACGAATACTGATGCAATACAAAGAACTGTACAACTGGGTTTTGAGCAGGAAAGGGATGAGAGCTCGTTTAAACCTACTTCCCAGTTTTTACCTCAACTTCCACTAGACGCCATTGATACATTTGCTGAAGCTGTTAATAAAGATCTTTTAGCTTTGAGAAGGAAAGGCTATAGGAAAGTGAATTATAACTTAACAAAAGAACAACAAGAAGCAATTGTTAATCTACGGCAAGACACCACGATAATCTGTAAACCCTCGGATAAAGGGGGAACATTGTTCTTCAAACACAGGAACAATATCGTAAGGAAGCGTTGAGACAATTATCAGACACTAAGAACTACAAGAGGATTACTAAGGACGTCTATTTAAAAAGTGTACAGAGTTATCATGAATTGATAAAATTGTGGTTAGATAGATCAATGCTTGATATGGAAGAGTATCTTTTCTTCGTTGTTTGAATCCAATGGTGCCGACATTCTACCACATTCCCAAAATTCACAAAAATATCGAGAGTCCGCCTGGGAGACCAATAGTCTCATCACAGGGGGGACTCACTGAACATTTGTCTATATTTGTTGATTCCTTTCTTTTTCCTTTTGTGAAGAAATTACCTACCTACCTATATTAAGGATTCACGCGACTTTCTTTGCCGCATGGAGACACTCCAATGGAGCTCAGAATACAAACTCGTGGTTTTAGACATCACTAGTTTATATACGTGTATTCAACACGAACATGAACTCCAAGCGGTATCGCATTTTTTGCGTAAAAAATCCTTAACATTTGCAGAGCATAACAAAATGATCATACAATTCACAGAATTTTGCCTATTGAATAATATCTTTGTATTTGGTGAAGACTTTTATCAACAAGTCTCTGGTACGGCAATGGGCACCTGCTTCGCCCCCAGCTACGCAAATTTATTTGTGGGCTGGTGGGAGGAGCAGATGTCGAAATCGCCGGAAAATATGATTTGGATGTCCAAGGTAATGTTATGGTATAGGTTTATAGATGATCTGTGTATTGTGTGGAACGGGACCACTGAATCAGCTATGGAATTTATTAACTTCCTGAATAGCAATAAGATTAATTTAGAGTTCAGTGGTGAAATTAGTTCTGAAACTGTGAATTTTTTAGACCTCAAAGTGAACATTGTTGAAAATAAGCCCAGTGTATCGTTGTACCGTAAACCCACTGCTGGTAATTCAATTTTACATGCTGCAAGTAATCATCCCTCAAGATTAATAAAGAGTATCCCCTATGGGGAGTTTTTAAGATTAAAACGGAACAGTACACAAGAGGAAGATTTCAATCTAGCAGTAGAAGCCAGTTGTAAAAGATTTATCAACAGGGGTTATAATGAGGGTCTCCTAGATGCCACTCTGAATGGGTCAAAAATATTCCTAGGGAAACACTCTTGAAAGAGAAGAGGAAGGATCACACATTAGGAAATAATATCAAGTTCAGAATGATAACAACCTTTTCAGATGATGCAAATCTCATAAGGAACATCTTGAGAAAGAGTTAGCACATTCTGAAGACAGACAGTATTATTGGTTCGGACATTCCAGCTTCCCCCCTTATTACTTTTAAGAAAGCCAGATCACTAAGGGATAGTTTAGTACATAGTCATTTTGATACGAAACCTACTACAGTAAGGACCCTTAGGGAACTGAGGGGCTTCTTTCCTTGCGGGAAATGCAAGGCTTGTGTAGGGAGCAGAAGAACAATCACGTATGAAGTACCAGGCCTCAAAAAGTTAAGATCTATTAGTAAGTTCATAACATGCAGTACCACATATGTGGTGTATTGCTTGGAATGTCCTTGCGGATTGAGGTACGTAGGAAGTACGATTCATCCCATAAAAGTGAGAGTCCTGGAACATATGAGGGCAATTGCAAAGAATGATCCAACGTACCCTGTCGCAAGGCATTTTTTTGAAAAACATCAGAGTAACAGGGAGCTGTTACGGTACTTTGGATTAGATCAGGCTTTCATCACTGTACGGGGAGGAGATAGGATTAAGAGGTTACGCAGATTGGAATCGAGATATATATTTGATTTAGAAACTAAGGCCCCAAAAGGAATGAATTTAGGGGAGGAATTAGCTGTACATCTCGGTGACTAAATGATAATGTAGCAAATGTACTTCTATGAAAACGCTGTTGTGGGAAGAAAGGATATGAAGTAAATGTTATAGCTGTGTATTTGTGAGAAATTAAGAAAGTCACTGTTGCAATTAAGATATTTTTTCTGTTTAATTTACGGATATGTAGATAAAAGCCGATATACGGCTTTATGAGGAATGTTCTGTCTACCTTTTAGCCGATTCACGGCACAATTGTGAAATGGTAACGAGAGAGCAAACTAATGCACACTTTTGGCCGATTTACGACCTGATGAAGTGGATGTTTTTTGCCGATATACGGCGTGATAATATGTCGAAGTATCCGTGTTTTGAATAAACAACGAGGTAACGTAATGAATGAGTTCTGCTCATGCATAGATATTAACAAAGGACATGTTTAAAGATGGCGCCTTTGTTTGCATATAAATTTGTAGTCCTTCGTTGTGGACAGTGATGATGCAACTTATCATGTGACTTGATTGATAATGTGTGTTTTTTTAACGTGTATATAAAATGATTGCGTTATGGCGCGAGATTTTAAACATCAGACTAAGGCGTAAGCCGAAACGCGTCATGTTGGCTATATGAATTAAAATGGATAATTCAAGATTTGGACCCCCGTGAGTGCTTATTTTCGATCCGAAGAGGAAAGAATTGTGAGCGTTTATATATATATATATATATATATATATATATATATATATATATATATATATGCACGCTCAAGTTTCCGTCTTCTTCTCCCCTTCACTCATGGCCGGGTGCTCTCTAACGTGCTGACGGACGCCACGCAACAATTCAAGCTCGAGGTAAAATAATACCAGCACTCACGGGAACATTATATCCCAGATTTTATTGGGATTCTCGAACACGACCATATATATATATATATATATATATATATATATATATATATTCACTGAAAAAACCATAGGTTTTAGGGACAGTTATAGTTAGTTGGACATTTCACTCATACAAAACCATAGAAATTCCCCCGTTATAGTTAGTTCAGCTAACTATAACTCGCGCCCGCAATGCACTGCTGATGACGTCACATATTACATCACTCATGACATGGTCAGTGACATCACTGATGACATCACTGATGACATCTCAAATGACATCACTGATGGCATCATCCATGTGATAATTTCATGCATCTTCTCACACCCTAATATAACTTTTGATACACACACTCTAAATTACAGACTGCCATTCTCAAAACCATAGACACTCCAACACCAAAAACTACATACCCACTCACTGATTCTTAGGTCTACACACACATCCACTCACTCACCCGTACAGTCACTCATACTTAGTCACTCAGTACAGGACTATCATATGCACTCATACACCTATATAAACACTCACACACCGCCACTCATCCATAGAGGTACTCACACACCTAGTCAGTCATGCAAAAAACTTAATCACACACCCATTTACTCACCTATACAGTTATACACACACCAGCTCACTTCCTCATACAAATACTAGCACATTCTTACGCTCTTATACAATCACTGATACAAGTACACACTCATCCATACAGCCACTCTCACAATCACACACTCTCACTTATAGCCATTTATATACTCCAACACACATATATACTGCCTTTCAAATATGTAGTTACTCACACATGTACCACTGAGATATACATTCAATCACTAACACACCCATACACACACTCACCCACCCATACAGTCCATCACAGATGCACTCTTGAAACCATGCACCCAGTGAATCACCAACTCACACATCTATGCACAGAGTCACACACACCCCACCCACACAAACACTCAGGCACCCATACAGATACTCAGACAATCAATCAATAACCCATGTAGACACTCATGTAGCTATTCAGAAAGCCATGCAGCCGCTTACAAACCAACAGACAGACGGATACAGACATTCACACAGTTTAGTCACTAACCCATGCATTCAGTAAGATACATTTAATCACTCACTTGTAGAGTCAGTCACTCACGTACTAAATCATCCATTCAGACACTTATACACCCACTCATTCTTCAATACGCCTTTCCCTATATATATTAAACATATTTAAACTTTACAGAAACACAGTCACTGGATGATTTCATCAGTGATGTCATCAGTGATGTCATCAGTGATGTCACTGACCATGTCATGAGTGATGTAATATGTGACGTCATCAGCAGTGCATTGCGAGGCGCGAGTTATAGTTAGCTGAACTAACTATAACGGGGGAATTTCTATGGTTTTGTATGAGTGAAATGTCCAACTAACTATAACTGTCCCTAAAACCTATGGTTTTTTCAGTGAATTTCAAAGGTTTTTTAAATGCTAATTTCTAACTATAACATGTCTGAAACCTATGGTTTTTTCAGTGAATATATATATATATATATGTGTAAACGCTCCAATGTCACCCTGACTGCCGAACTCTGGACGGGTGCTTCCTTTCCGCAAACGTGAAGGGTGGGATCACGGTAATAAATGAAGGCTCAGACGCGGAGCACTCGCGGGACACTGTTGATTTTAATGAGCATAAATGAGCAAATGCATTTCGGCGTGCTGCCTTCTTCAGTGCTCTGCTACAGTGCACCACAAAATAGCATGTGTTTCAATAAAGTTCTTTTAAATGGAGAATGGAGCCATAAGCAGCAACAAAGGACTGTGACCAATCGTTATTCCATTCCTGAAATCACTGGCTGCCATCTTGGTATGCACTTGAATGGTTTTAATTCAATAGTAGGCACATCGTTTTTCAGTTATTAAAAGTTCTTTAGTTCTCAAATGAACACATGCTACATAGTCTCTCACATGGCAGAAAAACGAAATTGCCTACTTTCATTTGCGTGCTGGCTAAATCCATACTGTCCTTTGTAAAATCACTGCTGTGTATCTCCAAGAGGGGTGCAACTGAACAGTCTCTCTGTCCCTCGTCACTGCTGCTGTTCTCATTTCGGCAAGTCCTCGCAGGTTTAAGTCTGTATGCTTGCCCCATCAATATATAATTGACAACCTTCGTGGTTGACCGGGAAATGTTTCCATTTAAACTGCAGCAGTTCTGGCAGAAGTAAATAAACGCTCCAATGTCACCCTGACTGCTGAACTCTGGACGGGTGCTTCCTTTCCGCAAACGTGAAGGGTGGGATCACGGTAATAAATGAAGGCTCAGACGCGGAGCACTCGCGGGACACTGTTGATTTTAATGAGCATGTTATGTTATGTTATGTTATGTTATGTTAAATGGCTATTTATAGAGCGCACAGCTACTCAATTGAGTGTCCCGGCGCTGAAGCAGGATGAAGGCCTAGCTAAGCAGTGTGATCCCCGCACTGGATATTAAAGCTGAAACAAGCAAGTTTTCAGTGATTTCCTAAATGCAAGGAGATCCTGAGTCAACCTTAAGTCCACCGGTAGATTGTTCCACAATTTTGCTGCTTGCACCTGGAAGGAGCGACCCCCGATGCGTGCCCGGAGGTATCTGGGGGTCAGAGCCAGCTGAAGTGCTGCAGACCTAAGTGCACGGTGAGGGTGGTAAAATTGAACTCTCTTCACAATGTACCCAGTCCCTATGCCGTGGAGAGCCTTAAAAGCCAAAACCATGGCCTTGAAATGGATCCTTTTGCGGACAGGGAGCCAGTGTAAGCATTTCAGCTGTGTGGACATACGAGCTCTGGGGCCAAGCATGAGTATTGCTCTTGCTGCAGCGTTCTGAGTCACCTGCAGTCTTGCCAGTAGATACTCAGGCAGCCCCAGGTAGAGTACATTCACGTAGTCCAACCTGGAGATTATTAATGCCTGGACCACCGTTTTTCTGTGGGTGATAGACAGGAGGGGCAGGAACTGTTTCAGCAATTTGAGCAGGCCAAAGCAGGAACTGGCCACTGATTGGATCTGTGCCTGCATGGAAAGATTATCAACCAGCTTCACCCCCAGATTTTTCACTATCTTTACAGGGGATGTGGGGGGGGGACATGTCAGCAGGCCACCAACTGCGCCAAAGGTTGCTGGGGCGGTGGCCAAAGAAGATAATCTCCGATTTACCAGGATTACATTTAAGCTGGTTGCGCTGGAGCCAGGAGAATACTTCTGTTAGACAGCTGTTAATCATGTCTCCCTTGAAGTCCGTGTCTTTGTTGCAGGTGAAGAGCAGCTGCGTATCATCGGCATACAATATTATTTTTGCTCCATGGTTCTCAGCCAGAGTTGCTAGAGGTGTCATATATAGATTAAAAAGGATGGGGCTCAAAATAGAGCCCTGGGGCACACCCACCTCTAGAGGGGGATAGGGGCAGCAAAAGGTGGGGCCCACACTGTTTGCTGGCGGTCCTTTAAAAAGGAGGTAAACCAATTGAATACCGTACCTCCGAACCCACACGCCCGAAGTCTCAGCAGGAGGCGGTTGTGTGGGACGGTATCAAAAGCCGCAGATAAATCCAGCAATATCAGTATGGCTTTGCCGCCTCTATCCACTACCTCCTTTATTGCTTCAGATACTTCCAGGAGTGCCGTCTCTGTGCTGAAGTTAGCCCTGAAACCAGACTGACTCTGGTGGAGTAGAGTGTTAGTTTCGACAAATGCGGTGGTGACATGGTTCACCACTTTTTCCAAGGCCTTAGAAAAGTAGGGGAGCAGAGATATAGGCCCGTAGTTAGAGGCTAGCTCAGGATCCAGAGTTGATTTTTTTAATAGGGGCAAAATTTTGGCTCTCTTCCACCTGTCAGGGACCTGACCCATCTTCAGGGAGAGATTCAGGATCTGGTTGACAGCTGGATTAATAATGTCTGCGACTGATGCAAGAGTAGGGGCCAGGCAAGGATCGGCGGGTGAGCCGGATTTAAGGCCTTTCATGATTTCTAGAGTTTTTTCCATTGAGATCATTGGAGCATAAATGAGCAAATGCATTTCGGCGTGCTGCCTTCTTCAGTGCTCTGCTACAGTGCACCACAAAATAGCGTGTGTTTCAATAAAGTTCTTTTATGCTTATGGCTCCTTTCTCCATTTAAAATCAACAGATATATATATATATATAGATATATATATATATATATATATATATATATATACATATATATATTATCTACTGGCGGTCGCCAGTAGATAGTTATAGTTAGGACCTATTTTCCATAGGAAATCCACAACATTCTATTTGAAATAACTTTGGCGCCAGTTGACGAATCTTTGCGAAATTTTCAAAACTTATGGCCCGCTCCGGTCTGCTCCTATCCTGAAAGTCTTGGGGTGATTCATCAAGTGGGGGCCGAGAAAAAAGGGGGTCCCAAAACATGTTTTCCCCATGCAATTTTCCATAGGAACCTTTAGTCGCAGCTACAGCCCAAACTGCTGAACGGAATTACACCAAATTTGGCAAAAAGGTAGCCCTTGGTTCAGAGTCGTGCCTTTTAGTTAAATGGTGTAAATCCGTTCAGTAGTTCCTGAGAAATTTTAAAAAGAAAATACATATATATCTGGGCGGAGCCTAACCACACATGTCATCGTGAGATCTGATTGGCTGTCAGCACTTCATCCTGGAATTGCTGGCAGCCATCTTGGGACCAATATAAATGATAGTACCCCATTGAAATGCATTGTAGTGAATCAAAGATTTTGAGGGTTACCAAAAGGAGAACTATAAAGGGTGATAACAGACTTTAGTTACATTAGAATTCATTTGTTGATGGTACCATACTAATTTCAGGAATTGTGGTGTGTTCTAAGGTGATTTTACCCTGTGAAAAACCTTCTGCTGGGATATCATGAATCATGTTTGAGAGAAAACTATTTTCACATGCTTGTCCCATACAGTTTTGGAAGGTGCTCCAGAAGCTAAAATGAGAGCATATTTTCTGTAAATTCACATTATCTTTCTCAGTCATGTGAGAATGAAGTCTGACATTCTCAGTAAAACATGTACATCCAACAAGGGCAGAGACTGTCAGTTGATTCCTTTGGGTTCTACTGCAGCATCCCAGAGTGTTCTAAAGAACAACTAGAGTGCTAACAGCCTTACTTATGACAAAAGTATGGCACACCTGAAGCCATCTTGATTGGAATAAACTGGTAACACTTAAAACATTTAATTTAAAAAGGAACAAAATGATGGGGTTCATTTTGTCATAGAAATTATGGTTAGTGCTGTAGAAAGAAAAATTAGGACATGTTTCAAGTGTGATCTCAAATATCTTCCTGTTATATTTCAACAGGAGCAGCCTGTCAGTTGATGCCTTTGTGTTCTACTGCAGCTTCCCAGAGTGTTCTAAAGAACAACTAGAGCACTAACAGTCTTACTTATGACAAAATTATGGCACACCTGAAGCCATCTTGATTGGAATAAACTGGTAACTCTTAAAACATTTAATTTAAAAAGGAACAAAATGAGGGGGTTCATTTTGTCATAGAAATTATGGTTAGTGCTGTAGAAAGAAAAATTAGGACATGTTTTAAGTGAGATCTCAAATATCTTCCTGTTATATTTCAACAGGAGCAGCCTGTCAGTTGATGCCTTTGTGTTCTACTGCAGCTTCCCAGAGTGTTCTAAAGAACAACTAGAGAGCTAACAGTCTTACTTATGACAAAAGTATGGCACACCTGAAGCCATCTTGATTGGAATAAACTGGTAACACTTAAAACATTTAATTTAAAAAGGAACAAAATGAGGGGGTTCATTTTGCCATAGAAATTATGGTTAGTGCTGTAGAAAGAAAAATTAGGACATGTTTTAAGTGAGATCTCAAATATCTTCCTGTTATATTTCAACAGGAGCAGCCTGTCAGTTGATGCCTTTGTGTTCTACTGCAGCTTCCCAGAGTGTTCTAAAGAACAACTAGAGTGCTAACAGCCTTACTTATGACAAAAGTATGGCACACCTGAAGCCATCTTAATTGGAATAAACTGGTAACACTTAAAACATTTAATTTAAAAAGGAACAAAATGATGGGGTTCATTTTGTCATAGAAATTATGGTTAGTGCTGTAGAAAGAAAAATTAGGACATGTTTCAAGTGTGATCTCAAATATCTTCCTGTTATGTTTCAACAGGAGCAGCCTGTCAGTTGATGCCTTTGTGTTCTACTGCAGCTTCCCAGAGTGTTCTAAAGAACAACTAGAGCGCTAACAGTCTTACTTATGACAAAATTATGTCACACCTGAAGCCATCTTGATTGGAATAAACTGGTAACTCTTAAAACATTTAATTTAAAAAGGAACAAAATGAGGGGGTTCATTTTGTCATAGGAATTATGGTTAGTGCTGTAGAAAGAAAAATTAGGACATTTTTTAAGTGAGATCTCAAATATCTTCCTGTTATATTTCAACAGGAGCAGCCTGTCAGTTGATGCCTTTGTGTTCTACTGCAACTTCCCGGAGTGTTCTAAAGAACAACTAGAGCGCTAACAGTCTTACTTATGACAAAAGTATGGCACACCTGAAGCCATCTTGATTGGAATAAACTGGTAACACTTAAAACATTTAATTTAAAAAGGAACAAAATGAGGGGGTTCATTTTGCCATAGAAAGTATGGTTAGTGCTGCAGAAAGAAAATTTAGGGCATGTTTTAAGATCTTGAAAATTCCCAAACTCAATAGATATACTCCGCTATGGGGGTCATCACTGTTTCCAGTTGAAATAATGGATGGTATGGCCAGGGATTGGGAACAGGCAGGTATACTACATGCTGCCTGTATATATAATGATGGAGCTCAGATAATTCCTTTCCCGGACTTGGTGGAGAAATTTGGAATTGATAAAGGGACTTACTTTAAGTATATACAAGTAAAGGGGTGTCTCAAAAATTTGGAGAGGGGTTCATTTAATCTAGGACCTATACCTATAATGGATCAAATATATCAGGGGGACGTCCGGATTGGGGATCTCTATAATATATTGATGGAGACTATACCAGATGATCTTGGAAAAATGGAAACCCGATGGGCTGAGAAAACTGGGGATGCAGAGACAGATCTAGATATGTCTTTGGAATTGGGGAAAACATATTCTTGGCTGCTAATTTAAAGGCGCAACATTATAAAACTCTCTTTAATTTGTATTATACTCCACCTAAGCTTTTTAAGTGGGGAAAAAGAGAGACGGACGAATGTCCAAGATGTGGTCAGGGCCCCGCAGATAGTATCCATATGTTCCTTTCATGTAACTCTCTTAGTTTATTAAAAAGGGAATTGAGAAATTTTGGCAAGAAATAACTAGCCAAGTGATTACCATCACCCCGTCTATGATGTTATTTGGATACGATAACCGGGCTGAGCTTTTAAAACTCATAGGGATTTTGTGTTTATCACAACTGCAGTAGCCAGGCTATTGATAGCTACGAGGTGGAAAGACACAGAACCTCCGTCGTATATGGCTTGGCTCCATCGGTTATTATACATTCATGTACAGGAAATGGCTCTATATAACTGCAAGTGCTGGCGTGCAAAAGAGAAAGGTCATCAGATATGGGGGCTTATGACTAGTTGGATTAAAAAAGGCCATCTGGAGCCCGCAAATCGGATGGGAATTGGTTAGTTAGCAATAATGTGTTTTTTTTTTTTTTAATGCTTTCTTTTACTTGCTAAAATGCTGGATTGTTATTATGTATATCTGACTATGTTTAGCTGGCCTATCACGATAACAATAGTAGTGTGAATCAGTTACAAGTGATTTAACTTAAAAGGCTGTACGGATGGAATTTGAATAATGGATGTATATTTTATGTGCTTTAGAATATATCTTGTGGCTAAATAAAAAAATAAAAAAAGGAATAAACTGGTAACACTTAAAACATTTAATTTAAAAAGGAACAAAATGATGGGGTTCATTTTGTCATAGAAATTATGGTTAGTGCTGTAGAAAGAAAAATTAGGACATGTTTCAAGTGTGATCTCAAATATCTTCCTATTATGTTTCAACAGGAGCAGCCTGTCAGTTGATGCCTTTGTGTTCTACTGCAGCTTCCCAGAGTGTTCTAAAGAACAACTAGAGCGCTAACAGTCTTACTTATGACAAAATTATGTCACACCTGAGGCCATCTTGA
This sequence comes from Calotriton arnoldi, assembly GCA_963921515.1. Classification (NCBI taxonomy): domain Eukaryota; kingdom Metazoa; phylum Chordata; class Amphibia; order Caudata; family Salamandridae; genus Calotriton; species Calotriton arnoldi. Next base: position 695,279 of record CAWUFW010008315.1, read on the forward strand.
TTGGAATAAACTGGTAACTCTTAAAACATTTAATTTAAAAAGGAACAAAATGAGGGGGTTCATTTTGTCATAGAAATTATGGTTAGTGCTGTAGAAAGAAAAATTAGGACATGTTTCAAGTGTGATCTCAAATATCTTCCTGTTATGTTTCAACAGGAGCAGCCTGTCAGTTGATGCCTTTGTGTTCTACTGCAGCTTCCCAGAGTGTTCTAAAGAACAACTAGAGCGCTAACAGTCTTACTTATGACAAAATTATGTCACACCTGAGGCCATCTTGATTGGAATAAACTGGTATCAAATCCTCTTCTATTTCATTAGAAAATTCTGACATGCAGACTGAAACAATCACTTTCAATACCAGCAGTAGACTTCCAGTTAACTCCCTGGTGAGCAGTAGCTTTACTACAGTGATCTAATGAACAACTAGAGTGCTAACATTCTGAATTTATGGCAAATGTGTGACACATCTGAATGCCTTCTTGATGGAATCAAAGTAAAAAACTGAAAGCATTTCCTACTGAGGAGACTGCAGTAAATGACGAAATTAGGAAACTTCATAACAAATAAGTCTCCCAAGATGGCCACCAGAGAAAAAAGAGCCCAAATGTAGCACAAATATCACCCAGATGTAGCCCACATATAGCCCAATGACAGAAGTGTGCAAAACACTTTTTATTTTTAGTTTTTCTGTAGTTTTATATAGTGCAAACTGGTCAGGTATTGGAGCGTTACATCTTACTTGGACCCCTTATTGCGTATTTTGCACGAAGTACATGAGATTGATCTTGCGAAACATTGAACTTTACGATTCTGTTAACCTGAAGTTGCTCTGAACCGGGCTTTGTAACACCCGTTTTTACCTACTGGTTTTAATTAATTCTCACTGTATTGTATTAGGAAAGAGGATTTACTGTTTTTATGTACACTTTTATGATCTATGTTTCTAAATCAGATCAAATAAAGTTTAATGAATTCTATGGCAGGACGGAGGCGAGGATTATGCATATCTTTCCTCACTTTATTTGCATAGCAGTTCAAAGAAAACATAACACAACAATCATTAAACAAAAGACTACACAACCCATGAACCATTAGGGGGGTAGTCTCCAAGGCAACTATAGTCCAATCATATCACAGTCCATCGTATATAATATCGTGACGTCCCTTCCGCTTCCTCTTTCTTCACTGCATTCCTTACATTCTTGGCTTAATCTGACGTTGTTGCTGTTTGTATAGCGGTTTCTTGTGCACGTTATTAGCATTATTGCCTTGGTATTGTTTCATATTCCCTGCGCAGCAGGCTTTTGCCCCAGCGCGTTCTCCCCATCACAGTTTCTCCCGCTGTGTGCTCTGCGCACGGTGAGATCCTGTCAGGCGCGTCTGGTCCGAGCGAGGCAGCTCCATCGAGCGCTCCCGCTGGTCTTTATGCGCGTTTGGGAATCCGGTCACTCCTTTAGTGTCCGCTTGATTCCCGACCAACCATCGCCTAATTTTGACACCGCTACGCGGTGATTTCCCCACATGCGCCTCAGTCTATTCTTATAACAGCTTCGGGGAAAGCCCAGCTGTTGGAGCACCGGCGAGGGGGCTGTCTTAAGGATTTTAAGGGCATTTGTTCTGTGCTCACACCCTCTGCTATCATGTCTTCTCCAGAAGACCATTTTTACTCCTCCTACCAGGAAGTGGAGGAGGAATGGCCCCCCAACTTCTCCCTCCAGCAGTGGACCAAGCCCGCTCTCTGGCTATTTCTAGGGCGCTGGCTCCTCTTAGGGATCAGGTTGATAAGCTGGCGAAAAGCATCCCTGGGGTGTTCAGTGACCCAGATCTGGTGGTGGCGGGGCCAAGTAGCTCCCAGATGGGGAATAAAAGGGCCGTTAAGCATAACGCGGGGCACTTGGAAGGATTTGATAAACATTTGATCTCACATTTGAGATGTCATCAGTGATGTCATGAGTGATGTCACTGACCATGTCATGAGTGATGTAATATGTGACGTCATCAGCAGTGCATTGCGGGGGCGCGAGTTATAGTTAGCTGAACTAACTATAACGGGGGAATTTCTATGGTTTTGTACGAGTGAAATGTCCAACTAACTATAACTGTCCCTAAAACCTATGGTTTTTTCAGTGAATTTCAAAGGTTTTTTAAATGCTAATTTCGAACTATAACGTGTCTGAAACCTATGGTTTTTTCAGTGAATTTCAAAGGTTTTTAAATGCTAATTTCTAACTATAACGTGCCTGAAACCTATGATTTTTTAAGTGAATTTCAAAGGTTCTTTTAAATGCTAGTTTCTAACTATGCCTACAGAGGTAGGACATGTGAAGAAAGAAGAAAAAACGCACAGAAAGAAGCAAAAGATGTGCAGAAAGAACCAACAGAGGAGCAGAAAGAGGCCTTGTTGCAAAATCATCCTGTGCCCACAACTTTTCAGACGGGTACTGGTGGTAACTGACTCTGACTAACCAGAGCCAGTGCTATGCTAAAAGACACTTAGAATACAGTGAAAACACCTACATACACTAGGGAACACTATGCGTTGGGGTACCCCTGTGATTAGCATGACCTCCTCTGCAAGTCCCTAGTACATAATAGGGCAGGGGGATTAAAACTACCTCTTAAAACGCGCTACAGGGCGTGTTTGCACAGTGGTGAAGGGAGGGGGCCTGAGGTGACATGTGTGCAAACGCACCCCGTGGCGCGTTTTAAGTTGCGGGATTAAGTCCCCTTGAATTCTGAGGGTCCCTGGGGCCCAACTAGCCCACCAGGTACCTACAGTTAGGACCACAGAGCTGAGTTGCAGAGAGGCGTTCCGAGGCCACGCACCTTTTTCACCTCTCTGCAACGCAACTCTGTTGTGCTTACTGAAGGTAGCTGGTGGGCTAGTTGGCCCCAGGGTCCCTCAGGATTCAAAGGGAATTAATTCCCCAACTTAAAACGCACCACAGGGCGTGTTTGCGCACATGTCACCTGAGCTCCCGCCCTCCCTTCACCACTGTGCAAACGCGCCCCGTGGTGCGTTTTAAGTTGGGGGATTAGGTCACCTTGAATCCTGAGGGTCCCTGGGGCCCAACTAGCCCACTAGGTACTTCCAGTAAGCACCACAGGCCTGCGTTGCAACGCCTGTAACAAATTGTGCAGTTGTGTTTAGGTAGTGAAGAGGGTCGTGCTGGGGGTAGTGTTTTAGGGTTTAGGGTAGTGCAGTGGTGTTTGTGTAGTGTAGGGGGTCATGCTGGGGGTAGATTTAGGGTTTAGGATAGTGCAGTGGTGTTTGGGTAGTGTAGGGAGTCGTGCTGGGGGTGGTGTTTCAGGGTTTAGGGCAGTGCAGTGGTGTTCGGGCAGTGTAGGGGGTCGTGCAGGGGGTGGTGTTTCAGGGTTTAGGGCAGTGCAGTGGTGTTCGGGCAGTGTAGGGGGTCGTGCTAGGGGTGGTGTTTCAGGGTTTAGGGCAGTGCAGTGGTGTTCGGGCAGTGTAGGGGTCATGCAGGGGCTGGTGTTTCAGGGTTTAAGGCAGTGCAGTGGTGTTCGGGCAGTGTAGGGGGTCGTGCTGGGGGTAGTGTTTTAGGGTTTAGGGTAGTGCAGTGGTGCTTGTGTAGTGTAGGGGGTCGTGCTGGGGGTAGTGTTTTAGGGTTTAGGGTAGTGCAGTGGTGTTTGTGTAGTGTAGGGGGTCATGTTTTAGGGTAGTGCAGTGGTGTTTGGGTAGTGTAGGGGTCGTGCTGGGGGTAGTGTTTTAGGATTTAGGTTAGTGCAGAGGTGTTTGGGTAGTGTAGGGGGTCGTGCTGGGGGTAGTGTTTTAGGGTTTAGGGTAGTGCAGTGGTGTTTGTGTAGTGTAGGGGGTCGTGCTGGGGGTAGTGTTTTAGGGTTTAGGGTAGTGCAGTGGTGCTTGTGTAGTGTAGGGGGTCGTGCTGGGGGTAGTGTTTTAGGGTTTAGGGTAGTGCAGTGGTGTTTGTGTAGTGTAGGGGGTCATGTTTTAGGGTAGTGCAGATGTGTTTGGGTAGTGTAGGGGTCGTGCTGGTGGTAGTGTTTTAGGATTTAGGTTAGTGCAGTGGTGCTTGTGTAGTGTAGGGGGTCGTGCTGGGGGTAGTGTTTTAGGGTTTAAGGTAGTGCAGTGGTGTTTTTGTAGTGTAGGGGGTCATGTTTTAAGATGCAATGCTCCAATACCTGACCAGTCTGCACTACATAAAACTGCAAAAAACTCAAAATAAAAAGTGTTTTGCACACTTTTGTCATTGGGCTATATGTGGGCTACATCTGGGTAATATTTGTGCTACATTTGGGCTCTTTTTTCACTGGTGGCCATCTTGGAAGACTTCTTTGTTATGAAGTTTCCTAATTTCTTCATTTACTGCAGTCTCCTCAGTAGGAAATGCTTTCAGTTTTTACTTTGATTCCATCAAGAAGGCATTCAGATGTGTCTCACATCTGCCATAAATTCAGAATGTTAGCACTCTAGTTGCTCATTAGATCACTGGAGTAAAGCTACTGCTCACCAGGGAGTTAACTTGTAGTCTGCTGCTGGTATTGAAAGTGAATGTTTCAGTCTGCATGTCAGAATTTTCTAATGAAATAGAAGAGGATTTGAGATCTCACTTAAAACATGCCCTAATTTTTCTTTCTGCAGCACTAACCATAATTTCTATTTCAAAAGAACCCCTCATTTTGTTCCTTTTTAAATTAAATGTTTTAAGTGTTACCGGTTTATTCCAATCAAGATGGCTTCAGGTGTGCCATACTTTTGTCATAAGTAAGGCTGTTAGCGCTCTAGTTGTTCTTTAGAACACTCTGGGAAGCTGCAGTAGAACACAAAGGCATCAACTGGCAGGCTGCTCCTGTTGAAATATAACAGGAAGATATTTGAGATCACACTTGAAATATGTCCTAATTTTTCTTTCTACAGCACTAACCATAATTTCTATGACAAAATGAACCCCATCATTTTGTTCCTTTTTAAATTAAATGTTTTAAGTGTTACCAGTTTATTCCAATCAAGATGGCTTCAGGTGTGCCATACTTTTGTCATAAGTAAGGCTGTTAGCACTCTAGTTGTTCTTTAGAACACTCTGGGAAGCTGCAGTAGAACACAAAGGCATCAACTGGCAGGCTGCTCCTGTTGAAATATAACAGGAAGATATTTGAGATCACACTTGAAACATGTCCTAATTTTTCTTTCTACAGCACTAACCATAATTTCTATGACAAAATGAACCCCATCATTTTGTTCCTTTTTAAATTAAATTGTTTAAGTGTTACCAGTTTATTCCAATCAAGATGGCTTCAGGTGTGCCATAATTTTGTCATAAGTAAGGCTGTTAGCACTCTAGTTGTTCTTTAGAACACTCTGGGAAGCTGCAGTAGAACACAAAGGAATCAACTGACAGTCTCTGCCCTTGTTGGATGTACATGTTTTACTGAGAATGTCAGACTTCATTCTCACATGAGTGAGAAAGATAATGTGAATTTACAGAAAATATGCTCTCATTTTAGCTTCTGGAGCACCTTCCAAACCTCCATGGGACAAGCATGAGAAAATAGTGTTCTCTCAAACATGATTCATGATATCCCAGCAGAAGGTTTTTCACATGGTAAAATCACCTTAGAATACACCACAATTCCTAAAATTAGTATGGTACCATCAACAAATAAATTCTAATGTAACTAAAGCCTGTTATCACCCTTTATAGTTCTCCTTTTGGTGACCCTCAAAATCTTCTATTCACTACAATGCATTTCAATGAGGTACTATCATGTATATTGGTCCCAAGATGGCTGCCAGCAATTCCAGGATGAAGTGCTGACAGCCAATCAGATCTCACGATGACATGTGTGGTTAGGCTCCGCCCAGATATATATGTGACTTTACTTTTGATTTTCTCAGGAACTACTGAACGGATTTACACCATTTAAGCAAAAGGCACGACACTGAACCAAGGGCTACCTCTTTGCCAAATTTGGTGTAATTCCGTTCAGCAGTTCGGGCTGTAGCTGCGACTAAAGGTTCCTATGGAAAAATGAATGGGAAAACGCGTTTTGGGACCCCCCTTTTTCTCGGCCCCGCTTGACGTATCACCCCGAGACTTTTAGGATAGGAGCGGACCGGAGCGCCCCAACAAGTTGGAAACTTTCGCGAAGATTCGTCAACCGGCGCCAACGTTATTTCAAATAGAATGTCGCGGATTTCCTATGGATAATAGGTTTTAACTATAACTATCTACTGGCGACCGCCAGTAGATAATATATTTATATTTATATATACGTATATTTAATACTCATAAACTTTTTAAAAACACTCACAGTCACCTGATGCAGTAATCAGTGATGCCATCAGTGATGTCATTTGAGATGTCATCAGTGATATCATGGGTGATGTCATCAGTGATGTCACTGACCATGTCATGAGTGATATAATACGTGAGGTCATAAGCAGTGCATTGCGGGGTGAATGTTATAGTTAGCTCAGCTAAATATAGCTATTGAATTTCTCTGGTTTTGTACGAGTGAAATGTCATCCTAACTATAACGTCTCTGTAAACTTTGTTTTTAGTGAATATATATATATATATATATATATATATATATTTGATTAAACTCACAGGGGCATATCAGCAAGGGCTTTATCTCCGTTTTACTGGCTTTAAAAGCCAGAAAAACGGAGATAAAACTATCGCCCTATCAACAAGAGGGTGCTAACATGCATAATCGCATGTTAGCTCCCTTTTCCCAACGCCTCCTTTGCATCTCCAATGAGATGCAAAGTGGGCGTTACTGGGTGTACCCGGATGGACTACGTTGCAAATATCGCTGATGTTCACATCGCAATATTTACAAGGCAGCCCACATGATTTTAGCAGAGGTTAGATTTTGGCAAAACGGCCGTTTTCGCCAAAATCTAACGTCTGCTAAAATCCTGACTTAGCCATCCCTAACATAGGGGTGGATTCTGCTGATACGACCACAGGGTCGTATCAGCAGAGTTATCGCCGTTTAGCAGGGAACATCGCTGGGAAACCAGCGATGTTCCATGCAAACGGCGATTTCCACTATCGCAGGAATCATTATCGCCTTGGAGATACGCGTTGCTAATAACGCGATATCTCCGCGATAAATACCTGCGATAGCCGGCGTTAGGAAAATGAGCGCTAAGCACGCTTTGCGATAACTATCGCAAAGCGTTGCTAATATGCCCCACAGTCCTTGTGAACGCCGGGACTCAGCAGCAGCGCCAGGGTATGAGGACACCCTGTCTATCTTCACTTCCACCAAGCAGCAAACGCTACGAAGCGCACACTCCTTCCACGCCGAAATTAGAGGCCAAATCCATTAAGTGCAAGGGGTGGTTTATTCAATCCAAGCAGAAAAACCCAACGCTTTTCGGCGCTTGTACGTCTTGTACGCCTTGATTACGCCTTGATCTTGTGATCAAGGCGTACAAGCGCCGAAACGCGTTGGGTTTTTCAGCTTGGATTGAATAAACCACCCCTTGCACTTTATGGATTTGCAGGCACATGCATCAACGGTTTTTGAGAGCGCAAACAGTGCGATTCGCAAAAATCGGCCGTTTGCGCTCGCAAACTGGCCTTTAGCGCTGCATGAAAGTGTTTGGCAAGCGCAATTTAAGAATTCGCAATTTTTTGCGAGTTCCTCAATTGCGACTGCATTTAAGGAATCGCAATTTGCGATTCCTTATATGCAATCCAAGAGGTTCTTTAAAATAGCGATTTCGCTAATTGGGACCGCAAATTACAGTGAAATCAAACTGGTCTGTAATTTGCTAAAACTAAGAAAAATGAAATAAAATGCATTTTTCAAAGTTTCAGGTTACACAAACGTGCGTGCGGAACATGGGTGAACATCACAATTTCAGGGGTGCAACAGGGTGTCCTTTTGACACCTTTGCACCCTTGAAATTGCATACGCAATTTGCGAGTACATATTGGTACTCGCAAATTGCGCATGCAATTTCCCATTCAGTCGCAATTAAGGAATGTTTAGAAATCGCTATTTTAATAGCGATTTCTACATGCATAGGCTTTTGAGAGTCCCTAATTGCGATTCCTTAATAATGCAATTAAGGACTCGCAAAAGCATTTCTTGATGAATGTACCCCTTGGCCTCTAATTTCGGCATGGAAGGAGTGAGCGCTTTGTAGCGTTTGCTGCTCGGTGGAAGTGAATATATATATATATATTATCTACTGGCGGTCGCCAGTAGATAGTTATAGTTAGGACCTATTATCCATAGAAAATCCGCGACATTCTATTTGAAATAACGTTGGCGCCGGTTGACGAATCTTCGCAAAAGTTTCCAACTTGTTGGGGCGCTCCGCTCCGCTCCTACCCTGAAAGTTTCGGGTTGATTCATCAAGCGGGGGCCGAGAAAAAAAGGGGGTCCCAAAACGCGTTTTCCCCATTCATTTTTCCATAGGAACCTTTAGTCGCAGCTACAGCCCGAACTGCTGAACGGAATTACACCAAATTTGGCAAAGAGGTAGCCCTTGGTTCAAACTGGTGCCTTTTGCTTAAATGGTGTAAATCCGTTCAGTAGTCCCTGAGAAATTCACAAGTAAAGTCACATATATATCTATGGCCGAGTAGGGTCCGCGTACCCTCCCGATCACGAGCTGCATGCTAATTGGCTATCAGCTGGCTGTCAACATTCCGATTCAGGAAGTGATGGCAGCCATTTTGTCCCTCGGTAGAACCGAGGGACAGAAACAAGTGCGCAAAGCGCACAAAGGGGGCAGGGTAGAAACACCCTAGCCCCTAGGCCTGCTCAGGGGGTCACACAAGGACCCCTGGGCAAAAAAGCATTTTTTTTTTTTTTTAAATCGGCAGGATGCGCTCAGGGTGCGCGGATCCTGACGAAAAAAAAAAAATCGAAGCGCGGTCTCCCGCGGGTTGATGTTAATTTGCCCCCGGGTGGGCCAAGTCCCGGGGGCATGGTGAGGGGTTAAATTTATGTATGGGGGCCTCTAAGGGCCCCCAAGCCCCGGGACCGCCACCCCCGGGGCTTTAACAAAAATGGTGCGGGAGGGCTCTTTGCCCTCCCGCTGCCCCGGGGACCGCCACCTCCCCGGGGCTTCTGTTTCATTTTTTACCTGTGTGGGGGGCTCCAGCCCCCACATGCCCCAGGGTCCACCACCTCCCGGGGCACTAAAAATTAAAAATGGGGGTCTGTTTTGGACTCCCGAAGCCCGGGGACCACCACCTCCCCGGGGCTTTGAAAATGTGGGGAGGGGGCCGCGCAGCCCCTCCTGGAGCCAGTGATGGCCCTAGGGACCACCACCCCCAGGGCCGGCTCCTGCAGTGTCCCGGGGTGCCTACCCCGGGACACTGCTGTTTGCAATGACAGGACGGGAGCCTCGCGGCTCCCGTCCTGTAATTGCAAACTTGCTTTGGATATTGGAAGAGAGAGCAGGAAACCTGCTCTCGCTTCCAATATCCAAAGCTGACTGCTTTCCACATGGGGAGCAGCATGTTAGCTGCTCCCCATGTGGAAAGCAATGCCGGCTCGCGCAGGAGGCAGGGAGCCGGCTGGGACTGTGGGGGATTGGGGACCCCCCACAGTCCCCAACCAGAGGCCAGGCACCGGGGATGGGGTCCCGGGGCCATAAGTGGCCAGGGAGGGGGGCCACGCAGCCCCCTCCCCAAATTTAAAAAAAAGAAAAAAGAAAAAAAAGTGCAAGGCCGGCCCCGGGGATGGGGTCCCCGGGCCTTAAATGGCCTGAGGAGGGGGCCACGCAGCCCCCCTCCAAATAAAAAAATTAAAAATCGAGGCCATGCCCCGGGGATGGGGTCCCCGGGGCCAAAAGTGGGCAGGGAAGGGGGGCCACGCAGCCCCCTCCCATTAAAAAAAATAGAAAAAAAAAATGACCGGCATCGTGCCGGGAGGCCCTGCCCCCTCCCTGCAGTACTCTGCAAACGCGCCCCTGGCGTGTTTGCAGAGGGGGAACGAATTCCCCTTGAATACTGGGGGTCCCTGGGGCCAACTAGCCCACCAGGAACCTCCAGTATGCGCCAGGGGCTGCGTTGCAGAGACGTGTACAGAGGCCACGCCCCTTTTTACACCTCTCTGCAACGCAGCTCTGTGGCGCTTTTGGAGGTATATGGTGGGCTAGTTGGCCTCCAGGGACCCTCAGGATTCAAGGGGACTTAATCCCCCAACTTAAAACGCGCCACGGGGCGCGTTTGCACAGTGGTGAAGGGAGGGGGGTGGCTTCAGGTGACATGTGTGCAAACAGGTCCCGTGGCGCGTTTTAAGATGGGGAATAAATTCCTTTTCAATCCTGAGGGTCCCTAGGGGCCAACTAGCCCACCAGGTACCTCCAGTAAGTGCCACGGAGCTGCGTTGCAGAGTGTTGTAAAAGGGGCGTGGCCTCTGAACACCTCTCTGCAACGCAGCCTCTGGCGCATACTGGAGGTACCTGGTGGGCTAGTTGGCCCTAGGGACCCTCGGGATTGAGGAGGAATTAATTGTCCAACTTAAAACGCGCCACAGGGCGTGTTTGCAGACATGTCACCTTAGGCCCCACCCCTTCCTTCACCATTGTGCAAATATTCCTCTAAAATCAGACGAAATACGAATTCCGATTTACTCACCTGTTATCAGGAGAGAACCCAGTGCTGCATCTTTTAGCCCAGCACTGACCCTGAAAAAGTAATTCTAACCGTACTTAACAGTAACTTGAATTTCCTTCCATAGGCTAACATTGACTGGTTTCACTTGGAAATTCTTCTAAGTGTGGAGTTTTGGAACTTTATAATATTTCTCTAAAATCAGCCGAACTATGAATTCCGATTTACTCACCTGTTATCAGGAGAGAACCCAGTGCTGCATCTTTTAGCCCAGCACTGACCCTGAAAAGTAATTCTAACCGTACTTAACAGTAACTTGAATTTCCTTCCATAGGCTAACATTGACTGGCTTCACTTGGAAATTCTTCTAAGTGTGGAGTTTTGGAACTTTATAATATTCCTCTTAAATCAGCCGAAATACGAATTCCGATTTACTCACCTGTTATCAGGAGAGACCTCAGTACTGCATCTTTCAGCCCAGTACTGATCCTGAAAAGTAATTTTAACCGTACTTACCAGTAACTTGAATTTCCTTCCATAGGATATCATTGCCTGCTTTTTGCTGAAAAAGTTTCTAAGTGTCGATTTTTGAAACATACAAATATTCCTCTAAAATCAGACGAAATACGAATTCCGATTTACTCACCTGTTATCAGGAGAGAACCCAGTGCTGCATCTTTTAGCCCAGCACTGACCCTGAAAAGTAATTCTAACCGTACTTAACAGTAACTTGAATTTCCTTCCATAGGCTAACATTGACTGGTTTCACTTGGAAATTCTTCTAAGTGTGGAGTTTTGGAACTTTATAATATTTCTCTAAAATCAGCCGAACTATGAATTCCGATTTACTCACCTGTTATCAGGAGAGAACCCAGTGCTGCATCTTTTAGCCCAGCACTGACCCTGAAAAGTAATTCTAACCGTACTTACCAGTAACTTGAATTTCCTTCCATAGGAATCCATTGTCTGGTTTTCAGCAGAAAAGTTTCAAAGTGTCGATTTTCACAAACTACAAATATTCCTTAAAAATCGCATGTGTGACTTAAACGCATTCTTTCAACTGTTTACAGGAGATGCACCAGTGCTGGTTCCAGGATCCACCACTGAGTAAGAAAAAGTAACGATAACACTACTTACCTGCTAAGTGAATTTCCTCCCATAGGATAACATTGGTGATTCTATATGAAAAAGTTTCTAAGTGTCAACTTTTAAAATACAATAATATTCCTTAAAAATCACTACTGTAACCAAAACGCTTTTACTCAACTGTTTACAGGAGATGTCCCAGGACTGAATCTAGGATCCAGTCCTGTGGTTAGAAAAGTAATCCATAAAGTAACTAATTGCATTTAACTAGAAATTCACATTGAGCTCAATGTTGCTTTGTTTTTGAAATTGTGTTGCCCATTGCAACAACTGTAACTACTGTACTTAAAAGTCTATTGCCTATTTGCAAAGTATTTAAACTAAAGTAATTCATTCTGAGAAAGTATATTTTGTAATGTAATGTATAATGTAATTACAATGTAATTTAAAAAATAAAATATCTAAAAATAAATAGTTTAAAAAATGTTGTAAATCAGTATCAAAAAAATAAATATAACAATTAATACATTTAAAAATTGTCATTTACAAAACCTTTGAAATTCACTGAAAAAAACATGGGTTTCAGACACGTTATAGTTAGGAATTAGCATTTAAAAAACCTTTGAAATTCACTGAAAAAACCATAGGTTTCAGACACGTTATAGTTAGGAATTAGCATTTAAAAAACCTTTGAAATTCACTGAAAAAACCATAGGTTTCAGGCACGTTATAGTTAGAAATTAGCATTTAAAAAACCTTAGAAATTCACTGAAAAAACCATAAGGTTTTAGGGACAGTTATAGTTAGTTGGACATTGCACTCGTATAAAACCTGTGAAATTCCCCCGTTATAGTTAGTTCAGGTAACTATAACTCGCGCCCCGCAATGCACTGCTGATGACGTCACATATTACATCACTCATGACATGGTCAGTGACATCACTGATGACATCACTGATGACATCTCAAATGACATCACTGATGACATCATCCATGTGAGAATTTAATGCACCTCCTCACACCCTAATATAACCTTTGATAAACCCACTCTAAATTACAGACTGCCATTCTCAAAACCATAGACACTCCAACACCAATAACTACATACCCACTCACTGATTCTTAGGTCTACACACACACATCCACTCACTCACCCGTACAGTCACTCATACTTATGGTCACTCAGTACAGGACTATCATATGCACTCATACTCCTATATAGACACTCAAACACCGCCACTCATCCATAGAGGTACTCACACACCTAGTCAGTCATGCAAATAATTAAACACACTGCCATTTACTCACCTATACAGTTATACACACACCAGCTCACTTACTCATACAAATACTAGCACATTCTTACGCTCTTATACAATCACTGATACAAAAACACACTCATCCATACAGTCACTCTCACAATCACACACTCTCGCTTATAGCTATTTATATACTCCAACACACATATATACTGCGTGCATGCTTGTCCCATACAGTTTTGGAAGGTGCTCCAGAAGCTAAAATGAGAGCATATTTTCTGTAAATTCACATTATCTTTCTCAGTCATGTGAGAATGAAGTCTGACATTCTCGGTAAAACATGTTCATCCAACAATGGCAGAGACTGTCAATTGATTCCTTTGTGTTCTACTGCAGCTTCCCAGAGTGTTCTAAAGAACAACTAGAGTGCTAACAGCCTTACTTATGACAAAAGTATGGCACACCTGAAGCCATCTTGATTGGAATAAACTGGTAACACTTAAAACATTTAATTTAAAAAGGAACAAAATGATGGGGTTCATTTTGTCATAGAAATTATGGTTAGTGCTGTAGAAAGAAAAATTAGGACATGTTTCAAGTGTGATCTCAAATATCTTCCTGTTATATTTCAACAGGAGCAGCCTGTCAGTTGATGCCTTTGTGTTCTACTGCAGCTTCCCAGAGTGTTCTAAAGAACAACTAGAGCGCTAACAGTCTTACTTATGACAAAAGTATGGCACACCTGAAGCCATCTTGATTGGAATAAACTGGTAACACTTAAAACATTTAATTTAAAAGGAACAAAATGAGGGGTTCATTTTGCCATAGAAATTATGGTTAGTGCTGTAGAAAGAAAAATTAGGACATGTTTTAAGTGAGATCTCAAATATCTTCCTGTTATATTTCAACAGGATCAGCCTGTCAGTTGATGCCTTTGTGTTCTACTGCAGCTTCCCAGAGTGTTCTAAAGAACAACTAGAGTGCTAACAGCCTTACTTATGACAAAAGTATGGCACACCTGAAGCCATCTTGATTGGAATAAACTGGTAACACTTAAAACATTTAATTTAAAATGGAACAAAATGAGGGGTTAATTTTGCCATAGAAATTATGGTTAGTGCTGCAAAAAGAAAATTTAGGGCATGTTTTAAGTGAGATCTCAAATCCTCTTCTATTTCATTAGAAAATTCTGACATGCAGACTGAAACAATCACTTTCAATACCAGCAGTAGACTTCCAGTTAACTCCTTGGTGAGCAGTAGCTTTACTACAGTGATCTAATGAACAACTAGAGTGCTAACATTCTGAATTTATGGCAAATGTGTGACACATCTGAATGCTTTCTTGATGGAATCAAAGTAAAAAACTGAAAGCATTTCCTACTGAGGAGACTGTAGTAAATGAGGAAATTAGGAAACTTCATAACAAATAAGTCTCCCAAGATGGCCACCAGAGAAAAAAGAGCCCAAATGTAGCACAAATATCACACAGAGGTAGCCCACCTATAGCCCAATGACAGAAGTGTGCAAAACACTTTTTATTTTTTGTTTTTTTGCAGTTTTATATAGTGCAGACTGGTCAGGTATTGGAGTGCTTTACATGAGCATTGGTTACATCACACAAGGACAAATTCATGTTGGTTGACCCCTACACTACCCAAACACCACTGCACTACCCTAAACCCTAAAACACTACCCCCAGCACGACCCCCTTCCTACCCAAACACAACTGCACTACCCTAAACTCAAACACACTACCCCCAGCACAACCCCCTAGACTACCCAAACACAACTGCACTACCCTAAACCCTAAATCTACCCCTACACTACACAAATACCACTGCACTACCCTAAACCCTAAAACACTAGAACCCAGCACGACCCCCTACAGTACACAAACACCACTGCACTACCCTAAACCCTAAAACACTACCCCCTACACTACACAAACACCATTGCACTACCCTAAACCCTAAAACACTACCCCCAGCATGACCCCCTACACTACACAAACACCACTGCACTACCCTAAACCCTAAAACACTACCCCCAGCATGACCCCCTACACTACACAAACACCACTGCACTACCCTAAACCCTAAAACACTACCCCAGCACGACCCCTACACTACCCAAACACCACTGCACTACCCTAAACCCTAAAACACTACCCCCAGCACGACTCCTACACTACACAAACACCACTGGACTACCCTAAACCCTAAAACACTACCCCCAGCACGACTCCCTACACTACCTAAACACCACTGCACTACACTAAACCCTAAATCTACCCCCAGCATGACCTCCCACACTACACAAACACCACTGCACTACCCTAAACCCTAAAACACTACCCCCAGCACGACCCCCTACACTACCCAAACACCACTGCACTACCCTAAACCCTAAAACACTAACCCCAGAATGACCCCCTACACTACACAAACACCACTGCACTACCCTATACCCTAAAACACGACCCCGTACACTACACAAACACAACTGCACTACCCTAAACCCTAAAACACTACCCACAGCATGACCCCCTACACTACACAAACACCACTGCACTACCCTAAACCCTAAAACACTACCCCTACACTACACAAACACCACTGCCCTACCCTAAACCCTAAAACACAACCCCCAGCATGACCCCCTACAATACACAAACACCACTGCACTACCCTAAACCCCCTACACTATACAAACACCACTGCATTACTCTAAACCCTAAAACACTACCCCCAGCACGACCCCCTCACAACACAAACACCACTGCACTACCCTAAACCCTAAATCGACCCCCATCACGACCCCCTACACTACCCAAACACCACTGCCATACCCTAAACCCTAAAACACTACCCCCAGCATGAACCCCTACACTACCCAAACACCACTGCACTACCCTAAACCTTAAAACACTACCCCCAGCACTACCCCCTACACTACACAAACACCACTGCACTACCCTAAACCCTAAAACACTACCCCAGCACTACCCCCTACACTACCCAAACACCACTGCACTAACATAAACCCTAAAACACTACCCCCAGCACAACCCCCTACACTACACAAACACCACTGCACTACCCTAAACCCTAAAACACTGCCCCCAGCAAGACTCCCTACACTACCCAAACACCACTGCACTACCCTAAACCCTAAATCTACCCCAGCATGACCCCCTACACTACCCAAACACCACTGCACTACCTTAAACCATAAAACACTACCCCCAGCATGACCCCCTACACTACACAAACACCACTGCACTACCCTAAACCCTAAAACACTACCACCAGCATGACCCCCTACACTACTCAAACAACACTGCACTACCCTAAAGCCTAAAACACTACCCCCAGCACGACCCCCTACACTACTGCACTACCCTAAACCCTAAAACACTACCCCCAGCACGACCCCTACACTACCCAAACACCACTGCACTACCCTAAACCCTAAAACACTACACCCAGCACGACCCCCTACACCACCCAAACACCACTGCACTACCCTAAACCCTAGAAAAGAAACCCCCACCCCATGCCCAATCCCCCTTACCTCTCACTCCTCGTGGTTCCTCTCTCCTCGTGGTTCCTGCTTCACGTCGTCTCTGAGGGGCGGTGCACGTCGTTGTGAGGAAACGGAACAGCCTCTGTTTCCTTACAACGACATGGATCGTCTACATGTTTTTAGAACGCATGGTCATTTACCATACATACCTTTACAACAAAATTCATTGTAAAGGCATGCGTGGTAAATGACCATGCGTTCTAAAAATGCGTAGTAATGACTTCGTGATGTACAACGCATGCGTGGTAAAGCATGCATTGTAATGGTATCGCAAAGTAAAAAGTCGTTGTAACAGCTGTTTACCGATCGAAGCTGGCCCCTGTTCTTCAGTGAGACGTTTATTTGATTAATTAGGAGGAAGGAATGTGTTTTTTTTACCGAAAAGTGCATTCCCGGCTGTTGTATTGTGAAAGTGTCCGCGTGGCCTGGTTTCACTTCCGGTGAGAGAGTGGAAGAGTCTGTTTGGATCTAAAGGAGTTCTGTTGTTGGACGGGGCCGGCGCGACATGTCATCAGAAAACATAGCTAATGGAAAGCGTCCTCCCTGCAGTGTGGAGCAGTGCCATGAGAGATCAACGAGTGTGCGTCCCACCGCAGTATGACCGTACCGCGTGACCCATGTGCCACCTCCAGGGTACGGGAGGCAGAAGCGGCATCACAGGTCCTCTTGAAGACCGTTGTAGCACTAATTCTACATTTTGGTACTAGGGCATTTTAACCTCGTTGTTCCTGCCAGATACAAAGAGAAGATCCTGTGTTATTCAGTGCCCTCGTTACCTTTTTTGTGGGTTGTGGTGCTTGTCACTTCGCTGCCCCGCCGGTGCACACGACTGGGCACCCCACCTCGTGTGCCATCTGCAGGGCCTCTGCCCTCGGATCACTGGTTTCGGTTTCTGGAGTGGCAACATAAACAGTTGCTCCCAAAGGACTAGCCTGAACACTTAGGTGAATATCCCCTGCACCAGCATTCCACGGAAATTCTTTCCTAGCTCTCCCACGTCAACGAGGACGTCATAATAGCACGGCTCTGCTCGCGACACCGTATGAAGTCATCGGAGCCATAAGAGAACCTTGTCGGCGTGCTGACGTCAGTTCCACCCATTTTTTCCGTGCCACCGAGGCAAACAGGGGACCGAGACATTTTCACATGTATACATAGTATAATAAATATATATATATTCACTGAAAAAACCATAGGTTTCAGGCACGTTATAGTTAGAAATTAGCATTTAAAAAACCTTAGAAATTCACTGAAAAAACCATAGGTTTCAGGGGCGTTATAGTTAGTTGGACATTTCACTCGTACAAAACCATAGAAATTCCCCCGTTATAGTTAGTTCAGCTAACTATAACTCGCGTGCCCGAAATGCACTGCTGATGACGTCACATATTACATCACTCATGGCATGGTCAGTGACATCACTCATGACATCACTGATGACATCTCAAATGACATCACTGATGACATCACTGATGACATCATCCAGTGAATGTGTGTTTTTCTGAAAATTAAATATGTTTTAAATATGTATATCTCAAGGTCGATGGAAGAATAAATGGGTATATAAGTGTCTAAATGGATGATTTTGTTTTGTAAAATTGATTGTATAACTGACTAAGTGTATCTTAGTGAATACATGGGTTAGTGAGTAATGTTTAAATATGAAAATATCTGTATCAGTCTCTCACTTTGTGTATAAGTGGCTGCATGGGTTGGTGAGTAGCTACATGAGTGTCTATATGGGTTATTAGTTGGTTTTTGAGTATCAGTATGAGTGTCTGAGTGTCTGTATGGTTCGGTGGGGGTATTACTTAGTGCATAGATGCATGAATGAGTGACTCACTGTTTGTATGTGTTGAAGACAGCATGTGTGCAGGACTGTATAGGTGGATGAGTATGTGTATGGGTGTGTTAGTGAGTGAATGACTGTCTCAATAGTGTCTTTATGAGTAACTACATATGTTTTAAACTAGTACATGTGAGTATTGGTGTATATAAGTGAGTATATGTGAGAGTGAGAGATTGGAAGAGTTCCTGTACAAATAAGTAGGTGTTTCTATAAGTGATTGTTTAAGAGAGTAAGTATGTGTAAGTTTCTGTAGAAGTAAGTGTGGTAGTGTGTGTATAACTGTATATGCAAGTAAATGGATGTTTGATACTTTGTTTGCATGTGTGACTATGTGTGTGAGTAACTCTATGGATGAGTGGCGGTGTGTAACAGGATGTATAGGTGTATGAGTACATATGATGAGTGAGTACATGTATGAGTGACTGTATAGGGACTGTTGGTGAATGAGTGGATGTGTGTGTAGATCTTGGAATTACTGAATAGGTGTGTTGTAACTGGTATTGGTATGTCCATTGTTTTGAAAATGTTAGTTTGTATTTTTGAGTGTGTGTATCAAAGGTTATATTAGGGTGAGAGGAGGTCTGCCACTCTATCACAAGGATGATGTCACCAGTGATGTCATCAGTGATGTAATTTGAGATGTCATCAGTGATGTCATGAGTGATGTCACTGACCATGTCATGAGTGATGTAATATGTGACGTCATCAGCAGTGCATTGCGGGCGCGCGAGTTATAGTTAGCTGAACTAACTATAACGGGGGAATTTCTATGGTTTTGTACGAGTGAAATGTCCAACTAACTATAACGCCCCTGAAACCTATGGTTTTTTCAGTGAATATATATATATATATATATATATATATTTGATCCAGTTTTGTTATTCGTCACCACAAAACAGAGCAGACTTTAAATGCGGTAAATTTTTCTTTTATTCTTTTTTGGTCAGCCTCGCATAACGCGTTTCGGTCATCTCAGCGACTTTGGTCACGTGCTATTACAGAGGGACGTATCCCAGACTGACTTTTAAATCCCATGAGACTGACTTACACTGAAGACAGACTCTTGACAACATCTCAAATTACACTGATACTCAGTATCTTTCCATAATATGTTGCAAAATGTTTGCTCTATATATTACTGCAGGCTGATTGATCTCTCAAATTGCATGTAAGCTTTTGTATTCTCTTGGCGAGTATGTGGACGTATTACATATATTGGCACACAGTATACATATATTAATATATATAATGATATTTCTAAACTTGAGCAATATCTAACAAAAATCACGGGCCAGTGCCCATAGTACCCATTACTAGAGTTTCTCAATCCATTATCATTGTCTTCCTTCCCCGCTTTTTCCTAAATTTGTAACATCGTTTGCTGCAACAATAGTTCATATAATTGGGCTAGTACCCCATTCTGATCAAATCATCTATACCCCCTCATTGAGTAACTCCATATGATGTTGTCAATTGATTTTTGTGATTTCCAACTTACAGGGTTTGTTTTTTCAATTCAATTTCTATGCATTTTGTGCCCCTCAACGGTGTCTTGCGCTACTGTTCCTGTCCTCACTTCCCAATTACAGACAAGAGTGAAATTCTTCATCAAAATTCAGACCATTCGGGGCCTTGCTGTTGAGTGTCAGGATATACCTAGTTTCTAATTCACACAATTTTCTAGGTCGGTCACCCCCTCTTTTGTCAGCTGGCACTGAGTCTATTACAAAATACCTGATTTTTGTTGGGTCCCTCCCATGCACCACCTCACAGTGCCTGGCCACTGGGTATGTTCTATCCCCATTAGCTATGGCCCTCATGTGTTGAAGGATTCTCTTGTGGACTTGTAGAGTGGTGCTACCGACGTACTGCAGTCCACACTCACAAGTCAACACGTATACTGCGAACTCTGTTTTACAATTATAGGATCCCATAATCCTCTTACTTTTTCCTCGAAATGGAGTCGAAAAGTTCACAGTGTCCTGGCCTATGCTACACGCTCTGCACCGGCTGCACTTTCTGAAACTTGGGGGTGGTTTAAGCCAGCTTTCTCCCCGTTCACTTTCTGGACTTGTTTTTACAAGTGCGTCTCTTAGAGATGGCGCTCTTCGGTATGTGATTGGGGGTGTCTAGGTAGTGTCTTACCAATTATAGGGTCAGCTTTCACCAGGTGCCAGTTCCTGTTGCACAAATCCCTTAGCTCCCTAAGCAACGTGTTATAGGTGGTTAAAAACCTTACCTGGGGTTTAACTTCCCCCTCCCTTGCTTCTTTCTTAGAGAATAGGATTCTTTCCAGTTTTTTCCTATTGGCTGCCCTCCGTGCCTTCTCCACCACCCGCGTACTGTAGCCTCTCTGGGGAAATCGTTGACACATATCCTCCTGACATTTAGTCATATCAATTTTAGTACTGCAGTTCCTATTAGCTCGCAGCATTTCCCCATAAGGTATGCTCATCTTGGTATGATTGGGGTGGAAACTAGTGGCATGCAGTGTAGTATTGCCTGCCGTGGGCTTTCTATGGAGTCTAGTTTCTAACTTCCCCCTTGCACAAATACTTCTGTGTCCAAAAATGTTACCTCACTCTTGCTAATGGTGTGAGTGAATTTTAGATTCAAATCATTATCATTCAACAGGTTGATAAATTGTTGTGCAGACTCAGTGGTGCCCCTCCAAATTATAAACAAGTCATCAATGAATCTTGTCCACATGACCACGTGTTCGTCCCACACTTGAGAGTGCTTCTTGCGGAGCACCTGTTCCTCCCATCAGCCCACATGCAAGCATGCGTAACTGGGGGCGAAACATGTGCCCATCACAGTCCCCCATTGCTGATGATATAGCTCACCCCCAAATAAAAAGAAATTGTCCTCCAGACATCTCTTTGCCATGGATAATAGCATATCAGTATGCTTTAGTAGACCAGCCGGTCTCTCTTGTAGAAAGTGGTGAATAGCTCTCAACCCATCCGTATGGGCTATGCTGGTATATAAGGACATAATGTCAAGTGCTATCAACACGTAGTCATATTCCATTGGTGTGTCATAAATCATTTTGAGGAAATCACTACTATCCCTCACAAATGATGGTAAGTTCGATACATGCGGTTTCAGGAAGAAGTCGATATTATTGAAGTGTTTTCCATCATGCTCCCAATAGCTGATATGATCGGGCGTCCTGGGGGCAGTTGGCATTTTTGTTTACTTTTGGTATCAAGTAGAAGACCGGTGTTCTCGGTTTATCATTTTTGAGAAATCTTAATTCATCATTCGAGAGTATCCCTCCATTCTCCACCATTCTAAATCCTGTACAAACTCCACTTGTGCCTTTAACATTGCTTCTGGCTTACACCGTTTGTAACAGTCTCTCTGTCCCAGTTGTGAACGTGCTTCTTGCAAGTACATGTTAATTGGCAACATGACAATGTTGCCCCCTTTATCAAAGTTTCGTACTACCACATGTTTATTCTTTCTTAATTTGGATACCAAATCCAAATACTCCCATTCGCTGGGACTTTTCTTTTCTCCACTTTCATTGGCTCTTCCATGCATTTTTTTCAGCCCTTCAATTAATGATTCATGGAATATATCTCTGTTATCCTTCACTGCGGTCAGTGTTGTTCTCGAGCGTGGTCTAAATGGTGTAACTGCTGCTTCCCCAATGTTTATATTTTCCTCCCTAATCACATCCTGAATTGTAAGCTCACTATCCGGGTCTTCATTCCCCGATTCCAGCTGTCTTAAGGTTCTCAAGATGGATAGGTCTGCAATGGTCGTACCTCCTGTAGCTGTTGCTTGTTGGATCTGCTCAGCCCTTGTGTTAGGGAGTTTTTCCATGCTGGTATGGATTTTCAGCAACTTTAATTTCCTGATAAATTTAAAAGTATCAATCCTTGCTTGTGGGTAATTGAAAGTATTTCTTGGGCAGAATGACAGTCCGAGCTTTAAGATGGCTTCCTCTGATGTTGATAGGGTTAAGTCCGATAGATTTATAATGGACTTCCCACTGTCCGTTTCTTTATCTGTTACTTTCTGTTCCATGTCTTTTTGGTATTTCTGTTTTGTCTTCCTGTCTCTTTGTCATTGCCTCCTCCTTCTGCACCTCCTTCTGTTGGCTTTTGTGATTTTGGGTTCCTTGGTCTCAACGTCGCTCTTCTGTCCAGTCTTAAAAAATCCAACTCGTCAGACATGGTCATTTTCCTTCTTAAGGTTACAGAATCCTCTTGCCCCTGACACCTGCTTAGGTCCTCATTGCTTGTTCCCGCTTCTGAGCTTAGTTCGGTTTCTGAATCCGTGACTATATTTTTCTTCCTTCCATTTGATCCCCCGTCTTGCTCCTGTTGTTGTTTCCTGAGGCGATCAAATCTTCGTGCAAATGTGAATATCTGACCATGTTCATAGTCAATCCGATCTCTCAGGAATTTATTCACTTTCCTCTGTTTGATTATATCCTCATGCTTCTTCAGTCTCGTTTGGATTTCGATTTTGAACTTACTAATTGCCTCCTTCTCTGGTCTGCCATTTAGTACCAGTTCTAATTTTCTATCTCTTGCAGTATTTTGGATCGGTCTTTGTCAGGGTATTTGACTAAAATCTTAACCAGTCTTGCTGACACCTCCAAATTGCTTGTGGCCCATTACTCCAGCATCTCAGGATCTGGGTTTTCAAAGCTCATGTGCTATGAGGATTCTCAGGCCTCGTGGAATCCTACCCACATCTAAATATTTGGAAAGTGATTTTACTTCCCACCACTTCGTTATTTCATTTCTATTTAGCTTTTCCAGTGTTTTCAATCTCTGCTGAATGTCAGTTTGTTGGGGAGACCTCACAATACTCTGGGTTTCTCTCCTAGCTCCCTGTAAGCTTACATCGCTGAACATGTGTTCAGCTTCCTCCTCCCGTTCACGCACGGCTGTGGCCGACATTGTTTTGCAAAAGTATTACGAGACCGCCGTCTCTTCAATTACTCCGGAAGTTATCCTCTTCCGACCCCGCACCCGTACTGCTCCGCTCACCTGGGGTCTTTACCGCTTTTCAGTTCACCCTACTGTTCGCCGATCACGGTGTCAATCCTCCAGTATTCCAGTCCGGGTTTTCAGTATGGGGGGCCTGTGGCTGCTTTGTTTTTGCTTCGACTTGCTGCGTAGCCACGTAGCCACACAGCCCGTCACTTCAGCTGGAGCCGCTGGTCCTGATCATGGGTGGTCCACTCGCGGGTGCAGCTATCCCGCAAATATTCGATCCAGTTTTGTTATTTGTCACCGCAAAACAGAGCAGACTTCAAATGCGGTAAACTTTTCTTTTATTCTTTTTCGGTCAGCCTTGCATAACACGTTTCGGTCGTCTCAGTGACCTTGGTCACATGCTATTACAGAGGGACGTATCCCGGAATGACTTTGAAATCCCATGAGACTGACTTACACTGAAGACAGACTCTTGACAGCATCTCAAATTACACTGATACTTAGTATCTTTCCATAATATGTTGCAACATGTTTGCTCTATATATTACTGCGGGCTGATACAAATATATTTATTGCCACTGAATACTCTCAAATTTGAAGAAAAGATCTGCACTTGTTTATATTTTCATTATTCAAGCCAGCACCCAGAATGCTTTTCAGCTTTTCAGTAAGCCTTTCTCAAATGAAAGGAGCACCGTGTTTAAGCTTTATATACTAGCACTTGTGCACAATTAAACTCTGTGGTAATGTTTGCACTCTATTCGCAATTTCAATAGTGCAATTTCTAAACAAGTGTCATTATTTATGATTCACAAATCGGGAACATGCAAGATTTCAGCACACTATGCCACAATTATTTAATAATAAGAAAACCGACAATCCTTTATGTTACCGGCAGTTCTTATCTGCAGTCCGTGCAACTTTAAAAAATAAAGCTAATGTCCGCTTTCTCCATGTTTTACCACTTGTAAATACCTTAAGTTGTGCCCAGCTCCAAAGCACTCCTTTTCCCTAGGAGAGGGCAGATCTCAGGTAAGGATTTCTAACACAAGAGGAATTTCATCTGACCCTCTCCATTGTTGCTGTTCTCTTCCTTAGCTGTTCCATGGTGCTTTGGGGGTAAACTGGCCTCATATGCCATGACCAAACTGCAGTTGCGGTTTTGCCTTTTTATTCCAGACTGCTGGTGATGCAGACAGGGGTGTCACCGCTAACACTTTAATATTGCCACTGAATCCTCGCAAATTTGGAGAAAGATCTTCACTCTAACACAGAGTTAATGCATTTATTTTTATTTTCGTTACTCAAGCCAGCACCCAGGACGCATTTCGACTTTTCAGTAAGCCTTTTCAACTGAAAGGAGTGCTGCGTTTAAGCTGTATATACAAGCATGTGTGTACAATTAAACTCTGTGGTAATGTTCGCGCTCTGTTCCCAAATTCAATATTGCAACACCTTATGATGCTATTGATGTTTTTATTGATGCCATCATAGCGGACCTCAAACATCTAGAGGATAATAGAAGACCGGACAGTTCACAGTTCAACATTCCCCGTACACAGTGGCAAGCGATACAGTCCTTGAAGAGTGATGATTCAATAGAGATCAAGTCCTCTGACAAGGGGGAACATTGTTGTGTTTTCTAAAGATCACTATGTTGACGAAGCTATGAACCAATTAAAAGATACAGATTGTTATCTACCTGTCAACAGAGCAGTTATGTATAATGCATTTCTACGTTTGACCAGTTTCTGGCATCCTGGAGAGATGACGGGATGTTAGATATTGATGAATATAATTTTCTGTTATGTGAATATCCAGTTCTCCCGACTTTTTATCATCTCCCCAAAGTCCACAAGGACAAAATGAAACCACCAGGGAGACCTATAGTGACATCTATCAATAGCCTCCTGGAGAATTGCTCCACTTATAATTGATTCCTTTCTAGCGCCATGGGTTAAAAGTCTTAGCTCATACATCAAAGACACGCAAGACTTTTTAAGACTAATAGAGGGGATCACATGGGAGGAGGACATGCTTCTTATAACATTGGATATAACAAGCTTGTACACCTGCATTAACCACCAACAGGGTATACAAGCAGTTAAATGGTTTTTGGACAAACGCCCCCTGAGAGTCCAACAACACAACATCATGTTGTTGGAAATGGTACAATTCTGCCTAGAAAATAATATTTTTATTTTTTCTGGTCAGCTTTATAAACAACAACAGGGGACAGCGATGGGCACGTGCTTTGCCCCCAGCTATGCAAATCTTTTCGTTGGCTGGTGGGAGAAGCACGTGGCCTGGATGGACACATCGGATCATTGGTTTGAAAATGTGATATTGTGGGCCCGCTACATTGATGACTTGTTCATCGTGTGGCGAGGTAGCCGCATCTCGGCTGAGAAATATGTGGCTTTCCTCAATGCCAATGACCTCAATCTATAATTCAGTGGGCATATCAGCAACACCAGTGTGGTTTACCTAGATCTGGAAGTGTATGTTGCAGACATGAAGATCTTGACCCGACTGTATCGGAAACCGACAGCGGGCAACTCCGTTCTGCACGCAAGGAGTTTCCACCCTAGGAGCATTATAAACAACATCCCTTATGGGGAGCTCCTACGGTTGAAACGTAATTGCACGACGACAGAAGAATATGTCATTGCTAAGACAGAAGCATTCAGGCGGTTCAGAGCTAGGGGATACTCTCACCAGATCTTAAAAGCCGCTGAAAAGAGGGTCGATATTCTTCCCAGATCAGAGTTATTAATCCCCAAAACTCGACATAAGACAAGTCTAAATACTGATGTTAAGTCCGCCAGAATGATCACACGCTATAATTCCAAAACACAACAAGTAATACGTATCTTCAAAAAGAATTGGCATGTCCTCCAGACAGATTCCATCCTTAAAATTGTAATTCCCGTCCAACCTTTAATCACGTACAAACGCTGCAAGTCCATTAATGACCACCTAGTACTTAGCCATTATTGTACACCATCCCAAAGAAAAGACAGCATTACAGGGCGTTATCCCTGTATGAAGTGTAAAGCTTGCCGATACAGCCAGAAATTCAATAGCTATAGTACTTCTAAAAGTGGACCAAAAAACAAGAGAAAGATCAACCTATTGCTAAATTGCAATTCAGAATTTACGGTATACTGTTTGGAGTGCCCTTGCCCAAAAAGGTATGTAGGCAGTACCATCCACCCAGCAAAACAGTGCATCCGAGAGCACATGCATGCAATCTCGAAAATAGATCCAACATACCCAGTGGCACGCCAACATACCCAGTGGCACGCCACTTCGAGATTGCTCATAACAGTAACCGTGATCTAGTAAAATTCTTCTGTATAGATCAGGTTCCCAAACATGAAAGAGGGGGCGACAGGGTGAGAAACCTATGAAAAATTGAGTCGAAATATATTATCGAACTCAACACCGTCGCACCTATAGGTTTAAATATCACAGAAGAACTCTGGTCTCACTTAGATTAATACTTAAATTTTTTTGATATTGTATCTAAAAGTGGTGTTTATATTACTATCTTTATAGCAACTTGTTGTTGTAATTGACAATGTGGAGAAAATCACTGCCCGAAGTAACATGCTGTCCTATATGGGTGTGTCAGAAGGACAACTCATTATGGAGTGATATTGTCGTTCTCTCCTTCAGAATCTGTTACCAGAATTTGGTACTTGCCCATTCAGGGTTTCATTTCTATTTTTCAATAATTGAATTAAATGCATGACACTGATTTAATGTAGAAAATCAAATTATTAATTAATTTTTTAAGATTTGCGGGAGGTGACATTTTGTATTTAAAAATTGATTTGAAATGAAGTTTTCTCCTTTTGCAAATCATGGAACCTGCCTTTTTGCTGTATATATTGTATATAGATCTGATCAGCAGTGTACTATACGCCAGAGGTATGCTGAAAGATGGCCGCTGTTGTGAAAACTGATTTTGGTAGTAATGAGATCTTTTTAGGCCATCTTCGCTGTCAATGAACTTTGTTTTTATGTCAAATTTTGCACTTTAAAACGGTGTTTTTTAATACAGTCACCGACATCGAGGAAGGCGGCAAAGCCGAAACACGCCTGTTGGTGCGGGGGAGGGTCTGCACAATAATCCTTTTTTTATCTTGAATTCCCGTGAGTGCTCTCCTTATTTCAGTGACCCAGACTGTCTCCGCTGTGGAAAAAAAAAAAATATATATATATATATACAATATATATCTAGTCAAAACATGCTTTTCCTATGGAAACAAGGTCCAAACTATAACTACCTACTGTAGTTCCAGTGGGAGAAATTCCTGAAGGATATATATATATATAAATATATATATATGTATATATATATATATATATATATATATATATATATGTCCACAATGTGATCCCTTTGATCAGTGCGCTCGTGCAGCGGGTGCTCAGCGTGGGGAGCCGGATCCTGGCCCCAAATTCCATTTTACACACAAAGGACGCGGCACTCAGGAGTGAAGATAGTTCAATTGAGTTTATTGCACAACTCAACCAACGCGTTTCAGCCCTCTCACGGCTTTGCTCACGGTCCGTGAGCAAAGCCGTGAGGGCTGAAACGCGTTGGTTGAGTTGTGCAATAAACTCAATTGAACTATCTTCACTCCCTGAGTGCCGCGTCTCTGTGTGTAAAAATATATATATATATATATTCACTGAAAAAACCATAGGTTTTAGGGAAAGTTATAGTTAGTTGGACATTGCACTCGTACAAAACCCGTGAAATTCCCCGTTATAGTTAGTTCAGCTAACTATAACTCGCGCCCCCACAATGCACTGCTGATGACGTCACATATTACATCACTCATGACATGGTCAGTGACATCACTTATGACATCACTGATGACATCATCCAGTGATTGTGTGTTTCTGTAAAGTTTAAATATGTTTAATATATATAGGGAAAGGCGTATTGAAGAATGAGTGGGTGTATAAGCATCTGAATGGATGATTTAGTAGGTGCGTGACTGAGTCTATAAGTGAGTGATTAAACGTATCTTACTGGATGCATGGGTGAGTGACTAAACTGTGTGAATGTCTGTATCCGTCTGTCTGTTGTTGTGTAAGCAGCTGCATGGGTTTCTGACTAGCTAAATTAGTGTCTATATGGGTTATGGATTGGTTCTCTGAGTATCTGTATGGGTGCCTCAGTGTTTGTGTGGGTGGGGTGTGTGTGACTCTGTGCATAGATGTGTGAGTGGGTGATTCACTGGGTGCATGGTTTCAAGAGTGCGTCTGTGATGTGTGAGTAACTACATATGTGAAAGGCAGTATATATGTGTGTTGGAGTATATAAATGGCTATAAGTGAGAGTGTGTGATTGTGAGAGTGGCTATATGGATGAGTGTGTGCTTGCATCAGTGATTGCATAGGAGCGTAAGAATGTGCTAGTATTTTTATGAGTAAGTGAGCTAGTGTGTATAACTGTATAGGTGAGTAAATGGGAGTGTGATTAATTATTAGCATGACTGACTAGGTGTGTGCGTACCTCTATGGATGAGTTGCGTTGTGTGAGTGTTTATATAGGTGTATGAGTGCATATGATAGTCCTGTACTGAGTGACTGTAAGTATGAGTGACTGTACGGGTGAGTGAGTAGATGTGTGTGTGTAGACCTAAGAATCAGTGAGTGGGTATGTACTTATTGGTATTGGAGTGTGTATGGTTTTGAGAATGGCAGTCTGTAATTTAGAGTGGGTATATCAAAAGTTATATTAGGGTGTGAGAAGATGCATTAAATTCTCACATGGATGATGTCATCAGTGATGTCATTTGAGATGTCATCAGTGATGTCATCAGTGATGTCACTGACCATGTCATGAGTGATGTAATATGTGACGTCATCAGCAGTGCATTGCGGGGCGCGAGTTATAGTTAGCTGAACTAACTATAACGGGGGAATTTCACGGGTTTTGTACGAGTGCAATGTCCAACTAACTATAACTTTCCCTAAAACCTATGGTTTTTCAGTGAATTTCAAAGGTTTTTAAATGCTAAACCCTAACTATAACAGGCCTGAAACCTATGGTTTTTCAGTGAATTTCAAAGGTTTTTAAAATGCTAATTCCTAACTATAACAAGCCTGAAACCTATGGTTTTTCAGTGAATTTCAAAGGTTTTTAAATGCTAATTCCTAACTATAACATGTCTGAAACCTATAGTTTTTTTCAGTGAATTTCAAAAGTTTTGTAAATGACAATTTTTAAATGTATTAATTGTTATATTTATTTTTTTGATACTGATTTACTACATTTTTTAAACTATTTATTTTTAGATGTTTTATTTTTTAAATTACATTGTAATTACATTATACACTACATTACAAAATATACTTTCTCAGAATGAATTACTTTAGTTTAAATACTTTGCAAATAGGCAATAGACTTTTAAGTACAGTAGTTACAGTTGTTGCAATGGGCAACACAATTTCAAACACAATGCAACATTGAGCTCAATGTGAATTTCTAGCTAAATGCAATTAGTTACTTTATGGATTACTTTTCTAACCACAGGACTGGATCCTAGATTCAGTCCTGGGACATCTCCTGTAAACAATTGAGTAAAAGCGTTTTGGTTACAGTAGTGATTTTTAAAGAATATTATTGTATTTTAAAAGTTGACACTTAGAAACTTTTTCACATAGAATCACCAATGTTATCCTATGGGAGGAAATTCACTTAGCAGGTAAGTAGTGTTATCGTTACTTTTTCTTACTCAGTGGTGGATCCTGGATCCAGCACTGGTGCATCTCCTGTAAACAGTTGAAAGAATGCGTTTAAGTCATACAGGCGATTTTTAAGGAATATTTGTAGTTTGTGAAAATCAACACTTTGAAACTTTTCTGCTGAAAACCAGACAATGGATTCCTACGGAAGGAAATATAAGTTACTGGTAAGTACGGTTAAAATTACTTTTCAGGATCAGTACTGGGCTGAAAGATGCAGCACTGAGGTCTCTCCTGATAACAGGTGAGTAAATCGGAATTCGTATTTTGGCTGATTTTAGAGGAATATTTGTATGTTTCAAAATCGACACTTAGAAACTTTTTCAGCAAAAGCAGGCAATGATATCCTATGGAAGGAAATTCAAGTTACTGGTAAGTACAGTTAAAATTACTTTTCAGGATCAGTACTGGGCTGAAAGATGCAGCACTGAGGTCTCTCCTGATAACAGGTGAGTAAATCGGAATTCGTAGTTCGGCTGATTTTAGAGGAATATTATAAAGTTCCAAAACTCCACACTTAGAAGAATTTCCAAGTGAAACCAGTCAATGATATCCTATGGAAGGAAATTCAAGTTACTGGTAAGTACGGTTAAAATTACTTTTCAGGATCAGTACTGGGCTGAAAGATGCAGCACTGAGGTCTCTCCTGATAACAGGTGAGTAAATCGGAATTCGTATTTCGGCTGATTTTAGAGGAATATTATAAAGTTCCAAAACTCCACACTTAGAAGAATTTCCAAGTGAAACCAGTCAATGATATCCTATGGAAGGAAATTCAAGTTACTGGTAAGTACGGTTAAAATTACTTTTCAGGATCAGTACTGGGCTGAAAGATGCAGGACTGAGGTCTCTCCTGATAACAGGTGAGTAAATCGGAATTCGTAGTTCGGCTGATTTTAGAGGAATATTTGCACAATGGTGAAGTGAGGGGCGGGGCCTGAGGTGACATCTGTGCAAACGCGCCCGTGGCGCGTTTTAAGTTGGGGGATTAAGTCCCCTTGAATCATGAGGGTCCCTGGGGTCCAACTAGCCCACCCTGTACCTCCAGTATGCGCCAGGGAGCTGCGTTGCAGAGAGGTGTTCAGAGTCCACGCCCCTTTTTGCACCTCTCTGCAACGCAGCTCTGTGGCGCTTTCTGGACGTACCTGGTGGGCTAGTTCGCCCCAGGGACCCTCAGGATTGAAGGGATTTCATTCCCCATCTTAAAATGCGCCACGGGGCCTGTTTGCACATGTCACCTGAAGCCCCGCCCTCCTTCACCACTGTGCAAACGTGCCCTGTGGCGCGTTTTAAGTTGGGGGATTAAGTCCCCTTGATTACTGAGGGTCCCTGGAGTCCAACTAGCCCACCATGTACCTCCAAAAAGTGCCACAGCGCTACGTTGCAGAGAGGTGTAAAAAGGGGCGTGGCCTCTGTACACCTCTCTGCAACGCAGCCCCTGGCGCATACCGGAGGTTCCTGGTGGGCTAGTTGGCCCCAGGGACCCCCAGTATTCAGGGGAATTACTTCCCTTCTTAAAACGCGCCAGGGGCGCGTTTGCAGACTGCTGCAGGGAGGGGGTGGGGCCTCGGCACGATGACGGTCTTTTTTTTTTTTGTCTGCCCAGGGGTCCTTGTGGGACCCCTGAGCAGACCTAGAGGTCAGGGTGTTTCTACCCTGCCCCCTTTGTGCGTTTTGCGCACTTGTTTCTTGTGTTTTTTTTTTTTAATCAGTGGGATCCGCGCACCCTAAGCGCATCCTGCCGATTTTGAAAAAAAAAAAATGCTTCTGCCCAGGGGGTCCTTGTGGGACCCCTGAGCAGACCTAGGGGTCAGGGTGTTTCTACCCTGCCCCCTTTGTGCGTTTGCGCACTTGTTTCTTGTGCTTTTTTTTTTTTAATCGGCGGGATCCGCGCACCCTAAGCGCATCCTGCCGATTTAAAAAAATGCTTTTCTGCCCAGGGGGTCCTTGTGGGACCCCCTGAGCAGGCCTAGAGGTCAGGGTGTTTCTACCCTGCCCCCTTTGTGCGTTCTGCGCACTTGTTTTTGTGCCTCGGTTCTACCGAGGGACAAAATGGCTGCCAACACTTCCTGGTTTGGAGTGTTGACAGCCAGCTGACAGCCAATTAGCATGCAGCTCGTGATCGGGACGGTGCGCGCAGGGTGCGCTGAGGTACGCGGACCCTACTCGGCCATAGATATATATGTGACTTTACTTTTGATTTTCTCAGGAACTACTGAACGGATTTACACCATTTAAGCAAAAGGCACCAGTCTGAACCAAGGGCTACCTCTTTGCCAAATTTGGTGTAATTCCGTTCAGCAGTTCGGGCTGTAGCTGCGACTAAAGGTTCCTATGGAAAAATGAATGGGGAAAACGTGTTTTGGGACCCCCTTTTTTCTCGGTCCCGCTTGACGAATCAACCCGAGACTTTCAGGGTAGGAGCGGAGCGGAGCGCTCCAACAAGTTGGAAACTTTCGCGAAGATTCGTCAACCGGCGCCAACGTTATTTCAAATAGAATGTCGCGGATTTCCTATGGATAATAGGTCCTAACTATAACTATCTACTGGCGACCGCCAGTAGATAATATATATATATATATATATATATATATATATATATATATATATATATATATATATATATATATATATATATAAGTTCGGAGGATTATAACCTTGAAAATCATTAATCTACTTGGCATCTGGTGTCGTCAGGGGCTCAGTTATTTTCCCTTCGCACCGATAAGAGATACTTGTGACTGTCCAAAGTTTTAAATTAAAGCTAAGGATTGAAATGAACAGTTTATTCTAAGCGGCACCTGGAAGAGAAAAATAATGCTTCTTTATTTTCCATTTGGCAAAGGACTGTGTCTGGCAAATAATTACGGGGACATTTTAAATGTGTGTTTCTTTCCGCTCTTTTGAACAACTTGATTGTGTTAAGGGCATATTGTATTTACATTACTGAGCATAATTAGCATGTAACGTGACCCAGGTATTCTAATCTCTGCACTGCTTATGTGTGCTGCGTGGTGTCTGGCACGAGTTTGAGTTTTGCGGTGAGGACCCGACACTGATCGTGGGTATTTAACCGGCTGGTCCTCACGTCGCTATAACTCCTAATAGTACAGACAAGATTAGCAGTGCACATTGGTGGGAGTGGGAATTTCAGTATCCATAATGTGCTGGGCTTGCATTAAATATGCTAGAAAAGTGAAACTGCCATCATTTGAAATTAACGTTGTATATATAGATTTGTTTTCCTTTTCTTCTATGTTTATGCAACACGTGATCTGCCTACACTATATAAGGTGAGCTCAATTTGGCGGCCACTATGTGTGACAAAGGCCGGTGCCTCGGCCGAAACGCGTAATCATGTTGGCTAAAACCTTGAAATAAATCTCGGTGGTTTATGTGCTGGTATCCTGTGCTGTGTCAGAGCCTGTCAGTATACATGGATGGGTCTTGATCACAATATATATATATATATATATATATATATATATATATATATATATATCCTACAGTAGGTAGTTATAGTTAGGACCTAGTTTCCATCGGAAAAGCATTTTTTGACTTGCCTATAACTTTGGCGATGTTTAACCAATCTACATGAAATTTTCCCAAAATTGTTTCAAAGTAGGTTTTGTGTATCATGGAAAGTTTGGGGGTGATCCGTGCAGTAGGGACAGTGAAATTAGGCAGCAAAACAATGGAAAGTTTGTAATGTTAATTCCCATAGGAACGGGTTGATGGATCTACAGTTCGAACCGATGGACAGAATTACACCAAATTCGGCAGAAAGGTAGATGTTTTATGCAGATTGTGCTTTTTGATATTTGGTGCAAATCCATTCAGTACTTTTTGTGAAATTTAAGCTGAAATTTATAGTGATATCTCTGGCTGTGGATATTTCGAGCAGGTTTTGCGATTAATCGTGAATGCGTGTGCCAAAGGGAGAGGGGAGAGGATGTAGCCTTAGGGCTAGAGAGGTCAACCTCGAAACTAGGGAACCGGGTGCGAGTCTCTGCAACGTCGCTCAACATCCTGTGATTCTGGGCAAATCACTTAATCTCCCGATGTCTATCAAAAATGAATGTATCCATCTGTAACGAAACTGGTGCTCATGTAAAGGTCTCTGATACCTGATATCCTCGAGTCTAGTTAGCGGTATATAAATCTCTGGGGAAAAAAATATGGGAATGCTCTTATTGGCTGGATGCAACCTGAACAGAAATTTGCACCCACCATTTGATTGATTCGGAATGGTACCCAGGGCTGAAAATGTCTGTGAAAGCTAACATAAGGGTTCAGGGTGGAAGTACTCTGACCCCATGTTTGAGAAATGGGAGTATTAGTGAAACAAATTATGTGCCCAAAATTGATCTAGCAACATATTGCAATGACCCCGTGATCGCCAGCGTGGCCCCCTCGTACCGTTGCGGGGACATAGGGAATATCGCAACATCATTTTGGTGAAAATATATAAAAAAATATGTACATTTGCACACACTTGTCGGTCACTGTTACACACTCATGTATGCACTCTCAAACTCGCTCTGACACTTATACACCCATTCAAATACACGCTCACTAACTTATACATTCTGTGAAATACCCACTCAGTTACTCATGCACCATTCACATACCCATTCAGGTACTCATATACCCACTTACAGACTCACTTCGAGAAGGATGCACCCATGTACAGACCCACTCAGAGACTCATGCACCTACTTAGAGACCCAGTCATAAACTCATATGTACAGTCTCATATAGGGTTGGGTGGTGAACTAGGCTCTGCCGGCGGAGTTCACAGAGTTTTTCGCACTCTGCTCGGAGATCGGAGTTCGGTAAAACTTTGCAAATTCTGTGGAGCAGAGTTCACCGGCATGCACTGACCGCGCTCACACCTGATCATCATAACTCTGCAGAAAATGGTGCTGCTCCTTTCCTGCATTGTTTTGCAGCGTTTTCAAGTATTAGGAGTTTGTAGTTTGGGCAGTCTCTCTGAAAGAGAGAGAGAGAGAAGCACTGATCCCATTTTGAGCCTAATTAGCAGCCTGCAGGGGAAAGCGAGAGCTCAAAGCCCCCTCCTCCAGCATACTCGTAACTTTGTAAGAAAGTGAATCCAAAGGTGCAGGGTGTGTGCGCCCCATCATGACATGGTGGCTCCACCTGACTGGCCCACATCCCTGTGGTGCAGCACCTACAGCCAACTGACTCTGAGCAGAGTGGTGTGGGCAGCAAGTATCCTGCTCGCAAATCTCGCTGCCGGGCCATGGCATGGGGGACACCACGTGAATCATCCAGGTAAGCTCCGCAGCTGCTGTGCTTGGCTGCCTGGATGACACATATAAATGTGTTTACAAGAAGGCATTTCTCTCTCGATCTTTCTCACACTTACCGTCTGCATGCCAAGTGGGGCTAGATTACTGAGCAATGATTATTAGCCAGCCACTTCTCCCATTTTGCAAGGGACAATGTCTTCTGTTCCGTTCTAAGTTTGTCTCATTAAACGTGTGCTATTGTTGTACAATGCCTGTGAACACTCAGAACTTTTTGACAATCACAGACACATTTCTCACTGTCTATGACTCGTTGGTGTAAATAATGCGGTGGTCAGGCTTTAAGAATGGAACCGGTAATGCAGGCTCCAGACTCCTAGTAAAAGAAATAGTATGAAACCAGTGCTGGCTGTTAGTTTCTGCAAGCATCTCAAGAGTGGCTGGAAGCACCAGCACGCCAGCTGCTGCCCAGTACATTAAAATCATGTCTTCTCCTGCCTTCTTTCGATTCCCTCTGTGCTTCCCACCCGACTTCAAGCTGCGCCACCTATACAGTTTTTCTGTCTTTCCGTGCTCGCAGATATCAATGAAAGTCTGTAGCCATGGGCTCGGTGCTTTTCAGTTTGCCTGTTTCGTAAGTATCAAACTGGAATGCCGAACAGTCAACAGGCGCACCAGTCTACATGAGGAGAGTAGAGAAATGAAAGACATGTTGCATGCTGACTAGATGTTATATGTTTCTCTAACACATTTTCAAGTGTACCATACACACTCCATTTTTGTTCCACAGGTTGTTTGATATCTTCAAAGCGAAGCATGTTATAAACCTCGAAAGGCACATAGCACAAGTCTACACCACTGCATGGATTTTAGGAGGTGGCTTAGGTGTTACAACAACAAGTAGCTGCCAATCTCCACTTATTGACTGATATTTTTTCCGTGTTTCATGTAAAAATAAATATATTTTGTATTGTGCAAAGTGAAATGTCAGTGCAGCTGAACGAGGTGCCATACAACATAGAAGCAGGGTCATTATTAGCAGCAGCAGGAGTAGGTTATTACTTCTCCACCCGCTGAATCTCATAGAGATTTTTGGTAACTCTGTGGAATTCTGCTGAGTTAAACTCTGCAAACTCTGCCAGCCCTGGTCTCACACCCACTCACAGACCCACATGGGCACTCATGAACTCACTCACACACCCACTCAGATACTCATGCACCCACATACAGACTCACTCAGAGAGTCACACACTCATGTACAGATCTACTCAGAGACTCATGTATCCACTTACAGACCCACTCACACATTCATGTATGTACTCACAGACCCACTGAGACACTTATACACCCACTTACAGATCCACTCATACACTCATATACCTACTCACATACCCATATAGTCACTCCCACACCCCAGTCACAGACCCTCTCAGAGACCCATGGACCTAGTCACTCACTCCTACACTCAGAAACTCACACACCCACTCACAAACTCACTCAGATATATATGCACCCACTCACTCACCCACTCAAGTCTCATGCATCCACTCACAGACCCAACCAGATACTTGCCCTCCCAGTCACAGACCCACTCAGATACTCATGCATGCACCAACTCACTCACCAACTCAGAGACTTATGCTCTCACTCACAGACCCATTGATACACTCATACACCACTCACAGATCCAGTCAGACACTCATACACCCACTCATGGACCCACTCAGACACTCAAACACCCATACAGTCACTCACACACCCACTCATAGACCCACTCAGAGACTTATGTACCCAGTCAGTTATATACTCAGAGACTCATATACCCACTCACAGTTACACTCAGAGACCCATGTACCCACTGACAGAACCACTCAGACATTCATGATGCCAGTGATAGACCCACTGAGAGACCTATGCACTTACTCACAGATCCACTCAGACATTCATGCACCCACTCACTCACCCAAAAAGTCACCCACTTAGACACTCATGTATCCACTCACAGATCCAGTCAGACTGTTATATACTTACTTACAAATGCACAAAGGCACTCATGCACCTACTCACAGATTGAGTGAGAGACTTATGCAACTAATCACCGACCCATTGCAACACTGATGCACCCACTCATGGATGCACTGAGGCAGTCATGCAGTTTGTTACAGAAGCATTGAAAGACAGACGCACCATTCTACAGATTCACTCAAATAGTTATACAGTGAAGGAGAGACTTACTGATACAGTGATACATGCAGTAATAGATTACACTGAAAAAGTTATGCAATGTATTATAGAGATATTAAGGGGGTTGTACATGCTATTATACAGTCATTTAGGGGCATATTATCAAGAAACGGCGTTAAAATTATCGCTGCTTTAGCGGCAGAAAACCACCGACAAAGCGGCGATAATGGGCTTGATAATATGCCCTTGAAAATTCCAATAGAAGCCCATGTTCTGGTGTCAACATGGGCTTCTATTGGAATTCTCACGAGCATATTATCAAGCCCATTATCGCCAGCTTTAGCGGCAGTTTTCTGCCGCTAAGCGGCGATAATTTAACGCCGTTCTTAATAATATGCCCTTAGATAGTAATATGTTTAGTCTGTTAGTTATAATCCATTTTGCAGTTATAAGTTTTGAATGTGGTGGTAGCTATTCAATGTTTGCAATTTATTTCTACTTTCATGATGTTTTTGAGCAATAATGGCTACCGATACCATCATGATGCCTGGTGTCACCGCGAAAATGAAAAATCAGATTAAATTATTGTTTTTATACAAACTCCCTACAAAAATATGACTTTAAATGGTGCAGAAATAAACCCCCTACTGTCTAAAATACTGTAAAATATTTTCACATATATGTTTTGAACATCTTAAGATAAGGCGCGATCATCACGGTTACTGAAGTAATCGCGAAAACAGGAAGTAGAGTTCAAACACAGTTTTTAAAATAGATTAAACAAATATATGTGTACAAACATGTTCTTTAAGTTAGTAAAGTGTGTATTGTAACAGTTAGAATTAATCTTTTAACTTATAATTTTTTTATGTGATGGTGGCCGTTAAATGTTTGTATTTGTTTTGTGATTTCGAAAAGTGATTGCGATTATTCGACTGATATTAAACCTCAAATGTGGATCATACAATGTAATATGTATAAATGTAATATGTATAAATATGGTTATTCATTTAGCAAAAACACATGTTCATCGTGGTTCCCAACGTCATCGCGAAACACCAAGTAAGGATTCCAAAAGTTAGGATTAAAGAGTATATCAATAAACAACTTGTGTCAAATATTAATTAAAATATGTGTAAGTATGTGTTCCCGAGTTTTAAAAAAACACACACACTTTGTGACTAATGACGATGCTGTGGTTTACAGAGTCACCTCAAATATATAAAATACCACATTGAAGTGTTTTTTTCACAAATCCATCACACAATTTCAAATATAAACGCTACATTACTAAGCAACTTGTGTCTAGATATATGTTTAAGACTTCCTTAAAAACATGCGCCTTTCACGACGGATGTATGATTAAACAACTACTGCCTAAACCACGAATTCCTTAACCACGATGGCTGAACAACGAACAATCCCAAACCACTACTTTTCTTAGAACGAGTTCCTAAACCACGAAAAAAAGAAATTGCTCATTACACATTTACACCACTTTTTCTTTTAAATCCGCATGTTTGACATTTAAAAAAAAGAAATCTAATAATACATGAATTTAAACAATGTATTTGTGGGGAGAGACCCCCCACACCCCCCATCTGCCTTATTGGCTGATGCCAGAGCATTCCCAGTAACGCTGTGCACCCTCGTTGCTACCAAGCTGGCAGGATGAAAGCTGGCTGCATCCCCGCGCTCCTCAGAGCCTGCCTGCCTGCCTGCCTGGTGGCTGCAGTGCCGAGTGAATCATTCCAGGGCCCAGGGGTCGATGAGCGTGTCAGGTCAGGGGGGGGGGCGGAGGGGAGTGACGTACCATGCAGAGTGTTTCTCTGCAGCAAGGAGGCTTGGGAACGGGGAAGAGGAAGAGCAACTTAAATAGCTTTATCTCTTCTTGCTCACGACTGAAATGCACAACTGCCCTGTCGTGCGCGTGCATTACGTGGCGGGTGGGTGCGGATGGTATTGCAGCACTACGGACTTTGAAGCCTCAGTTAACTGATAAAAGAAGTGTCATGTGGTAGTGGAGGGTGTGTCTCCATGCATGTAGGCAGTCACACACCAGAACCACATAACGTTATCATTTTGTCATTACTTAGAAACAGGAGTCACAACTGAAGCTTCACTTTTAGCACTCATAGGAGGGGGCATAACTAAATGGTGTGAGTCCTCGCAACCTCAAACGTTTCAGGCAGACACATATTTGTAAATTGCTTAATTACAAATGTAGAAGCCTTTCGTGTCAGGCCTTGGCAGTCTTAGATCGTTAGTGGTTTAGAAAAGTCGTGGTTTAGGAAAGTCGTTGTTAAGGATTGTCGTTGTTTGGGCTTCGTTGTTCAGGTAAGTCGTAATTAAAACTTCGTTGTTAAGGATGTTTCCCTTTCACGAGGTCACCGCTGGTGATGCGACGTCGTTGCTGCGGCCTACGGTTGATGGCCGACGAAGTACCTAAGGGACACCCCTGTAAAACAATGCACTGTGTGGCAGGCACCGTGGGGTGCCTGAGACAGGGTGCAGGGTTTTCCGCAAACACCCCATTTCCCCATAGGAGCCTGTGTTACAGCCGGTTGTCGGGCGGAACACGAGCTACCATAGGGAACAATGGGACTCCAACCGAACAGTGTTTGGTTGCATCTTAATCCGCCGACCGCGAGTCGGTCAGTCCCGATTCAGAGTCGGTGTTGGGTAGAAGCTTTCCACCCGACATCGTAATGAGCCCCCTAGCCTTTTCTTCCAGGCAATACTCTTTCCTCCATCTGCGCTCTTGCAGTCTAGATATCTGTTTGAAAGCTTTTAATTCATGTGAATACCAAGATGCCGGTGGGGTTTTTCTATAGCACTTAACCAGTTTTTCTGGCACCAGTCTGAGAGCTGCTGATTCTAACCAATCGGTGTAGTTCTCTGCAGCAGTATCCACATTGTTTTTTTTTAGAATTTATTTATTAGTTTTAAAACATAAAACATTCACAATAAATGAATTGCACAGACATTTGCGTATCTACACATTGCAAGTGTTAATGACAGGCATAAAAAGAAATCTTCGACAGTATCCGTTGTAGCATTTTGCAGGAGGCCAGTTATACAGAAAATATACACAATGGTAGCCTGGAGCACCGGAGTAAAAAAAAGGCATAGAAGAGGACCATGACAGTCATGACCACATAACACTCCCAACCTGTTTCCGAAGTTGCATTCGTGCGCAAATCATGATAAAATAACATACAGTAACATGTCTACGTATCTTCATTAGTGGTATCAATTGGATGTGCAAGGAGATACGTTTTGAGGGGGTCCCATATGTCCCTTGGTCTCGAGGCCAACGGTAATAGTTCTGCATATGTAGTCGTTTGGTCCTGCCAAAATAGCATATCTTTGACCCAGTCCTTGAATTTAGGAGCTCGACCCCTTCCCCGTCTACATGCTATTCTTTGCTTGGCCAGTAGCGGCCCTAAGGGAATGAATCTCTGGTATCCCACCTCTATAGTCTCAGTGTAGCTCAGAAGAGCGGTTAATGGTGACATCTGAACTAGGGGCGATGTCATCTGCTGCAATGCTTCAAACACTTGTTTCCAATATTCTGTGATACTGGGTCAATTCCAAATGAGGTGTAGGAACCCTGCCTGTTCCATCCTACACCTGTCGCAGCGGTCGTTATCCCGCAGTCCGAGTCTATACATCTTAACAGGTGTATAATATATTTGGTGCAAGAATTTATAGTGTAAAATGCGTAAGCGACAACTTGATGACACCAGCTCTGTCTGTTTGCAGCAGTAGAGCCATTGTTTCTCTGTGACTGTCTGCCCCAATTCTATTTCCC
Organism: Calotriton arnoldi; assembly: GCA_963921515.1. NCBI lineage: Eukaryota > Metazoa > Chordata > Amphibia > Caudata > Salamandridae > Calotriton > Calotriton arnoldi. The sequence continues at coordinate 736,627 of CAWUFW010008315.1, forward strand.
ATGTTTCCCGTGTATCACAACGTACCGAGGTTTGGTTGGAGTATATGTTATGGTATAATGTGGACACCACATGCAAAGCTGTCTCCATTAGTAACAGCGTGTGTAGGGCGGCCAGTGTTTGTGGTTCATGTGGATATGACGGCGTGTGTTCTTTAATGCCTTGCCACAACCCGACATATAAAAAAATATCCATGGGAGAAGGTGCAGATGTAGTGAATACCTGCTGTAATGTGCGGAGTTTCCCATTCAGATATAAATCTCCCCAGTTGTGTATGCTGAATTTGGCTTTGGTATGTTTAAAAACCCCCTCAAGTAATACCGGCATCTTTCGGTGATACGATAGGGGAAGTTTAGGTGAGTATAACATAGGCACGTGCAGACGTGTGGCTATACGCTGCCAAGTTTTCACTGTGCATGTGACTGCTGTAGTGTCAGTCTCTCGGGATTGGGGCGTGCTCAACATGACTCCCTCCAAGGGTATGGAATCTGCCAGCCATTGTTCCACTGCCACTCGCGGCATGTATTTAGGTGGATGAAACCAGTATTGGGCGTAATGTGCTTGCGCACAGATATAGTACAATTCCAGATCCGGAATATCAAACCCTCCCTGGGAATAAGGCTTAGTGAGCACCGCCCATTTCACTCTGGCTTGTTTGCCTCCCCATACTAGCCTAATCATCTCAGTGCAGAGAGCCTTAAAGAAATGTCTACCGGGGTCAAATGGGATGTTCATGAATAGATAGAGTAGTTTGGGGAGAATAACCATCTTTATTAAGGAGGCGCGCCCCGCCATAGATAGAGGAAGAGCAATCCATCTCGTGACACAACTGGTAATGTGTTCTAGGGTTCTGCCATAATTTAAACACATTGATTCTTCCCGATCCGAGTTGACGTATATCCCCAGATATTTCACCTCCGTAGCACACCACTCAATTGGGAAGTCAGGGTCAAATTGCGTCGTAGATGAAGTGAGAGGAAAGATTTGGGACTTCGACCAATTTATATGTATCCCTGACAATTCCCCAAATCGGACAAACTCGCGCAATATGGGGTCTAAATTCTGCTAAGGGTCTCTAATATACAGGGTGATATCATCTGCATAGAGGGAGATGAGTATTGGACGCAGTTGGCAGTGCAGGGCTTTATCATAATGGTGCTGTCTGACTTTGGCCGCAAGGGGCTCAATTGCAAGGGCAAATAGAAGTGGGGAAAGTGGGCATCCCTGCCTCATTCCTAGCGTAATGGGAAATGGTGAGGAGACCAAGCCATTAATCAGGACTTTGGCTACTGGTGAGTTGTATAGTAAGCTTATCCATGCCAAGAACCCCTTGGGAATACCCATACATTGCAATATGTTGAATAAGTAGTCCCATTCGACTGAATCAAAGGCTTTTGAGGCATCTAAAAAGACCGCCGCGAGAGCCAGGTTGGAATCCACATTATGTAGTTTTGAGAATAATGTGCAGAGATTATGGGATGTTGAACTCCCTGGAATGAAGCCTGCCTGATCAGGCAATACTAGTTTCTCCATCAGGAGGCTCAACCTATTAGCAAGCATTTTGGCGAGTATTTTTGTGTCATTATTTATTAAAGACAGTGGCCTGTGGGAGTCACAGGAGTCTGCAAGCTTGTTCGGTTTTAAGAGAGAGGTAATGAGGGCTTCCCTCATAGAGCTCGGGAGAACACCTGTTTCATGGGCTTCTTCATAGACGTCTTTCAGTATAGGGATCAATTGATCTATTTAGGTTTTGTAAAAGTCTATTGGGAGGCCATCCGACCCTGGGGCCTTCCCATATTTCATTTGCATGATAGCAGTGCGTATCTCCTCCGCTTCAAACGGCGCTGCAAGGAATTCCCTCTGCGAATCTCCTAGCCAACCAATAGCTACATCTTTTAGATAGTCGGAAAGGTCCAGTGGATGGTGCCTGCAAGTACTATATAAAGTTGTATAGTAGTCAGTGAAAGCATCTAGTATGTCCCTGCTATCTCTATGTCTCGGTGTAGTTCTCTGCAGCAGTTTACATATTTTTGTCTAAGAATGGGTTTGAATTGGAAAGAGTACCATTTAACTCATCAGAATTATGGTTTTTCCAGGGTTAGTATTTGAAGGTTCTGTAAATACTTGCACCTGGGCCCTTGTTGGGGGAACATTAAGTGAGAGAAATATGGCCTTATGGTCAGACCAGACTATTGGCAGAACCTTACCCAAAGTCAGGTCATGACTGTTAGTGAATACACCATCAAGAGTATGACTGGCGAGTGGGTTCCTTTATAATGTGTGAAAGGTTAAAACTATTAAAATTGTCAGGGTTGTTTGTGAGCTCTAAGTGGAAGTTTAAATCACCCAGAAACGTGAAATTTGGAAAGTCAATTCAGGATGTCATCAGTTATGACATTTGAGTTGTCATCAGTGATGTCACTGACCATATCATGAGTGATGTAATATGTGAGGTCATAAGCAGTGAATTGTGGGGGCACGAGTTATAGACAGCTCAGCTAACTATAACTGCTGAAAATCACCGGTTTTGTACGAGTGAAACCTGAGCCTAACTATGACGTCTCTGTAACCTTTGTTTTTTTCAGTGAATTTCTAAGGTTTTTTATTCCAATTCCAGTGAATATATATATATATATATATATATATATATATACATTACCTACTGGTGGTCACCAGTAGGTAGTTATAGTTAGGACCTAGTTTCCATTAGAAAAGCGTTTTTTGATTTGGCAATATCTTTCGCGCCGTTTGACGAATCTTCGCAAAATGTTCAAAACTAATGGCCCGCTCTGGTCAGCTCCTGTCTTGAAAGTTTCGGGGTGATTTGTCAAGGGGGGGCCGAGAAAAAAGGGGGATCCCAAAACATGTTTTCTCCATGTTAGTTTCCATAGGAAATTTTGTCACGGCTACAGCCCGAACTGCTGAACGGAATTACACCAAATTTGCAGAGAGGTAGCTGTTGTTCCAGAGTGCACTCTTTGCTTTAAATGGTGTAAATCCGCTCATTAGTTCTTGAGAAATAAAAAAATAAAAAATATCGATATCTGGTGACTGCGGTGGATTCCCGAACCCTCCCGAGCACAAGCTTCATTCTGATTGGCTGTCAACAATCCAAACCAAGAAGTGTTGGCAGCCATTTTGTGACTCGGAAAAACTGAGTCACATTAAAAAAGGGAATAAAAAGTTGAAAGAAAGAAAAGGGGGCAGGGTAGAAACACCCTGATCCCCTAGGCCTGGTCAGGGGGTCCCATAGGAACCCCCAGGGCCAAAACAATTTTTTTTTTTTTTAAATTTCGGCGGAATTCGCGCTGGGTGCGCAAATCCTGCTGAAAAAGAAAGAAAAAGATTAAGCGCAGTATGTCGCGCTTCATTTTAATGAGCCCCCGGGTGGGCCAGGTCCCGAGGGCAATAGGTAAAATATATGCAGGGGCAACTGCAGCCCCGGGGACCGCCACCTCCCCGGGGCTTTACTTAATTATGGGGGGCCTCGTGGGCCCCGCAAGCCACGGGGACCACCACCTCCCCGTGGCTATTTTAATAGGTAAGTGTGGGGGGCTCAAGCCCCCCCACACTGCCCCAGGGACCACCACCTCCCCTGGGCTCTAAACTTGTTGGGAGGGGGCCGCACGGCCCCCCTCCTGGAGACCTTAATGGCCCTGGGGACCACCACCCCCCATGGCCAGCTCCAGCAATGTCCCGGGGTTCCCACCCCCAGGACATTGCAGTTTGCAATGGCAGGGCGGGAGCATGGCTCCCACCCTGCCATTGCAAACTCTGCTTTGCTTCCTGGAAGCGAGAGCAGGAAACCTGCTCTCGTTTCCATGAAGCAAAGCAGATTGCTTTTGGACAAGGGGAGCTGCATGTCAGCAGCTCCCCTTGACCAAAAGCAATGCTGGCTCCCGCAGGAGGCAGGGAGCCGGCTGGGACCTTGTAGGCATTGGGGCTCACCCCGCGGTTCCCAACTTGAGGGCATGCCCCGGGGGATGGGGTCCCCGGGGCAAAGAAAAAGCCCTTGGGGGGAGATTATAAAATGGCTGGGCCTCGGGGGACGGGGACCCCGAGGCAGAGTTTGAGTAATGAGAATGGGGGCATTTTTTTTTCTCACGTGTTTGGAGTCGCAACTCCATTGCAGCTCTCAGCATGGCCCCTGTGTAACAGCAATGGGTTTGCGACTCCAGGCAAAATTAAAAAAGAGTATGTATGTTTTTTGAAAAGTAACATTGACTGTTGAGTTATAGGGTGGCTCTAAAAAGAGCCCTTGTTTTCATTACGAGTTTGTTGTAGCTCCATGTAAGTGTGGATGCACAGCTTTAGGTTGTTGAGAAAGACTCTGTTCCCTTGATCTGTGAAGTGTACTCCATCACTCCTGTAGATGTCGTCCATATCAAAACGTAGATTGTTGTTATAGATGGAGCCCATCCTATGATCTCTGAGGTATGCAGAAACAGCTTTATTGACATTCTCTCCTAGCTTTCTCAAACTGCGGACAGAATTGATTTGACCACGTTCCATTTCTGTCTTTGGCATATATTAGAGTATACAAAGACAGTTTGAGGCAAAAGCAACATCAAATTGTGCAAAGGTGTCCTTCATTAGCATTTCCAGACCTACCCCAGTCAATGTGCCTAGGTCATTGCCACCACAGTGCACAATCATGAGGTCAGGGGGTTGGAGATGCAAAAGGTTTTAACCAAAGGCAACAATTGGTGCCACTTTAATCCTCTTTGTGCAATCCATTTAATGTCCACATTTTCCAAACCTAGGTCTTTGGCAATACCTCTGCGTTCAGCATACCTTTTGCACCAGAAAACATAGCTGTGCCCTACAATCCACACTGTGAGCATCTTGAAGGGATGTCTGGAAGGAATGAAAAGATGTCTGTAGCTGAGGTAGTCAGTTGGTAGAATGAGAGGTATCTAAAATGGTGGAGAACATGTTGTTTTTTAAAAAGTTGATAAGTGATTGGCTGTTCATCAAGATTGTGCACTCAAAACTAGGATGCATGTTACTTTGCTGAGGTATCATATTTGTGATTCGTTATTAGAAAATGTTTGAAAGGTACAGTAGATATCATAAGGTAATGTTTTGCAAAAGTCAACCACACCTGCTGTTTGCATTAGTAAGCTTGTGTGATGAACTTGAAACTATGGTGAACTTGTGACCTGCCAGTACAGTTGAATGTTCCATGAACTATGGGAACTTGCATTAAGTAGAATGGGGGCAGGGTTAAAACTTAACTGTGGACGTAAACTGTGAAATGGATACTTAAATATAAGTAAAAAGTTAGCAAATTAAGGTTTTCTAAGACAGTAGTATGGGTACAAGTAGTGTGTTGCTGAAAAACTATACTAGTATTATTAAAAATAGGTTTTTGAACTCCAGTGTGGATTCGTGGCTCCACCGCGGTGGAGTCGCGACTGCTGAAAATTACAGAAGCAGTTTGGGCACCATTTGAAGACAGTTAGAAAGGGTTAATATGTCTAACCAATAGAAATGTGTTTTACAATTTGGATGTGATTTGATACTTACATTTATTTGAATGCAAAAAGAGAGGGAAAGTTTACCATATCTGGTTTCACCTTTCTGAGAGAGGTGCATTACATTTTTTGTGTGGAAAAGAAAATCTTTTAAGAGTTTCTGATATTTGGTATTTATTCTGCAATACTACCTCAAACGTGAGTAATCAATTTGTAAAGTGTATTATATATTATTCAGCACTGCTTTATTGTTTGCAGTGATATTTTTACTTGAAAAAAAAACAATTGTGGAAATTGTAAGACAAATGTGATGTATGAAATATGTTATGAAATGTACAGCTCTCTATTGTAGTTTGTATTATTGTAATGAAAAGATTTTTGAAATAGTTTGTAGATAGTAACAAGGTAGAAGGATTAGTGTTTGCTTTTTCAAATTACCAAGGCAGTATTCTTGTACTGAACTTTTCACTGAGGCACTACTCATCCAGTCATGCATTCTCTCAGGCACTACCCACTACCCATCTATTTGGATGTTTCTTTAATATATGATGCCAGTTTTAAAAGGTACAGCCACATGAATGTATGCTCTCTGGAATATGGTGAGACTTTTAACAGAAACATTGAAAACGTTACTGCTTTGCATTTGGCTAGGGCCAACACTTTGAGAAGTTGCTGAATAGTGAAGCTGCAGCCGGAAAGTGAGGTTTAAGACATGTTGGCAGAGGGATTAGTGATTAGGTTAGTTCATATTGGTCTATGAAGATGTACACTTCAAGTATACCGCATAACTTTAGGTGTCTCTTTAAAATGGGAAGTACAGTCTGTCAAGTTTAAGGGACTTTTTAGTCTTATGAGTGAGGTATGTGTCTGCGTGCACATGTATTCTGTCACATGTTATGTTTAAACAGATGGTAGAGGTATACAACTTTGGTATACATGTATCTGTATGTTTGTTTTATATATGATGCCTCTAGGTAAAGGAACAGACACATGCATGCCATGTAATCCCTCAGACATTAACCACAGATTTGTGCAATCATCCCGGGAACTACTATCACACTCAAAGATTTAGTCAGGCACTACCTATGCTCTCATCTACTCACTCTGATATTACTGATGCAATCATAGAATGGTCCAAGCATTACTCTTACACTCATATTTTCTCTCTGGTGCTTCTCATACAGTCATACAATCATCCAGTTACTACTGCTGCAGTCATACAATCACTCAGGCAGTACCCATGCACTTTTTTGTTCTTTCAAGCACTACTCATACACTTTTGTCTTCAACCATGTGTTAGCCTTGCACTTATTGTTTGTCTAAGGTATTTTTCCTGCACTGTTCTAATCACCCATTCTGTACTGCTGCTCTCATGCAATCACCCAGGCAGTACTGAACTATTCACTCAGGCACTACCCATCCAGTCATTCATTCTTTCAGGCAGTACCCACTACCCATGTATTTTGTATGTTTCTTTGATATATGATGCCACTTTTGAAAGGTACAGACATATGAATGCATGCTCTCTGGAATATGGTGAGACTTTTAACAGAGCCATTGAAAAAGTTGCTGCTTTGCATTTGGCTAGGCCCAACACACTGAGTAGTTGCTGAATAGTGAAGCTGCAGCCCAAAAGTGAGGTTTAAGACATGTTGGCAGAGGAATTAGTGATTAGGTTAGTTCGTATTGGTCTATGAAGATGTACACTTCAATTATACCACATAATTTTAGGTTTCTCTTTAAAATGGGAAGTGTGGTCTGTCAAGTTTAAGAGACCTTTTAGTCTTATGAGTGAGGTATGTGTCCGCGTGCACAGGTATTCTCTCATGGGTTATGTCTAAACAGATGGTAGAGGTATAAAACGTTGGTATACATGTGTCTGTATGTTTGTTTTATATAAGATGGCACTAGGGAAAGGGACAGACAGATGCATGGTATGTAATCTCTCTGAAATTAACCATAAATGTGTGCAATCACCCAGGCACTACTATCTCAGTCAAAGATTCAGTTAGGTACTACCCATGCTCTTATCTACTTACTCTGATACTACTGATGCAGTCATAGAATGGTCCAGCATTACTCTCACACTCATATTTTCTATCAGGTGCTTTCTATACAGTCATACAATCATCCAGTTACTACCACTGCAGTCATAGAATTACTCAGGCAGTACCCATGCACTATTTTATTCTCTCAAGTACTACTCATACACTCTTGTCTTCAACTATGTGTTAGTGTTGCATTCATGATTTGTCTAAGGTATTTCCCCTGCACTGATCTAATCACTTATTGAGTACTGCTGTTCTCATGCAATCACCCAGGCACTACTCTAGCACTGAACTATTGACTTAGGGAGTAGTCATTTAGTGATGCATTTTGTTAGGCACTACATATGCACTCATCAAATGATCCTAGTATTACTCTTTTATTTTTTGTGAATCTGTTTTTATTGAGTTTTACGTACAATCGCAATATGACAATTACATATATATTCACTGTTGGGCTTACAGTTATTACAGTTTGCGCCACGTGTAAATGCTTGTTCAAGGTCAGTACATTTCACAATGCAATGTAAAGAAACAACAAGTGCACGGGAGGATAGTACCCATATGTGCATTACCAATGCTCCTCCAATACTCAGAGAAGGGAAGGGAGGTGGGAACACAATAGTATAATATTCCGTCCATACCTCACAATCTGAATTGTCCATTGAGTCGTGAGCATTGGCACCTAGTTATCACGGCGTGCATATGCACGGGCAGACATGTAGAGTCATTAGTTGTACTGGCGCTCTTGTACAGGTAGACGTCAATAAAAGGACTCACCAGTAAACAAAAAGGGGGGAGGAGTGGGGTAGAGGAGGGAAACATTGTATACACTGATTGTAGGAGGAGAGAGGGGGAAGGAAGGAAATGTGAAAATAAGAAGAAAACCATGCGTAACAAACCATATAACCCGCAACCCCTCACACTTACCTAGACAGTATTACATGTGGTCCATACATACCGCAGCTACCAGCTGCCTCCCCTATTCCAAGATGTGTATATACGTGTTGTGTCAACCGGCATATGCTTGCCTCAAAGAGAGTGGCGTGGTGTGTACGCTCCTATGATCAGTGGGCACACTAGTGGTCTATGGCTTGGGCGGCGGGTGAATCTGCAGGCGGTGTGTCTATGCTACATCGCAGTTCAGTGCATATGATGATCCTAGTATTACTCTTATATTCATCCTTTTACTCAGGCACTACCATGCGGTCATACAGTGAAGGATAACCTATAGACATAGTACCTACACCTTTTTTGCTTTTTTATGGTATTCTGTTGCCTCTTTATGCACGTCTGTTGCTTCATTCTGCACTTCTTGTGCCTCTTTATGCACCTCTCTTGCTCTTTGTTCACCTCTGTTGGCTCCTTCTGCATGTCACTTGGTTTTGGCTGCAGCCCTCTTGCCTTTTTCTATACCCCTCTTTCTTCTTTCTGTACCTCTCTTGCCTCTTTGTGAACCCGTATTTCATGTTGCTGTACCTCAGTTGTCTGTTGCTGCAACTCTCTTGCCTGTTTCTGCAGTTCTCTTGCCTCTTTCTCAATCTCTGTTGCTTCTTTGTGCACTTCTCTTGCTTCTTTCTGCACTCCTTTTCCTTTTTTCTGCACTCTGTTTCCGTCTTTCTGCACCTCTCTTGCTTCTTTCTGCACCTCTGTTGTTTCTTTCTGCACTTATCTTGCCTCTTTCTGTATCCCTATTGCATGTTTTTGTTTCTTACTTGTATCTTTCTACATCTTTCCTCTTTCTGCAACTGTTTCCTCAACCTGCACCTCTCCTGCCTGTTTCTGTACCTCTCCTGCCTCATTCTGTACATCTGTTGCTTCTTTCTGTACTTCTCTTGCCTCTTTTGCACCCCTCTTGCCTCATTGTGTACGTCTCTTGCTTCTTTCTGCACTTCTCTTGCTTTTTTCTGCACCTCACTTGCTTCTTTCTGCACCCCTCTTGCTTGTTTCTGCACCCCTCTTCCCTCTTTCTGCACTCTCTTCCATCTTTCTGCACCCCTGTTCCCTCTTTCTGCATCTATCTTGCCTCTTTCTGCACCTGTCTTGCTTTTTTCTGCACATCTCTTGCCTGTTTCTGCACTTCTCATGCCTCTTTCTGCATTTGTTTTGCCTATTTTTGCACTTCTCTTGTTTCTTTCTGCACTTCTGTTGCGTTTTTCTGCACTTCTCTTTCTTTTTTGTACATTTGTCTTGCTTCTTTCTGGACTTGTCTTGCCTCTTTCTGCAACCATATTGCCTCTTTGTCCACCTCTTTTTGCTTCTTTTTGGATTTCTCTAGCTTCTTTCTGCTCTTCTCTTGCTTCTTTCTGTACCCATGTTACCTCTTTCTGCACTCGTCTTCCCTGTTTCTGCACTTCTCTAGTCTCTTTGTGCACCTATGTTGTCTGTTTCTGTACCTCTTTGCCTCTTTCTGCACTTCTCTTGCCTCTTTGTGCACCTCTGTTGCTTGTTTCTTCACTTCTGTTCCTTCTTTCTGTACCTCTCTTACTTCTTTCTTACTACTTATTTGTTTCTGTACCTTACTTGTGATTTTCTACAACGTTTTCCTCTTTCTGCACTTCTTTTCCGTCTTTCTGTACTCCTCTTGCCTCTTTCTGTACATCTGTTGCTTCTTTCTGGGTTTCTTAAATTTTTCAGTAGCTGTGTTGTTTGAGTATTTCATTTTGCTGTTTGTAAACCTTTTGTTCTTTTTCCTTTCTCGTTTCGGGTGTGTGACCACCTTTTCTTTTCTTTTTGCAGTTGTTTTACTGATTTTTATACTTTCCTCTTTTTATGTGTTATATATGTAATAGGAATTTAATTGTAATTTTGTGCTTGGTTGTTATTTTCAAAATTGGAATGTTATCAAATTTAACATTTTAATTGATGTACCTAAATAATTAATCTATTATTTGTTTCTTAGGAAGATATTTTGATTGGATTATAAATAAAAGATGGCAAGGAAACATGAAAAGAGAAGAGAACAAAGGAAACAGAAGTATTTAAGGAAAAATAAAAGAGTGGAGTAGAAAAACACCAAAAGGATGCTGAGGATAAAGTGGCTTCTGGTAAGAGAATTAAACAATGTATTAAAACGGTTTTGGAGAGATTGAATGAATAAAATACTAATGAAAGGAGGAAAGACATTTTTAGAACAAAGGAGAAGAAAATAAAGAAACACAATGGAAAACAAACACGTGACAAAAAGACAGAAACAATTTAAAGACATACGTCTACGTATGTTTCGTAATAGAGTAATTCAAAATGTATTAAAAGAAACAGATCAGCAGCACATAAGAAGAAGCAACAAATTGAAAGTGTAGTAGGTACTGCTTTTGAATTGAAACGGAAATTATTTATATTGGTATTGAAGAGAATGAAAACATTGAATACAACAATGCACTTTATGAAGGAGAAAAGCAAAAGAAAAAGACTGGTTAATAAAAGTAACTTTTGCAAAGCTTTTTCTGGTGAATTGAAGCACACTTCTAGTACTGAGCTTTTTTTAATGAAGAAAGCTATTTTCAACAAAATACATCACGCAGTTGATACCAGTGGTCGTTGTTACGAGATAAAGGATGGTTGTCCAAATGAAAAAGAAAAGATGGTTCCTAGAAATTTGGAAGAAGTAATAGCTGAAGAAGTTCAAGGGAGACGTGCACATGCTTCAGTGTACAAGTGGGATTGTACTAGTATTTGTAGTATTCAACAGGAATCTAATGATATAATACAAGTTTTCTTGCGACAATATGCTAAGAAAAGTGTTAAACAGAAGATTAGGATGTTGCAAAGACTAGATCCATGTAAAGTAAGAAAATATAATAAGTTGCAGGGTCATTCTCTAACTTGTTTTTCTAGAAAAGTGTGTAAAAGTACTTTTCATAATTTAAGAATAGTAGCAGTTTGTGATGATATACAGTTTCGTTTCTTTGATTCACAAGAGGAGTGTAGAGAAAGTGAGAGCTTCATAAGTGTAGGTGTGGAACAACAGTTGGAAGATATTAGTATTTCACATGAAAGTATCTTAAACTTAAACCAAACTATGGGGGTCATTAGGATGGCGTAACGTTCGGCACCGCCGAGCCGGTGGTGGCGACCGTTACGCCATCGTAACGAGTAATACCCCCTACCATATTATGATGGTGGGGGTATTGCGGCGGATGCAAAGTGTGTCCGCCGCTTTTCCGCCAGTTGGCAATCGTTCCGATTGCCGGCTGGGCGGACTTGGGCCTCTAATATGGTGGCACCGCCATCCATATTATGATGCATGCGGTGTTTGGCCTTTCCATGGTGGCAAGGCTGGCGGGGAATTGCTCTGGGGGCCCATTGCGGGCCCCCAGGGGGTGTGGGGGGTAGGGGGTAAACTTAGGGGGTACCCATGGTACCCCCCTCCATTTCCATGCACAAGGTGGCAGGCACTGCGCGGTGCCTGCCATGTTGTGCATGGAAATGCACAACATGTCATTTTGACATTGCGGCAGGTGCTGCTGTAAGCAGCACCCACCGCAGTGTTAAAATGCGGAATGCGACCGCCAGGGCGGCGGTCGCATCCTAATCAGGGCTGCGGGACCGCCACATGTCTGGCGGCCGGTCCCGTTACCACTGGGATGGCGGGCGGACTAAAGTCCGCTCGCCATCCTAATCAGCCCCTATGTTTGTATTTGTTGTCGATGTAATCACAATAGAAGTCAAACTAGGAATGTTGATGTGTATTTAAAAAATGAAAAGGAAAATAATGATACGTGGGAACAATTTTGTGCTTATTTGTTGGTGGAAGGGCGTTTTGAGTTGGGTACTGAACACCGTATTTGTAAATATTGTTACAACAAATTAGAAGAGAACAAAATTCCAGCTAGAGCAGTACATAACAACTTAGAATTGGTAGCTATTCCTCCTTTACTGGCAGTTTTAAATACATATGAGTCCATTCTTATTCAATGAGTGCACCAGATTCAGGCTGTAGTTCGTATGGAGCCTAAAACAGGTAAGCTGCCTCCAACAGATTTACAAAGATGTCGGAAAGGAAGAGTTGTGTACTTACCTTTAGATTTGAAACAAAATATTAAAACTGTTGGTATAGAGAGAGAGGAAAGTGAGCCTGTAGTTATTCTAGTTAATGGTGTACCAACAAAGAGTCGGAAAATATGGCAAGATTTAGTAGATGTCACCAAACTTCAAAAGGCTACATTATACCTTGTACAGAACAATATTTATTATAAAACTGTAAATGTGGAAGAACAGGAAATATGTTTAGAAGAAGATACAGAAATTTCAACTGGCCAAATGGAAAAAGTGGACAAGTCCAGGAGTGACGAGATTTACGAACATTACAGTATACATCCTCTACATTCAAAAGAAGTGAATGGAAACACTACTGAATTATTTCAAATGAAGAAAGCAAAGGGAACTCACATGAGTTTATGAGAAAAACATTTAGAAGCTCGTTGTTTTCCACAGCTGTTCCCCATTGGAGAAAGTGGACGATATGATGAACGAGCTGTACAGATCCAGCTTCAGAATACTGGTCACCAAGATTGTACTCAGAAGATTCAAGATTTCGACAGTGCGTTACATGTATATTTCATCTTCTATATGAAAGTGACTTGTCTGGACTTTCATATGCAGTGAATCACATATTATAAACAGCAGTTCATCTTCCACATGTTTCTGCAAAGGAATTTATGGACAAAGTTCAACAAAGAGACGATCATTTGAAATCTCAGTTAATTAATTTGATGGTGTGTCAACGTGGTATTAATGAGTATTAGTATTGTCATACCGGCGAAATTAAATGTATGTTTAGAAGCTTAGGTACTCCTACGTGGAATCTAACACTTAGCTGTGCTGAATATGCTTGGGACGATTTACTTGAATTTCTTCGACAAGCAAATTCAAATGTAAAAATATTGAATTGAAGACAGCTGGAGAATTGTGTTCCTTGGATCCTGTGAATGTGTGCAGATATTTTAATCAAAGGTTTGAAGCTATGATGTATTTTATATGCAATAAAAATAATCCACCTCTTGGAGAAGTCATGATTTCTTTTGGAGAAAGGAGTACCAAACCAGAGGTGCTCCTCATATACACATGCTATTTTTGATCAAGAATGCACCTTAATTTGGAACCGATTCTAATGAAACTGTTTTGTCTATCATCGAAGAGTATGATACCTGTGCCATTCAAAAAAAGGAGGAGAACAGAGCTTTAGAGAACAAGTTTTACGTTTTCATCATCGATGTGGAAAATATTGTCGACGAAAAAACAAGTCAAAGGGAACATTTTATACCAAATTTCGTTTTGGATTTCCGCGTCCAGTAATTTCAAAAGGAAGAGTCAATAGTTTTATATCAGCACTGAAGATTCAAAGTATATTAATGACTACAATCCAGTGATTTTGACAATGTGGAATGCAAACATGGATATCCAGTATATTGCAGATAATTCAATTGCTGTTGCTCTCTATGTTACGTCATATATAACCAATTCTGAAAAGACAGAGTTGAAGGAAATGTGGGAAGAAATTTCACAAGAGAAGAGTCTTAGTAACAAATTGAACAGCTTTAGCTGGAAAATGCTTCCCCATCGAGAGATTGGATCCTATGAATTTTTGGATCGGTCGAGCTCTGCCAGTTTATATTCAAAGTCAAGAGGAATAATTTGGGTAAGTCTAGGTCTTGCCGCTACATGAAATAGAGTATTGAAATCTCTACAAGGAATTGAATACTTAGCATTGAATGAACCAGAAAGTACAGATATTGTTAAAACTAATATGTTGGATATGTACTGTCCCAAAGGGAACCCACATCTGTAAAACCTATGCCTCTATGAAGTACTGCAACATTACAGCTTTAAGAGAAATGTTACTGAAAATATAAATGAAGAAAAATATGCAGTAATTGGATGTGATGGATGTTTGGTAAAACATGCCAAAGGAAATATTATTAACCACAGAACACTGAGGGCCTGATTCTGATGCGGTTAGGAAATCTTCCCGATCAAATCGGTTTGGAAATGGTTTCCGACCGACTCGGATCGGGAGAGTCCAACCGACCGAGTATGATGCATCCGGATGCTTCCAGATACGATTTGGTTGGACTCCCATTGACTTCTATGGGAAGCCTATGTTCCTAACCGCATCGTAATATGGCCCTCGGTTGGGAAGACACGTTCCCGATACGATTGGGAAGGAGCAAATGCCATTAAAAGGCCTTCCTAACCGCATCGGAATCGGGCACTAGGTGGGAATGGTTTCCTAACCGCATCGGATTCAGGCCCATAGTTGTGAAACTTCAGATAAAAGGGAATTTTTCTATTTAGCACTACTGCTTCTCTTCAAGCCTTGGCGTAGTGAAATGGAATTACTTGGAAATTTTGACTGCTATGAAAATTCTTTTAATGAATATGAAGAAAACATTCAATGCACAATTTTCCCTACTTATCTACAAATGTTAAATGAAGAGATTGAACAAGAAACTAGTATTGCAGCTAAAATAGCTAGAGACAGTTCTCAAAATAGTCAAAGTTCTACTCCACTATCTCAAGATCCTCTAGGACAACCAATTATTGAAAATGAAGCAGCAATAGCCATGAATGAAGTAGAAACGACAATGCAACAAGCACAACAGGATTTTATTGATTTGAGAAACTTGGAAGAAGAACTAAATATTGAACAAAAAGTAATATATCAGCAAGTGACACTGCAGATACAGCATAGTCTGCTACATGAAAAAAATGAATGCCAATGCACATCATTTAAACCTATTCGAATGTACATCAGTGGTCAAGCTGGAACAGGAAACAGTTTATTAATTAAAGTTTTCACTAGTTATCTACACAAAACTACTGGATGCCATTTATCTTGTGTTGTAACAGCTCCAACTGGATTAGCAGCACACAACATTAAAGGGATTACTTTAGTTTTCCACAGCTGTTCCACACAGGAGAAGGTGGACGATATGATGAACGAGCAGTACAGATCCAGCTTCAGAATACCGTTCGACAAGATTGAACTCAGAAGATTCAAGATTTCGACAGTGCATTCCATATATATTTCATCTTCTATTTGAAAGTGACTTGCCTTTACTTTCATATGCAGTGAATCACATATTAAAAACAGGAGTTCATCTTCCACATGTTTCTGCAAAGGAATTTATGGACAAAGTTCAACAAAGAGACGATCATTTGGAATCTCAGTTAATTAATTTGATGGCGTGTCAATGTCGTACTAATGAGTATTGGTATCGTCTTCCCGGCGAACTTAAATGTAAGTTAAGAAACGTAGGTACTCTTACGTGGTTTCTAACACTTAGCCGTGCTGAATATGCTTGGGACGATTTACTTGAATTTCTTCGACAAGCAAATTCAAATGTAAAAAATATTGAATTGAAGACAGCTGGAAAATTGTGTTCCTTGGATCCTGTGAATGTGTGCAGATATTTTAATCATAGGTGTCAAGCTATGACTTATTTTATCTGCAATAAAAATAATCCACCTCTTGGAGAAGTCATGATTTCTTTTGGAGAAAGGAGTACCAAACCCGAGGTGCCCTCATATACACATGCTATTATTGATCAAGAATGCACCTACATTTGGAACCGATTCTAATGAAACTGTTTTGTCTTTGATTGAAGAGTATGTTACCTGTGCCATTCCAAAAAAAGGAGGAGATCAGAGCTTGAGAGAACAAGTTTTACGTTTTCGTCATTGATGTGGAAAATATTGTTGACGAAAATACAAGTCAAAGGGAACATTTTATACAAAATGCCCTTTTGGATTTCCACGCCAGTAATTTCAAAAGGAAGAGTCAATAGTTTTATGTCAGCAGTAAGACATACTATAACTCAAAAATCTCCGAAGAATACATACAACATAAAACGAACTTAAGATTCAAAGTATATTAATGACTACAATCCAGTGATTTAGACAATGTGGAATGCAAACATGGATATCCAGTATGTTTCAGCTAATTCAATTGCTGTTGCTCTCTACGTTACGTCATATATAACCAAATCTGAAAAGACAGAGTTGAAGGAACTGTGGGAAGAAATTTCACAAGAGAAGAGTTTTAGTATCAAATTGTACAGCTTTAGTTTGAAAATGCTTTCCCATCGAGAGATTGGATCCTATAAATGTTCTGATCGGTTGAGCTCTGCCAGTTTTATTAAAAGTCAAGAGGAATCATTTGGGTAAGTCTAGGTCTTGCCGCTATACGAAATAGAGTATTGAAATTTCTACAAGAAATTGAATACTTAGCATTGAATGAACCAGAAAGTACAGATATTGTTAAAACTAATATTTTGGACACGTACTATCCCAAAAGGAACCCACATCTGGAAAATGTATGCCTCTATGAAGTACTGCAACATTACAGCTTTAAGAGAAAAGTTACTGAAAATATAAATGAAGAAAAATATGCAGTAATTGGATGTGATGGAAGTTTGGTAAAACATGCCAAAGGAAATCTTATTAACCACAGAAAACTGAGTTGTGAAACCTCAGATAAAAGGGAATCTTTCTATTTAGCACTACTGCAACTCTTCAAGCCTTGGCGTAGTGAAATGGAATTACTTGGAGATTTTGACTGCTATGAACATTCTTTTAATGAATATGAAGATAACATTCAGTGCACAATTTTCCCTACTTATCTACAAATTTTAAATGAAGAGATTGAACAAGAAACTACTATTGCAGCTGAAATAGCTAGAGACAGTTCTCAAGATAGTCAAAGTTCTACTCCACTATCTCAAGATCGATCCACTAGGACAACCAATTATTGAAAATGAAGCAGCAATAGCCATGAATGAAGTAGAAATGACAATGCACCAACCACAGCTGGATATTATTGATTTGAGAAACTTGGAAGAAGAACTAAATATTGAACAAAAAGAAATATATCAGCAAGTGACACTACAAATACAGCATGGTCTGCTACATGAAAAAAATGAATGCCAATGCACATCATTTAAACCGATTCGAATGTACATCAGTGGTCAAGCTGGAACAGGAAAACGTTTTTTAATTAAAGTTTTCTCCAGTTATCTACACAAAACTACTGGATGCCATTTATCTTGTGTTGTAACAGCTCCAACTGGATTAGCAGAACACAACATTAAAGGGATAACTTTACATCGATTACTCATGCTACCAGTTGAACATGAAAATAAATTGGAATATCACAAGCTATCTGGAGAAGCTTGTTATGAAGTCTCAAGAGTACTGAAGAAAATGAAACTTCTAATCTTTGATGAGGTGAGCATGGTCTCAAAATTAATGCTTGCCTTTGTACATTTAAGAATGCAACAGATTTTAAAAACAGATTATGATGTTCTATTTGGAGGAAAACATGTAATTGTATTCAGCGATCTACTACAACTTACTCCTGTGACAGAACAACCGGTTTTTAAAACACTTGTCCATGAAGACACTAGGAAATCTTCATGAAGTATTGGAAATGTGAACATTTGGTCTCATTTTGAATATAAAGAACTTATTAAGAATATGCGACAAGCAAGTGATGAACATTACGGAAACATTCTTCAAGATAAAAGAATTGGTGTTTTAACAAAACATGATAAAGAAGCTTTACAAAGTCGGCTACTAACAAACTTGTTTCCAAATGAAAACATAGCACCTGAAATAATGTATTTTGAAATTGGGAAAAAAACAATAGTGAAAATGGAAGCTATTGATAAAATGGAGCACAAAGGAGTTACTATTATTCTCTCAGAGAAATTACAGTCAAAATTGGACTCTTTGAAAAAGTTGGTGT
Organism: Calotriton arnoldi; assembly: GCA_963921515.1. Classification (NCBI taxonomy): domain Eukaryota; kingdom Metazoa; phylum Chordata; class Amphibia; order Caudata; family Salamandridae; genus Calotriton; species Calotriton arnoldi. The sequence goes on from CAWUFW010008315.1 coordinate 754,894, forward strand.
CTAAGGGGTCGATTACGATGGCGGTCGGAAAACCATTCCGCCCGCAGTGGCAATGGGAAAAGACCGCCCGCATGGCCTGCGGCACCACCGCCGATCACATTACGATGCACCGCCGGAAAAATCTGACCACCGCGGTCGGAACCCAAGAAACACCGGCGGCGCACGTGCCGAAAATGCGAAATACCCACCACGGCAGTCGGATCCACTGCGGAAAGCTCACAAACCGCCGATACACAAGCGGAATTTCCACAAGTGCAATTATGATCTCACCACGGTGCCTGCGGTACGACCGCTTGTTTCCGACCGCCGCGTCTGACAGCATTGATGAATGGAAGAGCTAGAGGAAATGACCATTGCAGTCCGACCGCTGTGACCGCGCGGAAATATTAATGGCGGTCGAAAAAAACTACACCACAAAACCACCAAATGGGGCTGTGTATCTGTCACAGCCAATAAAAACAGCCAACACACCCCATTGACACATGCCCCTGGCATATAAGAACTACAAATCCCAGCTCAACACAGACAACACACCTGACATGAATCCTCAGTTTGGACCCACCCACTAGGCAGCCCATAAAACCAGCCACTGCATGACCACAAGTCTTTGCACAACTCCAGAACTGAAGGGCCCAACAATATCACACAAAGGAGAGGCAACCCTGCACACATTATGCCATCACAAACACACACACACCACACACATCACCACCACCACCACCACCACCTGCACTCTTAACCACTCAGCACATCACACACCATGGCACAGAAGATGCCCAAATTCACTGATGGTGAGTTGTCAGTCATGGTGGATGAGATAATAAGAGTTGAGCCATATATTCTAGGAAGCAGGGTCCAACAGACCCCAGCAGCCAGGCAAAATCAAATGTGGCAAAGGATAGTTGACAGAGTCAATGCTGTAGGGCAAGTTCCACGCAACAGGAAGGAGATCAGGAAGAGGAGGACTGACCTCAAGAGCAAGGTCAAGGAGAAGAACAGCAAGAACCGTGAGCTGGCAAACCGGACTTGCAGTGGCCCTCCCATTCCACCAAGAACATTCAACGCATACGGGGAGAAGGTGCTTGGCATACTACACCCAGAGAGTTGCACTGGAATTGAGGGGGGAATGGAGGCTGGTAAGAACCAACAAAAGTCTGCCATAACCCTGCTATGTAGTAGCCTGCACAACTAAAAAACAACACCTCCTAGGCCCAAAAGTACCCATGTCCACCACACTCCCCCAAACAGGTCTCATAGATCCCACAATAACTCCCTCTCATTCACGACAAAGGTACATAACAATATTTACATGGGGGCACATGTACAGGCAGCCAGCACCACAACTCCCAACAGGCCCTCTTGTCCCACAGCTGAGCAGGATGGAGCATCCCACAAGTATGGGGCAGCCATTTCCCTCCACTCTGTAACCTAACAGGTAGGTAGCCATCTCAACAGGGAGGGGTCTCTGTGGCTGGGAAGTCTGCACTACAACTCCCAACAGGCCCCCTTGTCCCACAGCTCAGCAGGATGGAGCATTCCCCACACCCACAAGCATGGGGCAGCCATTTCCCCCCAATCTGTAACCTAACAGGTAGGTAGCCATCTCAACAGGGAGGGGTCTTTGTGGCTGGGAAGTCTGCACTACAACTCCCAACAGGCCCCCTTGTCCCACAGCTCAGCAGAATGGAGCATTCCCCACACCCACAAGCATGGGGCAGCAATTTCCCCCCAATCTGTACCTAACAGGTAGGTAGCCATCTCAACAGGGAGGGGTCTTTGTGGCTGGGAAGTCTGCACTACAACTCCCAACAGGCCCCCTTGTCCCACAGCTGAGCAGTATGGAGCATTCCCCATACCCACAAGCATGGGGCAGCCATTTCTCCCCACTTTGTAACCTAACAGGTAGGTAGCCATCTCAACAGGGAGGGGTCTTTGTGGCTGGGAAGTCTGCACTACAACTCCCAACAGGCCCCCTTGTCCCACAGCTCAGCAGGATGGAGCATTCCCCACACCCACAAGCATGGGGCAGCCATTTCCCCCCACTCTGTATCCTAACAGGTAGGTAGCCATCTCCACAGGGAGGGGACTTTGTGGCTGGGAAGTCTGCACTACAACTCCCAACAGGCCCCCTTGTCCCACAGCTCAGCAGGATGGAGCATTCCCCACACCCACAAGCATGGGGCAGCCATTTCCCCCAATCTGTAACCTAACAGGTAGGTAGCCATCTCAACAGGGAGGGGTCTTTGTGGCTGGGAAGTCTGCACTACAACTCCCAACAGGCCCCCTTGTCCCAGAGCTGAGCAGAATGGAGCATTCAACACACCCACAAGCATGGGGCAGCCATTTCCCCCCACTCTGTAACCTAACAGGTAGGTAGCCATCTCAACAGGGAGGGTCTTTGTGGCTGGGAAGTCTGCACTACAACTCCCAACAGGCCCCCTTGTCCCACAGCTGAGCAGGATGGAGCATTCCCCACACCCACAAGCATGGGGCAGCCATTTCCCCCCACTCTGTATCCTAACAGATAGGTAGCCATCTCCACAGGGAGGGGACTTTGTGGCTGGGAAGTCTGCACTACAACTCCCAACAGGCCCCCTTGTCCCACAGCTCAGCAGGATGGAGCATTCCCCACACCCACAAGCATGGGGCAGCCATTTCCCCCCACTCTGTAACCTAACAGGTAGGTAGTCATCTCAATAGGGAGGGGTCTTTGTGGCTGGGAAGTCTGCACTACAACTCCCAACAGGCCCCCTTGTCCCACAGCTGAGTAGGATGGAGCATTCCACACACCCAGAAGCATGGGGCAGCCATTTCCCCCCACTCTGTAACCTAACAGGTAGGTAGCCATCTCAACAGGGAGGGGTCTTTGTGGCTGGGAAGTCTGCACTACAACTCCCAACAGGCCCCCTTGTCCCACAGCTCAGCAGGATGGAGCATTCCCCACACCCACAAGCATGGGGCAGCCATTTCCCCCCCACTCTGTAACCTAACAGGTAGGTAGCCATCTCAACAGGGAGGGGTCTTTGTGGCTGGGAAGTCTGCACTACACCTCCCAACAGGCCCCCTTGTCACACAGCTCAGCAGGATGGAGCATTCCCCACACCCACAAGCATGGGGCAGCCATTTCCCCCAATCTGTAACCTAACAGATAGGTAGCCATCTCAACAGGGAGGGGTCTTTGTGGCTGGGAAGTCTGCACTACAACTCCCAACAGGCCCCCTTGTCCCACAGCTGAGCAGTATGGAGCAGTCCACACACCCACAAGCATGGGGCAGCCATTTCCCCCCACTCTGTAACCTAACAGGTAGGTAGCCATCTCAACAGGGAGGGGTTTTGTGGCTGGGAAGTCTGCACTACAACTCCCAACAGGCCCCCTTGTCCCACAGCTCAGCAGGATGGAGCATTCCCCACACCCACAAGCATGTGGCAGCCATTTCCCCCCACTCTGTAACCTAACAGGTAGGTAGCCATCTCAACAGGGAGGGGTCTTTGTGGCTGGGAAGTCTGCACTACAACTTCCAACAGGCCCCCTTGTCCCACAGCTCAGCAGGATGGAGCATTCCCCACACCCACAAGCATGGGGCAGCCATTTCCCCCCACTCTGTAACCTAACAGGTAGGTAGCCATCTCAACAGGGAGGGGTCTTTGTGGCTGGGAAGTCTGCACTACAACTCCTAACAGGCCCCCTTGTCCCACAGCTCAGCAGGATGAAGCATTCCACACACCCACAAGCATGCGGCAGTCATTTCCCCCACTCTGTAACCTAACAGGTAGGTAGCCATCTCAACAGGGAGGGGTCTTTGTGGCTGGGAAGTCTGCAGTACAATGCCCAACAGGCCCCCTTGTCCCACAGCTGAGCAGGATGGAGCATTCCACACACCCACAAGCATGGGGCAGCCATTTCCCCCCAATCTGTAACCTAACAGGTAGGTAGCCATCTCAACAGGGAGGGGTCTTTGTGGCTGGGAAGTCTGCACTACAACTCCCAACAGGCCCCCTTGTCCCACAGCTGAGCAGGATGGAGCATTCCACACACCCACAAGCATGGGGCAGCCATTTCCCCCACTCTGTAACCTAACAGGTAGGTAGCCATCTCAACAGGGAGGGGGTCTTTGTGGCTGGGAAGTCAGCACTACAACTCCCAACAGACCCCCTTGTCCCACAGCTCAGCAGGATGGAGCATTCCCCACATCCACAAGCATGGGGCAGCCATTTCCCCCACTCTGTATCCTAACAGGTAGGTAGCCATCTCAACAGGGAGGGGTCTTTGTGGCTGGGAAGTCTGCACTACAACTCCCAAAAGGCCCCCTTGTCCCACTGCTCAGCAGGATGGAGCATTCCCCACACCCACAAGCATGGGGGAGCCATTTCCCCCCAATCTGTAACCTAACAGGTAGGTAGCCATCTCAACAGGGAGGGGTCTTTGTGGCTGGGAAGTCTGCACTACAACTCCCAACAGGCCCCCTTGTCCCACAGCTGAGCAGGATGGAGCATTCCACACACCCACAAGCATGAGGCAGCCATTTCCCCCCACTCTCTAATCTAACAGGTAGGTAGCCATCTCAACAGGGAGGGGTCTTTGTGGCTGGGAAGTCTGCACTACAACTCCCAACAGGCCCCCTTGTCCCACAGCTCAGCAGGATGGAGCATTCCCCACACCCACAAGCATGGGGCAGCCATTTCCCCCACTCTGTAACCTAACACGTAGGTAGCCATCTCAACAGGGAGGGGTCTTTGTGGCTGGGAAGTCTGCACTACAGCTCCCAACAGGCCCCCTTGTCCCACAGCTCAGCAGGATGGAGCATTCCCCACACCCACAAGCATGGGACAGCCATTTCCCCCAATCTGTAACCTAACAGGTAGGTAGCCATCTCAAAAGCTAGGGGTCTTTGTGGCTGGGAAGTCTGCACTACAGCTCCCAACAGGCCCCCTTGTCCCACAGCTGAGCAGGATGGAGCATTCCCCACACCCACAAGCATGGGGCAGCCATTTCCCCCCAATCTGTAACCTAACAGATAGGTAGCCATCTCAACAGGGAGGGATCTTTGTGGCTGGGAAGTCTGCACTACAACTCCCAACAGGCCCCCTTGTCCCACAGCTCAGCAGGATGGAGCATTCCCCACACCCACAAGCATGGGGCAGCCATTTCCCCCCACTCTGTATCCTAACAGGTAGGTAGCGATCTCAACAGGGAGGGGTCTTTGTGGCTGGGAAGTCTGCACTACAACTCCAAACAGGCCCCCTTGTCCCACAGCTCAGCAGGATGGAGCATTCCCCACACCCACAAGCATGGGTTAGCCATTTCCCCCCAATCTGTAACCTAACAGGTAGGTAGCCATCTCAACAGGGAGGGGTCTTTGTGGCTGGGAAGTATGCATTACAACTCCCAACAGGCCCCCTTGTCCCACAGCTGAGCAGGATGGAGCATTCCACACACCCACAAGAATGGGGCAGCCATTTCCCCCCACTCTGTAACCTAACAGGTAGGTAGCCATCTCAACAGGGAGGGGTCTTTGTGGCTGGGAAGTCTGCACTACAACTCCTAACAGGCCCCCTTGTCCCACAGCTCAGCAGGATGAAGCATTCCACACACCCACAAGCATGCGGCAGTCATTTCCCCCACTCTGTAACCTAACAGGTAGGTAGCCATCTCAACAGGGAGGGGTCTTTGTGGCTGGGAAGTCTGCAGTACAATGCCCAACAGGCCCCCTTGTCCCACAGCTGAGCAGGATGGAGCATTCCACACACCCACAAGCATGGGGCAGCCATTTCCCCCCAATCTGTAACCTAACAGGTAGGTAGCCATCTCAACAGGGAGGGGTCTTTGTGGCTGGGAAGTCTGCACTACAACTCCCAACAGGCCCCCTTGTCCCACAGCTGAGCAGGATGGAGCATTCCACACACCCACAAGCATGGGGCAGCCATTTCCCCCCACTCTGTAACCTAACAGGTAGGTAGCCATCTCAACAGGGAGGGGTCTTTGTGGCTGGGAAGTCAGCACTACAACTCCCAACAGACCCCCTTGTCCCACAGCTCAGCAGGATGGAGCATTCCCCACATCCACAAGCATGGGGCAGCCATTTCCCCCCACTCTGTATCCTAACAGGTAGGTAGCCATCTCAACAGGGAGGGGTCTTTGTGGCTGGGAAGTCTGCACTACAACTCCCAAAAGGCCCCCTTGTCCCACTGCTCAGCAGGATGGAGCATTCCCCACACCCACAAGCATGGGGGAGCCATTTCCCCAATCTGTAACCTAACAGGTAGGTAGCCATCTCAACAGGGAGGGGTCTTTGTGGCTGGGAAGTCTGCACTACAACTCCCAACAGGCCCCCTTGTCCCACAGCTGAGCAGGATGGAGCATTCCACACACCCACAAGCATGAGGCAGCCATTTCCCCCACTCTCTAATCTAACAGGTAGGTAGCCATCTCAACAGGGAGGGGTCTTTGTGGCTGGGAAGTCTGCACTACAACTCCCAACAGGCCCCCTTGTCCCACAGCTCAGCAGGATGGAGCATTCCCCACACCCACAAGCATGGGGCAGCCATTTCCCCCACTCTGTAACCTAACACGTAGGTAGCCATCTCAACAGGGAGGGGTCTTTGTGGCTGGGAAGTCTGCACTACAGCTCCCAACAGGCCCCCTTGTCCCACAGCTCAGCAGGATGGAGCATTCCCCACACCCACAAGCATGGGACAGCCATTTCCCCCAATCTGTAACCTAACAGGTAGGTAGCCATCTCAAAAGCTAGGGGTCTTTGTGGCTGGGAAGTCTGCACTACAGCTCCCAACAGGCCCCCTTGTCCCACAGCTGAGCAGGATGGAGCATTCCCCACACCCACAAGCATGGGGCAGCCATTTCCCCCAATCTGTAACCTAACAGATAGGTAGCCATCTCAACAGGGAGGGATCTTTGTGGCTGGGAAGTCTGCACTACAACTCCCAACAGGCCCCCTTGTCCCACAGCTCAGCAGGATGGAGCATTCCCCACACCCACAAGCATGGGGCAGCCATTTCCCCACTCTGTATCCTAACAGGTAGGTAGCGATCTCAACAGGGAGGGGTCTTTGTGGCTGGGAAGTCTGCACTACAACTCCAAACAGGCCCCCTTGTCCCACAGCTCAGCAGGATGGAGCATTCCCCACACCCACAAGCATGGGTTAGCCATTTCCCCCAATCTGTAACCTAACAGGTAGGTAGCCATCTCAACAGGGAGGGGTCTTTGTGGCTGGGAAGTATGCATTACAACTCCCAACAGGCCCCCTTGTCCCACAGCTGAGCAGGATGGAGCATTCCACACACCCACAAGAATGGGGCAGCCATTTCCCCACTCTGTAACCTAACAGGTAGGTAGCCATCTCAACAGGGAGGGGTCTTTGTGGCTGGGAAGTCTGCACTACAACTCCCAACAGGCCCCCTTGTCGCACAGCTGAGCAGGATGGAGCATTCCCCACACCCACAAGCATGGGGCAGCCATTTCCCCCACTCTGTAACCCAACAGGTAGGTAGCCATCTCAACAGGGAGGGGTCTTTGTGGCTGGGAAGTCTGCACTACAGCTTCCAACAGGCCCCCTTGTCCCACAGCTCAGCAGGATGGAGCATTCCCCACACCCACAAGCATGGGGCAGCCATTTCCCCACTCTGTAACCTAACAGGTAGGTAGCCATCTCAACAGGGAGGGGTCTTTGTGGCTGGGAAATCTGCACTACATCTCCCAACAGGCCCCTGGTCCCACAGCTCAGCAGGATTGAGCATTCCCCACACCCACAAGCATGGGGCAGCCATTTCCCCCACTCTGTAACCTAACAGGTAGGTAGCCATCTCAACAGGGATGGGTCTTTGTGGCTGGGAAGTCTGCACTACAACTCCCAACAGGCCCCCTTGTCCCACAGCCCAGCAGGATGGAGCATTCCCCACACCCACAAGCATGGGGCAGCCATTTCCACCCAATCTATAATCTAACAGGTAGGTAGCCATCTCAACAGGGAGGGGTCTTTGTGGCTGGGAAGTCTGCACTACAACTCCCAACAGGCCCCCTTGTCCCACAGCTGAGCAGGATGGAGCATTCCACACAACCACAAGCATGGGCAGCCATTTCCCCCCACTCTGTAACCTAACAGGTAGGTAGTCATCTGAACAGGGAGGGGTCTTTGTGGCTGGGAAGTCTGCACTACAACTCCCAACAGGCCCCCTTGTCCCACAGCTCAGCAGGATGGAGCATTCCCCATACCCACAAGCATGGGGCAGCCATTTCCCCCCAATCTGTAACCTAACAGGTAGGTAGCCATCTCAACAGGGAGGGGTCTCTGTGGCTGGGAAGTCTGCACTACAACTCCCAAGAGGCCCCCTTGTCCCACAGCTGAGCAGGATGGAGCATTCCAGACACCCACAAGCATGGGGCAGCCATTTCCCCCACTCTGTAACCTAACAGGTAGGTAGGCATCTCAACAGGGAGGGGTCTTTGTGGCTGGGAAGTCTGCACTACAACTCCCAACAGGCCCCCTTGTCCCACAGCTGAGCAGGATGGAGCATTCCCCACACCCACAAACATGGGGCAGCCATTTCCCCCCACTCTGTAACCTAACAGGTAGGTAGCCATCTCAACAGGGAGGGGTCTTTGTGGCTGGGAAGTCTGCACTACTACTTCCAACAGGCCCCCTTGTCCCACAGCTCAGCAGGATGGAGCATTCCCCACACCCACAAGCATGGGGCAGCCATTTCCCCCACGCTGTAACCTAACAGGTAGGTAGCCATCCAACAGGGAGGGGTCTTTGTGCCTGGGAAGTCTGCACTACAACTCCCAACAGGCCCACTTGTCCCACGGCTTAGCAGGATGGAGCATTCCACACACCCACAAGCAAGGGGCAGCCATTTCCCCCACTCTGTAACCTAACAGGTAGGTAGCCATCTCAACAGGGAGGGGTCTTTGTGGCTGGGAAGTCTGCACTACAACTCCCAACAGGCCCCCTTGTCCCACAGCTCAGCAGGATGGAGCATTCCCCACACCCACAAGCATGGGGCAGCCATTTCCCCCACTCTGTAACCTAACAGGTAGGTAGCCATCTCAACAGGGAGGGGTCTTTGTGGCTGGGAAGTCTGCACTACAACTCCCAACAGGCCCCCTTGTCCCACAGCTCAGCAGGATGGAGCATTCCCCACACCCACAAGCATGGGGCAGCCATTTCCCCAATCTGTAACCTTACAGATAGGTAGCCATCTCAACAGGGAGGGTCTTTGTGGCTGGGAAGTCTGCACTACAACTCCCAACAGGCCCCCTTGTCCCAGAGCTGAGCAGGATGGAGCATTCCACACACCCACAAGCATGGGGCAGCCATTTCCCCCCACTCTGTAACCTAACAGGTAGGTAGCCATCTCAACAGGGAGGGTCTTTGTGGCTGGGAAGTCTGCACTACAACTCCCAACAGGCCCCCTTGTCCCACAGCTGAGCAGGATGGAGCATTCCCCACACCCACAAGCATGGGGCAGCCATTTCCCCACTCTGTATCCTAACAGATAGGTAGCCATCCCCACAGGGAGGGGACTTTGTGGCTGGGAAGTCTGCACTAAACTCCCAACAGGCCCCCTTGTCCCACAGCTCAGCAGGATGGAGCATTCCCCACACCCACAAGCATGGGGCAGCCATTTCCCCCAATCTGTAACCTAACAGGTAGGTAGTCATCTCAATAGGGAGGGGTCTTTGTGGCTGGGAAGTCTGCACTACAACTCCCAACAGGCCCCCTTGTCCCACAGCTGAGTAGGATGGAGCATTCCACACACCCACAAGCATGGGGCAGCCATTTCCCCCCACTCTGTAACCTAACAGGTAGGTAGCCATCTCAACAGGGAGGGGTCTTTGTGGCTGGGAAGTCTGCACTACAACTCCCAACAGGCCCCTTGTCCCACAGCTCAGCAGGATGGAGCATTCCCCACACCCACAAGCATGGGGCAGCCATTTCCCCTGCACTCTGTAACCTAACAGGTAGGTAGCCATCTCAACAGGGAGGGGTCTTTGTGGCTGGGAAGTCTGCACTACACCTCCCAACAGGCACCCTTGTCCCTCAGCTCAGCAGGATGGAGCATTCCCCACACCCACAAGCATGGGGCAGCCATTTCCCCCAATCTGTAACCTAACAGATAGGTAGCCATCTCAACAGGGAGGGGTCTTTGTGGCTGGGAAGTCTGCACTACAGCTCCCAACAGGCCCCCTTGTCCCACAGCTCAGCAGGATGGAGCATTCCCCACACCCACAAGCATGGGACAGCCATTTCCCCCCAATCTGTAACCTAACAGGTAGGTAGCCATCTCAACAGGGAGGGGTTTTGTGGCTGGGAAGTCTGCACTACAACTCCCAACAGGCCCCCTTGTCCCACAGCTGAGCAGGATGGAGCATTCCACACACCCACAAGCATGGGGCAGCCATTTCCCCCACTCTGTAACCTAACAGGTAGGTAGCCATCTCAACAGGGAGGGGTCTTTGTGGCTGGGAAGTCTGCACTACAACTCCCAACAGGCCCCCTTGTCCCACAGCTCAGCAGGATGGAGCATTCCCCACACCCACAAGCATGGGGCAGCCATTTCCCCACTCTGTAACCTAACAGGTAGGTAGCCATCTCAACAGGGAGGGGTCTTTGTGGCTGGGAAGTCTGCACTACAACTCCCAACAGGCCCCCTTGTCCCACAGCTCAGCAGGATGAAGCATTCCACACACCCACAAGCATGTGGCAGTCATTTCCCCCACTCTGTAACCTAACAGGTAGGTAGCCATCTCAACAGGGAGGGGTCTTTGTGGCTGGGAAGTCTGCTCTACAACTCCCAACAGACCCCCTTGTCCCACAGCTCAGCAGGATGGAGCATTCCCCACACCCACAAGCATGGGGCAGCCATTTCCCCACTCTGTATCCTAACAGGTAGGTAGCCATCTCAACAGGGAGGGGTCTTTGTGGCTGGGAAGTCTGCACTACAACTCCCAACAGGCCCCCTTGTCCCACAGCTGAGCAGGATGGAGCATTCCACACACCCACAAGCATGGGGCAGCCATTTCCCCACTCTGTAACCTAACAGGTAGGTAGCCATCTCAACAGGGAGGGGTCTTTGTGGCTGGGAAGTCTGCACTACAACTCCCAACAGGCCCCCTTGTCCCACAGCTCAGCAGGATGGAGCATTCCCCACACCCACAAGCATGGGGCAGCCATTTCCCTACTCTGTAACCTAACAGGTAGGTAGCCATCTCAACAGGGAGGGGTCTTTGTGGCTGGGAAGTCTGCACTACAACTTCCAACAGACCCACTTGTCCCACAGCTCAGCAGGATGGAGCATTCCCCACACCCACAAGCATGGGGCAGCCATTTCCCCAATCTGTAACCTAACAGATAGGTAGCCATCTCAACAGGGAGGGGTCTTTGTGGCTGGGAAGTCTGCACTACAACTCCCAACAGGCCCCCTTGTCCCACAGCTGAGCAGGATGGAGCAGTCCACACACCCACAAGCATGGGGCAGCCATTTCCCCACTCTGTAACCTAACAGGTAGGTAGCCATCTCAACAGGGAGGGGTTTTGTGGCTGGGAAGTCTGCACTACAACTCCCAACAGGCCCCCTTGTCCCACAGCTGAGCAGGATGGAGCATTCCACACACCCACAAGCATGGGGCAGCCATTTCCCCCACTCTGTAACCTAACAGGTAGGTAGCCATCTCAACAGGGAGGGGTCTTTGTGGCTGGGAAGTCTGCACTACAACTCCCAACAGGCCCCCTTGTCCCACAGCTCAGCAGGATGGAGCATTCCCCACACCCACAAGCATGGGGCAGCCATTTCCCCCACTCTGTAACCTAACAGGTAGGTAGCCATCTCAACAGGGAGGGGTCTTTGTGGCTGGGAAGTCTGCACTACAACTTCCAAAAGGCCCCCTTGTCCCACAGCTCAGCAGGATGGAGCATTCCCCACACCCACAAGCATGGGGCAGCCATTTCCCCCCACTCTGTAACCTAACAGGTAGGTAGCCATCTCAACAGGGAGGGGTCTTTGTGGCTGGGAAGTCTGCACTACAACTCCCAACAGGCCCCCTTGTCCCACAGCTCAGCAGGATGAAGCATTCCACACACCCACAAGCATGTGGCAGTCATTTCCCCCCACTCTGTAACCTAACAGGTAGGTAGACATCTCAACAGGGAGGGGTCTTTGTGGCTACGAAGTCTGCACTACAACTCCCAACAGACCCCCTTGTCCCACAGCTCAGCAGGATGGAGCATTCCCCACACCCACAAGCATGGGGCAGCCATTTCCCCCCACTCTGTATCCTAACAGGTAGGTAGCCATCTCAACAGGGAGGGGTCTTTGTGGCTGGGAAGTCTGCACTACAACTCCCAACAGGCCCCCTTGTCCCACAGCTGAGCAGGATGGAGCATTCCACACACCCACAAGCATGGGGCAGCCATTTCCCCCACTCTGTAACCTAACAGGTAGGTAGCCATCTCAACAGGGAGGGGTCTTTGTGGCTGGGAAGTCTGCACTACAACTCCCAACAGGCCCCCTTGTCCCACAGCTCAGCAGGATGGAGCATTCCCCACACCCACAAGCATGGGGCAGCCATTTCCCCTACTCTGTAACCTAACAGGTAGGTAGCCATCTCAACAGGGAGGGGTCTTTGTGGCTGGGAAGTCTGCACTACAACTTCCAACAGACCCACTTGTCCCACAGCTCAGCAGGATGGAGCATTCCCCACACCCACAAGCATGGGGAGCCATTTCCCCCAATCTGTAACCTAACAGGTAGGTAGCCATCTCAACAGGGAGGGGTCTTTGTGGCTGGGAAGTCTGCACTACAACTCCCAACAGGCCCCCTTGTCCCACAGCTGAGCAGGATGGAGCATTCCACACACCCACAAGCATGAGGCAGCCATTTCCCCCCACTCTCTAATCTAACAGGTAGGTAGCCATCTCAACAGGGAGGGGTCTTTGTGGCTGGGAAGTCTGCACTACAACTCCCAACAGGCCCCCTTGTCCCACAGCTCAGCAGGATGGAGCATTCCCCACATCCACAAGCATGGGGCAGCCATTTCCCCACTCTGTATCCTAACAGGTAGGTAGCCATCTCAACAGGGAGGGGTCTTTGTGGCTGGGAAGTCTGCACTACAACTCCCAAAAGGCCCCCTTGTCCCACTGCTCAGCAGGATGGAGCATTCCCCACACCCACAAGCATGGGGGAGCCATTTCCCCAATCTGTAACCTAACAGGTAGGTAGCCATCTCAACAGGGAGGGGTCTTTGTGGCTGGGAAGTCTGCACTACAACTCCCAACAGGCCCCCTTGTCCCACAGCTGAGCAGGATGGAGCATTCCACACACCCACAAGCATGAGGCAGCCATTTCCCCCACTCTCTAATCTAACAGGTAGGTAGCCATCTCAACAGGGAGGGGTCTTTGTGGCTGGGAAGTCTGCACTACAACTCCCAACAGGCCCCCTTGTCCCACAGCTCAGCAGGATGGAGCATTCCCCACACCCACAAGCATGGGGCAGCCATTTCCCCCACTCTGTAACCTAACACGTAGGTAGCCATCTCAACAGGGAGGGGTCTTTGTGGCTGGGAAGTCTGCACTACAGCTCCCAACAGGCCCCCTTGTCCCACAGCTCAGCAGGATGGAGCATTCCCCACACCCACAAGCATGGGACAGCCATTTCCCCCAATCTGTAACCTAACAGGTAGGTAGCCATCTCAAAAGCTAGGGGTCTTTGTGGCTGGGAAGTCTGCACTACAGCTCCCAACAGGCCCCCTTGTCCCACAGCTGAGCAGGATGGAGCATTCCCCACACCCACAAGCATGGGGCAGCCATTTCCCCCAATCTGTAACCTAACAGATAGGTAGCCATCTCAACAGGGAGGGATCTTTGTGGCTGGGAAGTCTGCACTACAACTCCCAACAGGCCCCCTTGTCCCACAGCTCAGCAGGATGGAGCATTCCCCACACCCACAAGCATGGGGCAGCCATTTCCCCACTCTGTATCCTAACAGGTAGGTAGCGATCTCAACAGGGAGGGGTCTTTGTGGCTGGGAAGTCTGCACTACAACTCCAAACAGGCCCCCTTGTCCCACAGCTCAGCAGGATGGAGCATTCCCCACACCCACAAGCATTGGTTAGCCATTTCCCCCCAATCTGTAACCTAACAGGTAGGTAGCCATCTCAACAGGGAGGGGTCTTTGTGGCTGGGAAGTATGCATTACAACTCCCAACAGGCCCCCTTGTCCCACAGCTGAGCAGGATGGAGCATTCCACACACCCACAAGAATGGGGCAGCCATTTCCCCACTCTGTAACCTAACAGGTAGGTAGCCATCTCAACAGGGAGGGGTCTTTGTGGCTGGGAAGTCTGCACTACAACTCCCAACAGGCCCCCTTGTCGCACAGCTGAGCAGGATGGAGCATTCCCCACACCCACAAGCATGGGGCAGCCATTTCCCCCACTCTGTAACCCAACAGGTAGGTAGCCATCTCAACAGGGAGGGGTCTTTGTGGCTGGGAAGTCTGCACTACAGCTTCCAACAGGCCCCCTTGTCCCACAGCTCAGCAGGATGGAGCATTCCCCACACCCACAAGCATGGGGCAGCCATTTCCCCCCACTCTGTAACCTAACAGGTAGGTAGCCATCTCAACAGGGAGGGGTCTTTGTGGCTGGGAAATCTGCACTACATCTCCCAACAGGCCCCCTGGTCCCACAGCTCAGCAGGATTGAGCATTCCCCACACCCACAAGCATGGGGCAGCCATTTCCCCCACTCTGTAACCTAACAGGTAGGTAGCCATCTCAACAGGGATGGGTCTTTGTGGCTGGGAAGTCTGCACTACAACTCCCAACAGGCCCCCTTGTCCCACAGCCCAGCAGGATGGAGCATTCCCCACACCCACAAGCATGGGGCAGCCATTTCCACCCAATCTATAATCTAACAGGTAGGTAGCCATCTCAACAGGGAGGGTCTTTGTGGCTGGGAAGTCTGCACTACAACTCCCAACAGGCCCCCTTGTCCCACAGCTGAGCAGGATGGAGCATTCCACACAACCACAAGCATGGGCAGCCATTTCCCCACTCTGTAACCTAACAGGTAGGTAGTCATCTGAACAGGGAGGGGTCTTTGTGGCTGGGAAGTCTGCACTACAACTCCCAACAGGCCCCCTTGTCCCACAGCTCAGCAGGATGGAGCATTCCCCATACCCACAAGCATGGGGCAGCCATTTCCCCCAATCTGTAACCTAACAGGTAGGTAGCCATCTCAACAGGGAGGGGTCTCTGTGGCTGGGAAGTCTGCACTACAACTCCCAAGAGGCCCCCTTGTCCCACAGCTGAGCAGGATGGAGCATTCCAGACACCCACAAGCATGGGGCAGCCATTTCCCCACTCTGTAACCTAACAGGTAGGTAGGCATCTCAACAGGGAGGGGTCTTTGTGGCTGGGAAGTCTGCACTACAACTCCCAACAGGCCCCCTTGTCCCACAGCTGAGCAGGATGGAGCATTCCCCACACCCACAAACATGGGGCAGCCATTTCCCCCACTCTGTAACCTAACAGGTAGGTAGCCATCTCAACAGGGAGGGGTCTTTGTGGCTGGGAAGTCTGCACTACTACTTCCAACAGGCCCCCTTGTCCCACAGCTCAGCAGGATGGAGCATTCCCCACACCCACAAGCATGGGGCAGCCATTTCCCCACGCTGTAACCTAACAGGTAGGTAGCCATCCAACAGGGAGGGGTCTTTGTGCCTGGGAAGTCTGCACTACAACTCCCAACAGGCCCACTTGTCCCACAGCTTAGCAGGATGGAGCATTCCACACACCCACAAGCAAGGGGCAGCCATTTCCCCCACTCTGTAACCTAACAGGTAGGTAGCCATCTCAACAGGGAGGGGTCTTTGTGGCTGGGAAGTCTGCACTACAACTCCCAACAGGCCCCCTTGTCCCACAGCTCAGCAGGATGGAGCATTCCCCACACCCACAAGCATGGGGCAGCCATTTCCCCACTCTGTAACCTAACAGGTAGGTAGCCATCTCAACAGGGAGGGGTCTTTGTGGCTGGGAAGTCTGCACTACAACTCCCAACAGGCCCCCTTGTCCCACAGCTCAGCAGGATGGAGCATTCCCCACACCCACAAGCATGGGGCAGCCATTTCCCCAATCTGTAACCTTACAGGTAGGTAGCCATCTCAACAGGGAGGGGTCTTTGTGGCTGGGAAGTCTGCACTACAACTCCCAACAGGCCCCCTTGTCCCAGAGCTGAGCAGGATGGAGCATTCCACACACCCACAAGCATGGGGCAGCCATTTCCCCCCACTCTGTAACCTAACAGGTAGGTAGCCATCTCAACAGGGAGGGTCTTTGTGGCTGGGAAGTCTGCACTACAACTCCCAACAGGCCCCCTTGTCCCACAGCTGAGCAGGATGGAGCATTCCCCACACCCACAAGCATGGGGCAGCCATTTCCCCCCACTCTGTATCCTAACAGATAGGTAGCCATCCCCACAGGGAGGGGACTTTGTGGCTGGGAAGTCTGCACTAAACTCCCAACAGGCCCCCTTGTCCCACAGCTCAGCAGGATGGAGCATTCCCCACACCCACAAGCATGGGGCAGCCATTTCCCCCAATCTGTAACCTAACAGGTAGGTAGTCATCTCAACAGGGAGGGGTCTTTGTGGCTGGGAAGTCTGCACTACAACTTCCAACAGGCCCCCTTGTCCCACAGCTGAGTAGGATGGAGCATTCCACACACCCATAAGCATGGGGCAGCCATTTCCCCCACGCTGTAACCTAACAGGTAGGTAGCCATCCAACAGGGAGGGGTCTTTGTGCCTGGGAAGTCTGCACTACAACTCCCAACAGGCCCACTTGTCCCACAGCTTAGCAGGATGGAGCATTCCCCACACCCACAAGCATGGGGCAGCCATTTCCCTGCACTCTGTAACCTAACAGGTAGGTAGCCATCTCAACAGGGAGGGGTCTTTGTGGCTGGGAAGTCTGCACTACAACTCCCAACAGGCCCCCTTGTCCCACAGCTCAGCAGGATGGAGCATTCCCCACACCCACAAGCATGGGGCAGCCATTTCCCCCACTCTGTAACCTAACAGGTAGGTAGCCATCTCAACAGGGAGGGGTCTTTGTGGCTGGGAAGTCTGCACTACAACTCCCAACAGGCCCCTTGTCCCACAGCTCAGCAGGATGGAGCATTCCCCACACCCACAAGCATGGGGCAGCCATTTCCCCAATCTGTAACCTTACAGGTAGGTAGCCATCTCAACAGGGAGGGGTCTTTGTGGCTGGGAAGTCTGCACTACAACTCCCAACAGGCCCCTTGTCCCAGAGCTGAGCAGGATGGAGCATTCCACACACCCACAAGCATGGGGCAGCCATTTCCCCCACTCTGTAACCTAACAGGTAGGTAGCCATCTCAACAGGGAGGGTCTTTGTGGCTGGGAAGTCTGCACTACAACTCCCAACAGGCCCCCTTGTCCCACAGCTGAGCAGGATGGAGCATTCCCCACACCCACAAGCATGGGGCAGCCATTTCCCCACTCTGTATCCTAACAGATAGGTAGCCATCCCCACAGGGAGGGGACTTTGTGGCTGGGAAGTCTGCACTAAACTCCCAACAGGCCCCCTTGTCCCACAGCTCAGCAGGATGGAGCATTCCCCACACCCACAAGCATGGGGCAGCCATTTCCCCAATCTGTAACCTAACAGGTAGGTAGTCATCTCAATAGGGAGGGGTCTTTGTGGCTGGGAAGTCTGCACTACAACTCCCAACAGGCCCCCTTGTCCCACAGCTGAGTAGGATGGAGCATTCCACACACCCACAAGCATGGGGCAGCCATTTCCCCCCACTCTGTAACCTAACAGGTAGGTAGCCATCTCAACAGGGAGGGGTCTTTGTGGCTGGGAAGTCTGCACTACAACTCCCAACAGGCCCCTTGTCCCACAGCTCAGCAGGATGGAGCATTCCCCACACCCACAAGCATGGGGCAGCCATTTCCCTGCACTCTGTAACCTAACAGGTAGGTAGCCATCTCAACAGGGAGGGGTCTTTGTGGCTGGGAAGTCTGCACTACACCTCCCAACAGGCCCCCTTGTCCCTCAGCTCAGCAGGATGGAGCATTCCCCACACCCACAAGCATGGGGCAGCCATTTCCCCCAATCTGTAACCTAACAGATAGGTAGCCATCTCAACAGGGAGGGGTCTTTGTGGCTGGGAAGTCTGCACTACAACTCCCAACAGGCCCCCTTGTCCCACAGCTGAGCAGGATGGAGCAGTACACACACCCACAAGCATGGGGCAGCCATTTCCCCCCACTCTGTAACCTAACAGGTAGGTAGCCATCTCAACAGGGAGGGGTTTTGTGGCTGGGAAGTCTGCACTACAACTCCCAACAGGCCCCCTTGTCCCACAGCTGAGCAGGATGGAGCATTCCACACACCCACAAGCATGGGGCAGCCATTTCCCCCACTCTGTAACCTAACAGGTAGGTAGCCATCTCAACAGGGAGGGGTCTTTGTGGCTGGGAAGTCTGCACTACAACTCCCAACAGGCCCCCTTGTCCCACAGCTCAGCAGGATGGAGCATTCCCCACACCCACAAGCATGGGGCAGCCATTTCCCCACTCTGTAACCTAACAGGTAGGTAGCCATCTCAACAGGGAGGGGTCTTTGTGGCTGGGAAGTCTGCACTACAACTCCCAACAGGCCCCCTTGTCCCACAGCTCAGCAGGATGAAGCATTCCACACACCCACAAGCATGTGGCAGTCATTTCCCCACTCTGTAACCTAACAGGTAGGTAGCCATCTCAACAGGGAGGGGTCTTTGTGGCTGGGAAGTCTGCACTACAACTCCCAACAGACCCCCTTGTCCCACAGCTCAGCAGGATGGAGCATTCCCCACACCCACAAGCATGGGGCAGCCATTTCCCCCCACTCTGTATCCTAACAGGTAGGTAGCCATCTCAACAGGGAGGGGTCTTTGTGGCTGGGAAGTCTGCACTACAACTCCCAACAGGCCCCCTTGTCCCACAGCTGAGCAGGATGGAGCATTCCACACACCCACAAGCATGGGGCAGCCATTTCCCCCCACTCTGTAACCTAACAGGTAGGTAGCCATCTCAACAGGGAGGGGTCTTTGTGGCTGGGAAGTCTGCACTACAACTCCCAACAGGCCCCCTTGTCCCACAGCTCAGCAGGATGGAGCATTCCCCACACCCACAAGCATGGGGCAGCCATTTCCCCTACTCTGTAACCTAACAGGTAGGTAGCCATCTCAACAGGGAGGGGTCTTTGTGGCTGGGAAGTCTGCACTACAACTTCCAACAGACCCACTTGTCCCACAGCTCAGCAGGATGGAGCATTCCCCACACCCACAAGCATGGGGCAGCCATTTCCCCCAATCTGTAACCTAACAGATAGGTAGCCATCTCAACAGGGAGGGGTCTTTGTGGCTGGGAAGTCTGCACTACAACTCCCAACAGGCCCCCTTGTCCCACAGCTGAGCAGGATGGAGCAGTCCACACACCCACAAGCATGGGGCAGCCATTTCCCCCCACTCTGTAACCTAACAGGTAGGTAGCCATCTCAACAGGGAGGGGTTTTGTGGCTGGGAAGTCTGCACTACAACTCCCAACAGGCCCCCTTGTCCCACAGCTGAGCAGGATGGAGCATTCCACACACCCACAAGCATGGGGCAGCCATTTCCCCCACTCTGTAACCTAACAGGTAGGTAGCCATCTCAACAGGGAGGGGTCTTTGTGGCTGGGAAGTCTGCACTACAACTCCCAACAGGCCCCCTTGTCCCACAGCTCAGCAGGATGGAGCATTCCCCACACCCACAAGCATGGGGCAGCCATTTCCCCCACTCTGTAACCTAACAGGTAGGTAGCCATCTCAACAGGGAGGGGTCTTTGTGGCTGGGAAGTCTGCACTACAACTTCCAAAAGGCCCCTTGTCCCACAGCTCAGCAGGATGGAGCATTCCCCACACCCACAAGCATGGGGCAGCCATTTCCCCCACTCTGTAACCTAACAGGTAGGTAGCCATCTCAACAGGGAGGGGTCTTTGTGGCTGGGAAGTCTGCACTACAACTCCCAACAGGCCCCCTTGTCCCACAGCTCAGCAGGATGAAGCATTCCACACACCCACAAGCATGTGGCAGTCATTTCCCCCCACTCTGTAACCTAACAGGTAGGTAGCCATCTCAACAGGGAGGGGTCTTTGTGGCTACGAAGTCTGCACTACAACTCCCAACAGACCCCCTTGTCCCACAGCTCAGCAGGATGGAGCATTCCCCACACCCACAAGCATGGGGCAGCCATTTCCCCCCACTCTGTATCCTAACAGGTAGGTAGCCATCTCAACAGGGAGGGGTCTTTGTGGCTGGGAAGTCTGCACTACAACTCCCAACAGGCCCCCTTGTCCCACAGCTGAGCAGGATGGAGCATTCCACACACCCACAAGCATGGGGCAGCCATTTCCCCCAATCTGTAACCTAACAGGTAGGTAGCCATCTCAACAGGGAGGGGTCTTTGTGGCTGGGAAGTCTGCACTACAACTCCCAACAGGCCCCTTGTCCCACAGCTGAGCAGGATGGAGCATTCCACACACCCACAAGCATGAGGCAGCCATTTCCCCCCACTCTGTAACCTAACATGTAGGTAGCCATCTCAACAGGGAGGGGTCTTTGTGGCTGGGAAGTCTGCACTACAGCTCCCAACAGGCCCCCTTGTCCCACAGCTCAGCAGGATGGAGCATTCCCCACACCCACAAGCATGGGGCAGCCATTTCCCCCCAATCTGTAACCTAACAGGTAGGTAGCCATCTCAAAAGCTAGGGGTCTTTGTGGCTGGGAAGTCTGCACTACAGCTCCCAACAGGCCCCCTTGTCCCACAGCTGAGCAGGATGGAGCATTCCCCACACCCACAAGCATGTGGCAGCCATTTCCCCCTAATCTGTAACCTAACAGATAGGTAGCCATCTCAACAGGGAGGGATCTTTGTGGCTGGGAAGTCTGCACTACAACTCCCAACAGGCCCCCTTGTCCCACAGCTCAGCAGGATGGAGCATTCCCCACACCCACAAGTATGGGGCAGCCATTTCCCCCCACTCTGTATCCTAACAGGTAGGTAGCCATCTCAACGGGGAGGGGTCTTTGTGGCTGGGAAGTCTGCACTACAACTCCAAACAGGCCCCCTTGTCCCACAGCTCAGCAGGATGGAGCATTCCCCACACCCACAAGCATGGGTTAGCCATTTCCCCCCAATCTGTAACCTAACAGGTAGGTAGCCATCTCAACAGGGAGGGGTCTTTGTGGCTGGGAAGTATGCATTACAACTCCCAACAGGCCCCCTTGTCCCACAGCTGAGCAGGATGGAGCATTCCACACACCCACAAGAATGGGGCAGCCATTTCCCCCCACTCTGTAACCTAACAGGTAGGTAGCCATCTCAACAGGGAGGGGTCTTTGTGGCTGGGAAGTCTGCACTACAACTCCCAACAGGCCCCCTTGTCGCACAGCTGAGCAGGATGGAGCATTCCCCACACCCACAAGCATGGGGCAGCCATTTCCCCCCACTCTGTAACCCAACAGGTAGGTAGCCATCTCAACAGGGAGGGGTCTTTGTGGCTGGGAAGTCTGCACTACAACTTCCAACAGGCCCCCTTGTCCCACAGCTCAGCAGGATGGAGCATTCCCCACACCCACAAGCATGGGGCAGCCATTTCCCCCCACTCTGTAACCTAACAGGTAGGTAGCCATCTCAACAGGGAGGGGTCTTTGTGGCTGGGAAATCTGCACTACATCTCCCAACAGGCCCCCTGGTCCCACAGCTCAGCAGGATTGAGCATTCCCCACACCCACGAGCATGGGGCAGCCATTTCCCCCACTCTGTAACCTAACAGGTAGGTAGCCATCTCAACAGGGATGGGTCTTTGTGGCTGGGAAGTCTGCACTACAACTCCCAACAGGCCCCCTTGTCCCACAGCCCAGCAGGATGGAGCATTCCCCACACCCACAAGCATGGGGCAGCCATTTCCACCCAATCTGTAATCTAACAGGTAGGTAGCCATCTCAACAGGGAGGGGGTCTTTGTGGCTGGGAAGTCTGCACTACAACTCCCAACAGGCCCCCTTGTCCCACAGCTGAGCAGGATGGAGCATTCCACACAACCACAAGCATGGGCAGCCATTTCCCCCCACTCTGTAACCTAACAGGTAGGTAGCCATCTGAACAGGGAGGGGTCTTTGTGGCTGGGAAGTCTGCACTACAACTCCCAACAGGCCCCCTTGTCCCACAGCTCAGCAGGATGGAGCATTCCCCACACCCACAAGCATGGGGCAGCCATTTCCCCCCACTCTGTAACCTAACAGGTAGGTAGCCATCTCAACAGGGAGGGGTCTCTGTGGCTGGGAAGTCTGCACTACAACTCCCAACAGGCCCCCTTGTCCCACAGCTCAGCAGGATGGAGCATTCCCCATACCCACAAGCATGGGGCAGCCATTTCCCCCCAATCTGTAACCTAACAGGTAGGTAGCCATCTCAACAGGGAGGGGTCTCTGTGGCTGGGAAGTCTGCACTACAACTCCCAACAGGCCCCCTTGTCCCACAGCTGAGCAGGATGGAGCATTCCAGACACCCACAAGCATGGGGCAGCCATTTCCCCCCACTCTGTAACCTAACAGGTAGGTAGCCATCTCAACAGGGAGGGGTCTTTGTGGCTGGGAAGTCTGCACTACAACTCCCAACAGGCCCCCTTGTCCCACAGCTGAGCAGGATGGAGCATTCCCCACACCCACAAACATGGGGCAGCCATTTCCCCACTCTGTAACCTAACAGGTAGGTAGCCATCTCAACAGGGAGGGGTCTTTGTGGCTGAGAAGTCTGCACTACTACTTCCAACAGGCCCCTTGTCCCACAGCTCAGCAGGATGGAGCATTCCCCACACCCACAAGCATGGGGCAGCCATTTCCCCACGCTGTAACCTTTCAGGTAGGTAGCCATCTCAACAGGGAGGGGTCTTTGTGCCTGGGAAGTCTGCACTACAACTCCCAACAGGCCCCCTTGTCCCACAGCTTAGCAGGATGGAGCATTCCACACACCCACAAGCAAGGGGCAGCCATTTCCCCTCACTCTGTAACCTAACAGGTAGGTAGCCATCTCAACAGGGAGGGGTCTTTGTGGCTGGGAAGTCTGCACTACAACTCCCAACAGGCCCCCTTGTCCCACAGCTCAGCAGGATGGAGCATTCCCCACACCCACAAGCATGGGGCAGCCATTTCCCCCACTCTGTAACCTAACAGGTAGGTAGCCATCTCAACAGGGAGGGGTCTTTGTGGCTGGGAAGTCTGCACTACAACTCCCAACAGGCCCCTTGTCCCACAGCTCAGCAGGATGGAGCATTCCCCACACCCACAAGCATGGGGCAGCCATTTCCCCCAATATGTAACCTAACAGGTAGGTAGCCATCTCAACAGGGAGGGGTCTTTGTGGCTGGGAAGTCTGCACTACAACTCCCAATAGGCCCCCTTGTCCCACAGTTCAAGCAGGATGGAGCATTCCCCACACCCACAAGCATGGGGCAGCTATCGCATTGCTCTCCCAAAACTTACACGTAGGTAGTGACTGCATGCACACCGCCATCCTATTCTAAATGCATGTAGCCACATAACCACATCAACACTAACATGTCATCCAACTTAGCATAGTTTTATATGCCACATCCAATGTGCAGACATCTAAGTGCACGTAACTGACACATATTTTGAACTCATACTCACCAAGTCACAAGTGAAACAAATGCATCCCACAATCATGCACAGCAGAGAATGCAATGTGGAAGCACCTTGGTGTCTGAGCATGAAGGCCCATCTCAACACCAAACATGCATGGTCTACATGAAAAAAAAGAAAAGCTAAGTATAACATGACAATGGTTCCTTTTAGCTCTGTTGAAATAGATTACATGAACCGCTAAATAAAAAGACGCACAACAGAAAGTTTATGTCACGCAATTATGTAGATGAGGACATGTCCGTGTAGTTACACTATCTGTACACTGCACCAAGTTTCAATTCACAACGGACACCATGGACCACTAAGGTATGTACCTCAATGTCATGTCATGGTGCACAGTAAATAGCAGGCATACAAAGTCATTGCATTGTAAAGTGTTTGTAGTATCAAATGTCTCAAACAATTGTCTAACATCAAGCTTGTTGCATGCAACTCAATTACCATATGACCTGTGTTCAAAAGGAGATCAACAACTAACTGCAGAGGATGACACCAACATGAGGAGCCAGTTTCCCCCCCCCCGGAACGTGAACTCTCGGATGCAGATGCCCCAACATTCTCGGACGAGGATTCTCAAGCTGGCCCCTCTGGTGTGGCAGGGACTAACATGTCTCAAGCCCTCATTGTCCCCACCACCAGCACCACGGCAATAACAACTGTCCTGGCCCCTGCCACTACGACCTGTGTGGCCTCCACCACCACCACCACCACTGCTGCCTGCAACACACGCCCTGCCACAGTGGTTACCAACACCACCACACAATCACAGCATGCGAGGGAGAGTGTGCCAGTGCGTCGGGGGACTATGCCACAGGTCCGTGTCAGGAGGGCAGGTGGGAGTACAACTGGGGCAGAGACACAGGAGGACAATGACTCTGAGTCCCTGGCCACCATTGAAAGAGTCCTTGGTGCCTACCAAGAGAATCATGGAGTTATGGGCCAGCTTGCTGAAGACATGCAAGAGATCCGCCTGCTGCAGCAGTCCATGGACACACGGATGGGCCAACTTGTCGACCTTGTTGGCCAGCTAGTGTGTGTTCTGAGGACAGACTCCCAGCCCCAAGTGCAGCTCAACCCCCTCCAGTGGATTGCCTGCTGTGCAGCCCACCATTCCAGCTGCAGCCACAGAGAGGGTGTGCAGGAGGAGACACCACTGACCCTGCAGCAGGTGCCCCCAAACGCACCAGGGGCCGTCCGAGAATCCACAGGGAGGATTTGGTGGCAGGCCACCATACCAACGCCACTCACAGAGCCAGCCATGATGGTATCTTGTTGTACCCTTTTGCATTGACTATGTTGACTATCCTTGGCCACATTGCCATGTTGATGGCCTGAGTCTGTTGGACTGTGTGACTTTAGCTTTGTGGTGACTACACCATTTGTCTCATCTACCATGACTGACAACTCATTTATTCACTGTTCACATTTATGTACATATTCCCTTCACTTGCACCAAAACTAATTTGAAATAAACACTCTTCACATACCCATGTCTGTGTGAGCCACATGTTTATTCCAGTATGTAAAATGACAATTCAGATTTCAATGTTCCAACTGCTCTGAAGGAGAGGAGGCATTGAGAGGGTGAATGAACCTAGAAAGACACAATAGAATGACATTTACTTCACAGGTGACGCCATCACAGCTGAAACACAACACTAGGCATCAAGGCACAAAAACAAGCACACATAGCAATGATCAACAACCTCAACATACACATGATGTACCTGGATACAAATACCCTGTGCCACACACATAAGCCCTTATCACACACACAACAACAGCCAGCAGTTAAAATCCTCTATGCCTTGATACTAACATCCAAGCAAACACAAAATGTCACTGTTCTACAAAGTCACTTACATTCAAGGGAAGTAGTTGGCAATGAGCTGTTGACACATGTCAACACCTTCCTCTTCACCACTATCGTCCGAATTGGAAGTTTGTGGGTGTGCAGGAGGGGGCATCTGCTGCTCATCGTCATCCAGGATCAGCGGAACGGCTTTGCGCAAGGCAAGGTTGTGAAGCATGCAGCATGCTACAACTATCCGGCACAACTTTTGTGGGGAATACAACAGTGCACCTCCGCTCTTGTCCAGGCACCGGAATCGGGACTTCAGGAGGCCAAAAGTGCGCTCCACCACACGTCGTGTCCTACCATGTGCCTCGTTGTAGCTGACTTCACCCGGGGTACTTGGATTCCGCTGTGGGCTCAGCAACCACGGCCTGTTGGGATACGCTGAGTCACCTAGTTGTGACATACACAGAGAAATGTTGCAATACAAACAGTTGACGAGAACAGCATAGCACACCCAGCACACTACTTAACTGAGTGTACTCACCTACAAGCCATGCACGCTCTGGATGTAGATTTTCCATCAGCCGGGGTACAATGCTGTTCCGCAGGATGTAGGAGTCATGGGCGGAGCCATGCACAAACATGGCTGATGATCATATCAGCTTGGCATACCACCTGCACATTAATGGAATGGTAGTGCTTCCTGTTCCTATACACCTGCTCACGTGCCTGTGGTGGGACAAAGGCAATGTGTGTGCTGTCAATGGAACCAACTACATGAGGAATGTGGGCAAGGGCATAAAAACCAGCCTTCACAGCAGGCAATTCTGCAGTATTTGGGAATCGTAGGTATTGGTCCTTGTATAGCATCATTGCGGACACCACATCCCAGAGCACCATGCTGAATGTGGCTTGCGACATCCCACCGGCGCTGGCCACCGTGTATTGGAAAGAGCCCGCAGCAAAAAAATGCAGCGCTGCCATGATCTTCACTGTTGGGGATAGGGCAGTTGGATATGTTCGTTGAGGCCTCAGATGGGGTTCCAACTGAGCACACAGCTCTTGCAGTGTAACGCGATCCAGATGAAATTTCCGGATGATGTCCACATCCTCCATGTCCGCCAGGACTGTGAAAGGCCAGTGCACATTTGGATGTCGCCTACATGAAATGGAAGAGGACTAATGTTATCCACATTACACAATGAGATGTGTCCGACTTCTCACATCTTGACTCATGCAGCAGAAACAATGAATGTACCCCAACAATTGCTTAATCCACAACTCAGATGCAGAGACACCTTCACCACATGTGTTTTTACAAGTGGACATGTTGTACATACTGACTACCCCAAAAGCATGATCAGAGGTTGTGAATGGTACACCAATACATCTGGTGTCCCCAGGCCTAGGAGTAGGTGACACAGCAGATGTATGAGACAGCAACACTGCTGACTCATATGTAGCTGCTTTACCTGCCACACATTCTT
The DNA here is from genome assembly GCA_963921515.1 of Calotriton arnoldi. NCBI lineage: Eukaryota > Metazoa > Chordata > Amphibia > Caudata > Salamandridae > Calotriton > Calotriton arnoldi. Next base: position 781,969 of record CAWUFW010008315.1, read on the forward strand.
GTTTAAGTTGCACAGACCACTAGTTATCAGCACAATGTGCAGAGTGTGTGTAAGCTGATCACATATCCTACCTAAATCAGCTATGGGCACAGTAAAATACCACCATTATGTGTTCAGGCAATCATTACTGTTGTTTGATTGGCCATCTCACACATTAAGTTGATTTCAAAGATGAGACAACATCATACAACCAATAGATGTACATCCACACACATATCATAGGTGACATGAGTAACTGCATGTCAATGCATGTCACATATTCCACAGACATGGCATGTGTAGGCATCAGTGAGTTGAATGTCACACCAGCATTCATTGTAAAACAACAAGTGCAGTAAGACACTATGTAGGCATAGTGTTCAATTGTTAAATTGGACCAGCTGGAGAGGTGAGGTGCAGCGGCCAGGGCAGCTGACTTCGGAGCACAGGGCTCACGGTTCGATCCCCGGCTCCGGCGGCAGCTTAGCTCAGCATCTTGTGACTCTGGGCAATAGCTCACTTAATTTCCACGATGGCCCCCAGCGCCTTGAAACCCATGAGGGTGAGTAGTTCGCACTTTACAAATACAGATTTTTACCATTGCCATTGCTAGTGCATAATGTGTCCATAACCGCGGTAGGCGTGCACCGCCACCGCGGGGCCGCACATTGGCCACAATTGAAAGATGCAGCATAGCGGTAACGACCGCCTGCCCTCCGCGGTGTGACACCACCAATGCCATTGCAGCCAATGTGAACCGCGATCGCGGTAGTGAAATGCTACATTGGAAACCGCAGTAGGCGTGCACCGCCACCATGGGGCCGCACATTGGCCACAATTGAAAGATGCAGCATAGCAGTAACGACCGCCTGCCTTCCGCGGTGTGACACCACCAATGCCATTGCAGCCAATGGGAACCGCAATCGTGGTAGTGAAATGTTACATTGGAAACCGCGGTAGGCGTGCACCGCCACCGCGGGGCCGCACATTGGCCACAATTGAAAGATGCAGCATAGCGTTAACGACCGCCTGCCCTCCGCGGTGTGACACCACCAATGCCATTGCAGCCAATGGGAACCGCGATCGCGGTAGGGAGATGCTACTTTGAAAACAGCGGTAGGCGTGCACCGCCACCGCGGAGCCGCTCATTGGGCCCAATTGAAAGATGCCAGCCAGGAGGACCAATTGCAGCAGCTGCCTGCCACTGATACCAACCCAGGGGCCTATAAATCTATGTGGGAGAGCCACACATTTCACATGCATTCAGACACTGCTGACTGCCATTCCTCTACAACTGCATATTTAGCTGTATCCTGGATCCAGTGATGGCGAGAACAGAGAATGTCAGGGCCCGTCCCTTCAGTACAGAGGAGCTGGAGCTTCTGGTGGACGAGGTTCTTGCACAGTATGGGAGGCTTTTTGGTGCACCAGATGTACTGGTAAGTGCTCCTGATTCCAAGTGTGAGAGTGATCAAAATGATACCATGATGTTGCTGTGCAGTAGTATGTGCCTGTGAGTGCACGTCGATGTACAGGCATCCTAATAGTTTACATGGCATGCTCCATACATGTTCTGTGGGAATTGCATTTGATTATGTGTAGTAAATGGAGACTCCTACAGCCATTCCTGCACAAACTTGAGGAACATGTTGGTCTGAGACTAGGTGATGTTAATGTGTGTTACACTGCCATGCATGCCAACTTCATTTCAATGGTGTCTGTAGGCTTATGTCCAAACCTACATAAGTTGATTGAAGGTAGGGGGAGACATGCATTGTTTCAACAGACACACAGATAAGATGGTGTTCTGAAACAGCACGAGTCGGGACTGATTAGTACTATGCCATGTTATGTGACTGTCCACTCACTCTTCACAACCTCATATGTGACTGTTGAAATGTATTTTGTAATGGAGCAATAACTGATGTGTGTTGAATGTTTCTTAAGTGCACTATGTTGATGTGAGCATCATGCACAATAGTCCAATGCATGAGTGGAACACACTTGATGTTAATGCAACTATGACACTTCACATCAATGTAAGTAGTAGATGTCATCCTTACATTGATTTGAACATGTGTTCAGTCACGCATGTGTTGGCACTTTTCACCCTCTCATGCTGTACATCCATGTGATTTATCTGAGTGACCATGTTGTATCGCACTGTGAGTTCCTCTGGCCTGCACAGACACTGTCCAATGTTACTCGGAGCCATGCCTAACTGGACTGAGTCAAACATGTCTTTAGTCCACACACCTAATACTCACTGAGCCATCATAGTCCTGAGAATTGCACAATCGAGGAATTAACATTGTGAGAAGGGCGTGAAAATTCTGATTGTGTTCCAATATGTTTCCTGAAAAATGCATTGAGCCATTCACAGGCCAAGGGCATCGAGGGGTGTGTAGTGGTGGACACAGTGAGTCTGCCACTACACTTCATTAGCACTGTATTGCATGTCATGCTCACTCACATGCTGCATCACAGATGAGGGCCTTCTGCACATAGCTGTCTGTGCTGCCATTGTGCATGTGTATGAGATGGCCATGTACTGTGTGCCGCCTCATACATGCATTCATTTCTATGTAGTATTGTAATGAACATGTACTATGTGTCATGCTGTATGGCCTCTGATGGAGATGTAGCGATTTGTGTGTCGTGCATTTATGTTCTCCTGTGCTGACACACAGTGTGAATGACACAGGGTCTCTGATACTTCCTTTTCTTGTCTCCTATGCCTGCAGCTGAAGGTCCACCAGCGTAAGGCCACATGGAAGAACATTGCACGGAAGGTGCGGACTCTGGGTGTATCCAACAGACGGCACACACACTGCCACAAGAGGTGGGACGACATCTCCCATCTGAGCAGGACCGTGGCAGAGATGCCGGTGGGGCTGGTCCCACGCAGTGGCAGGTTGGCGCGCCGAACCATGACGCCACTAATGTCCCGGATCTTGTCTGTGACACAGCCAGAGCTGTATGAACGTTTGAGGGACCATCAGCAGGGAGTTAGTGGTGAGTATTCTGCGTAGGCTGACTTTGGGTGTGAGTGACTGCATGAATGGCGACCCGGAGCCATTGCTGATCTTGCTGCTGTGTACATTTTAGGGACTACTTCTCAGTGGCTTATGTCTTCAGTGCAGGTGTCATGTATTTTCCCATAGCTGGACTTGATCATGTGTTTCATACAATGGCCCTTGACATTGCATGATGAGATGTGGCCTTATGACATCTTCTGCATTCTGGGTGTCATGGACATCACCAGGCAGTGTACAGCAGTGTGCATCATGTCAGTGTGCATTTAACGATGTGTGCAGCGCAGGACTTGTAAATGGTGTGAAGTCCACATCTGACACCAACGTGCAACAGTTTGCATGATGAATTGCTCAACTTGTTAGACATCAGTAGGTCATGGACATTTTTACGTACAAATTAGAATCTGTATCTGTGTTGTCCCCTTACAGTGACTCCATATGTGACAGAGGCAACATGCTGAGATGTATGCCTCTCTCACATACAGGCACGTGGCAAGCGTGCAGAGATGTTTATGTTAGTTTACAAGGAGGCAGGGACCTGCTATTTGCCAGTGTGAACCTCACATGGCTCATTGCTGTAAACGATGCATATTTCCTTGCATCTTCTGTGTTCAGCATGATTGTTGCACATGCAGACTGCCCAGGGTGTTGGGCAACTTGGGGTTGTCATTATGTAGTCTAGTTCTGTGCTTGCATTTGATGTTTGTGTGTATGGCACTGTACTGAACCTATGTCTCTGTCCATTGCAGCATCTACCGAGTGCACGGAAGGCCATGATACGGACACCAGTGCTGAAGCATGTGGCACGCATGATAGCCATGAGATCACTGACACTGAGGTGACCAGCGCCTCGGAGGGGGACAGGAGTGTCCTTGAGGACTCACGCGCAGAAAGCACTACCTCAACATCATCGGACTCCAGTGGGGAGTCAGCGACAATGGTGGTCACAGGGAGTGACAATGCTGCCTCTTCCTCCACCACACATCGGCCAGTGCCCACCATCCAGGCTACTACCACTAGTGCTGTCTGTGCCCGCAGGGCTGTTAAGGGTAGAGTCACCTTCACCCCAGGCACCGCTGCCCCTGTCTCCCCTGGTGCCCTCAGTGTTGAGGCAGTAGAACTCTTGCGCAAGCTGTGTGTGGGTCAGACAGCTCTCCTAAATGCTTTCCAGGATCAGGACAAGAAGTTGGGGCAGGTTCTGGCATTTATGGAGGGCATTCATTCGGACGTGGGTGGGCTACACAGGACTGTCCAAGGTTTGTCCTCCACGTGACGGCAGCCATTCAGCTATCACAGCATCCAAGTCCAGCCCCTATGCCTTCACCAACCACCCTGCCAGTGGCAACCCCTGAGCAGAGTGACCACCCAACTGAGCCCTCAGGCCCTGAGTCGTCGACACACAGCACACGACAGCAGCGCTCCAAGCGTGCCAGACCACAGACACCATCCCCTAAAAGTGACACAGGCACACAGGGACGCAAAGATAAAAGAACTTCACATGACACTCAGGGGCATCAGGCAAAGAAGCAGGCCTCTAGCTCACGGTTGACAAGATTGCACCCATCACAAGAGACTCCCATCCACACAACTGCTCCAAGTGACAGACAAACAGTTGGGATGCCTGCTGTGGTGCTGGTGCCGCTGAAGGGAAAGCCCACAAAGCAACCTAAGACTGCTTCACCCAGGACCTCTACTCCCACCCACAGCCCTGTGAAGCGTATTCAGGAGAGCAATGTGAGTGGTTCACCAGGAACACAGGGGATGGAGGGCAAAAGGCAAGCAAAAAGCAAGGCTAATTCCATATCCAGCAAATCCCCACAAGGAGGGCCACATGCACCTGTCACACCTTTGGTGGAGAGGGACTCTGTTGTGCCAGCCACACTTCCCACTACTCCCAAGACACTTCTGCAATATCACATACCCAAGAAGTGTAGAGTCAGCCCTCAACATTCACCCTCACCCACTGTGTCTCACAGCAGCGTCTCTCCGCCTCCACGTGCCACCATGCCACCAGGTCCGAGCAGACCTACACCTGCCACAGCCACTACTGCCTCTGTGTCTCACGGCAGCAACTCTCCGCCTCCACGTGCCACCATGCCACCAGGTCCGAGCAGGCCTACACCTGCCACAGCCACTACTGCCTCTGTGTCTCACGGCAGCATCTCTCCACCTCCACGTGCCACCATGCCACCTGGTCCAAGCAGGCCTACACCTGCCACAGCCACTACTGCCTCTATGTCTCACGGCAGCATCTCTCTGCCTCCACGTGCCACCATGCCACCCGGTCCAAGCAGCCCTACGCCTGCCACAGCCACTGCTGACTCTGAATCAGATGATCCTCTCTCTCCTAGGTCCAGTTCCGCCAGTGGCCACGACAATCAGCCACCTCCCACTCCAACTGCCAGGCAAGTCTGAGGCACAGACCCCCTCCCATAACCATCTCTCCCACAGCGGTGCCTGGACTGAGCTTTGATAGCCCGGGTGCTTTGTTCATTCACATGTCAGTGTACGGTGTTACACATTCACTGTAAACATTTTCATGCACACATGTGCATTGTTTAGACTGTGGACTGCTCAATGGCCTTTTATTTGTTAGAAATTTTGTGACTATCAGAATATTTTGCAATAAACACTGTTACTCCTGTTGTATCATTTGTTACTGCCCTTGCTTCATTAAAAAGTTTTGATGTGTGGGTCTGGATATATGTGCCACATGCTCTGCATGGCAGTTCCACATTGCCATTTACTTAATTCACTTTGTCATTGTTTGGCAAACGTAACACACACTTTTGGTCTGCTTGACTCTGAGGTTTGGGGTGCAATGATGTTTGTAGGTGTTGATGTACTCTTGCAATCATCATTCGCTGTTGATTTCAGTATGATTGTACACATGTCGTGTTAGGGGCTATACCACAACAGAGGTGAATTCTACACACAGTCTAACTTGCGAGGTGTCCAAGGTTGGTGTTGTCTGTGTGATATGTTTGGATGTGTGCACAGCAGTGTGTGTGTGGTAATGTTGTGAAGGCCTGTCTTCATTCTCACATGGGTATATTTGGATGTGTATTCAATCAAGAAGAACTAGTCTACCTAGACGTGGTAAGGGTCACAAAAGTGTATGTTTGATGATGTTTGATGATGTTGTATTAAAGAAAAAGTCTTATTTCTTTTTATAAAGTCCTCACCCACCAACCTAGTTGGTGGCATGCTTCATCATCGGGCCCACCCGATGACACCGAATGTGTCCTGGGTGTGCTACAACGCCTGTGTTACAGCGGAGAAGGTGTGTTACTGAGTGTGCAGTGTAGGTGACGTGAAAAGTGATAGGTTAGAAAACTGTCCAGTGGTCCCAATCCCCGAAGGTTTTACTTTAATATTTGGGCCCTGGCAGTGATAAAAACAAGGCGTTGGATGTAGATGGAGTGTTATTTATGACACTCCTGCATCCAGTGAGTGGTCTACATGTTTCAGCCAGGCCTTATTATGTAAACTGGCTTTCCTCAGGACCTTAGTGATGTGTGAAGTAACTAGTCTACTAATTGTGTCCTAGGTCGAAATGTGTTGCACGCGCTAAGGTGCACTATATGTGAGGGGGGGCTTCCCTCTCAAAGCATTAGCTAGCGAGTTGCTGGCAATGCCCCATGAGTATCCGGCAGAATTGCTGGCTTGCGTATCAGCTCAGGACCCTCCTATCAACCTGTTGTTGCTGCTCCGGAACTCCGACGAGTGGATGTGTGCAGTTGAGTGGTCACACAGTGTGCTTGGCCTGTCCTTGTCAGTGGTGTTGAGGTGTATGTGGCCCTGTACATGCTAACTATAAACGTGTATGTTCCATGTGGGTTTGCCCCTCATACTCATCTTGGCAGTGGCAGGGAGGGGTGTCACACCACAAGCACCTTTTGGTATCACCTTGCAGGTGTTGTTTTGCACCCTCATACTCATCTTGGCAGTGGCAGGGAGGGTGTCACACCACAAGCACCTTTTGGCATTACTTTTCAGGTGGGGTTTGCCCCTAATACTCATCTTGGCAGTGGCAGGGAGGGGGTGTCACACCACAAGCACCTTTTGGCATCACCTTGCAGGTGTTGTTTTGCACCCTCATACTCATCTTGGCAGTGGCAGGGAGGGGTGTCACACCACAAGCACCTTTTGGCATTACTTAGCAGGTGGGGTTTGCCCCCTAATACTCATCTTGGCAGTGGCAGGGAGGTGGTGTCACACCACAAGCACCTTTTTGGCATTACTTTGCAGATGGGGTTTGCCCCTAGACTCATCTTGGCAGTGGCAGGGAGGGGGTGTCACACCACAAGCACCTTTTTGGCATCACCTTGCAGGTGTTGTTTTGCACCCTCATACTCATCTTGGCAGTGGCAGGGAGGGGGTGTCACACCACAAGCACCTTTTTGGCATTACTTAGCAGGTGGGGTTTGCCCCCTAATACTCATCTTGGCAGTGGCAGGGAGGGGGTGTCACACCACAAGCACCTTTTTGGCATTACTTAGCAGGTGGGGTTTGCCCCCTAATACTCATCTTGGCAGTGGCAGGGAGGGGGTGTCACACCACATGCACCTTTTTGGCATTACTTTGCAGGTGTTGTTTTGCCACAATACACCTATGGACTTGTTCACATACATCACTATCCCGGAATGTCAGATGGGCACACATTTTGCTGTTGAATAGGGTGGGATGGTAGGAGCTGTGATGGGATCAGGTAATGACAGCTGCTACCAACAGAGGCACACAATGTGCATTTGGGCCAGGGCCAACACAATACTTACACGTCCCTGGGACTGCCCATGCGTGCTGCTGGACCTGCCTACTAGATTGTGCGGAACTTTTCCTGCGTCTTCACCGCTGCGGTGATGTGACCGGGAGGATGCGGTGATGACGTTGTTGATGGATGACCCCGATGCGGAGGTGTGGCCTTGATGTACCTGCGGTGTTGTCGACGGCGGCGGCGTCTTTGTTAATCACGGATCAGGAACAGCAGCGGTAGGGCTTGTAGTGCAGGATCCATTGCGGTAGCGAACGCGTGGAGTTGTGTGTTATTGCCTTTTTCCTCCGCAGTATTGCTTCCGCCGTGTTTCAATGGGTGGTTTCTCCGTTGCGGTCCTATTGCCTATTTGAGGCATTGTGATTCAGACGGCGGTCTACATGTCATTCCGCATGGCGGTCGCCCGCTATTGGCTATGTCCGCCCTCGTCGCGGAACCAAACTACTGGCGGAACTGAAAACACCGCAGCGGTAGTCATTTGGCCTATGTCTGCCCATCGTAATATGGCGGGCGGTGTTTTGCGACCGTGGTTGGCAAAACAGCACCCGCCAGACCGGCGGAAGTCACCGCTGGCACGGCGGTGCCGATCCGCCCGCCATCGTGATCGGCCCCTAAGACTGCAGGTATAGAAAAGACTTTATATGTATGTGTAAACTGTCAGGTAATTTTATAGCGTAATTTGAATGTAGAAGAAGGTTTAGTAAATGGAGCAATGGGAAAAGTTGTTGATTTTGTAAATTTTCAGAACAAAGATGGATTTGAATTTCTGAAGATTAAATTTGATCAGATTGAAGAGGTAAAACAGATTGGACGTTGTGCTGTTTGTTTTTTGCTTGTAAAAGACTTGCATGTTCGTAGAAAACAGTTTCTTCTTTCTTTAGCACATGCAGTAACCATTCATAAATCTCAAGATTTAAGTGTAGACAGTGCTTTGGTAAATATTGGAAGTACAGTGTTTAAAGAGGGCATGGCATACGTTGCATTGTCTCGAGTAGGAACATTATCTGTTTTGTATTTGATTGATTTTGATGAGAAAAAGATTAGTGTTGATGCAAATTGTGTAAGAGAGTACAATCGGTTAAGAAGACTTTATGCTCCTAACTTAGGTGAATATCCCGTATATGAGAAACATGTAGTGTGTCCAAAACGGAAATATGACAAACATTCTACTGAGATTCAAAAAAGAAAACAATTCAAGAGAATGATGAAGCTGCAAAGAAAATTAAAATGGACACTGTTGATGATATCGTAGGATACCAGTTAGAAAATAGTTCAGGTATCAACTGCTATGCTAATGTAATTGTGGCTGTTGTCTTTGATCTAGAAGATCTTCATCATGAAATTATGGAAAATCGAGAAAAAGATTCTGTTCTTTACTACATTATATTTTTCAAAAGTTGGTAACTTATAGAACTAAAATCCATACTGCTTCTGGCATTCTGCATCTTTTGGATATATGTACTGGTTCACTGAAATTTACATTGAATATACAACAAGATGCACAAGAATTTCTTATGTTTATGCTTGGAGTATTGGAAGATGAAGGAATAGATATTGAAAATGTATTTTGACTAAGTTACAGATGGAATCATAAATGTGAAGAGTGTTCATTTTCTTCTACTACTGAAATAGACACTGAACGATTCATATACTTGACGATACCAGATTGCAAATCAGTGTCTTTTAACAAATTAGTAAAAACAGCTAATCAAGATATGAAATGTTTTCATTGTAAATCAGAAATGTTGTCAACATTACATATAGAAAGATTTGGAAAATATGTAATTTTAATGCTACAACGTTGTAGAGCAGATGGAAGAAAATTGGAAACCAAAATTAAAAATATTGTGGCAAGTCAAGTATCAATTTCAGGAAGAACTTTTAAAGCAGTGGCTATTATTTTCCATGATGGACCTACCACAACATCTGGACACTATACTGTGTATTTAAAGTGCAATAGAGGATGGACACATTGCAATGATGCCCATTTGGAATTTAAATGTAGGTTGCCTTACGAATTACCAAATTCATATCTGATATTTTTGATGCCAAAGTTTTGAAAACATCATTCGGTCTATTGGGAAGATGTGAACGTGAATTAACAAGTTTATTTTGGATTTTTTCAGTGCAAACGTTTCGGAAACATTAATCGGCCTATTGGGAAGATGTGAACAATTAGTGTATGTTTGTGCTAATTCATATTGCATTTGGAAAATTGTGTTTAGAAAGAAGTAGTTCATATTTTTGTTGTCTATATTATACGAGATGTAAACGAGAGTGTACATTTTACAAAATGTATTTGAGAGAAATAAAAGACTTAATGTAGTTGAAGAATGTAATAAAGAAACTGTAGATAGGTAAACATATAGTTACACATGTTCAAAATAATTGTAAACGGTGATTTTTTTTTTTTTTTACAATCTCGTTAATTGTTTGTTTTTCCCCGCTGTTATATGATATTCTACATTGAAATCACTGTGTATGGTGAAATTCAGTAGAATCTGAGATCAGCAAAAAAGGGACACTGAAAATGTTATGTAATTCTAAAACTATGTTGTGTTCTTAAAACTATAATATTACATTCAATAACAGTTTTTCTTCTTTTTTACAGAAGGTAATGGTGAATTTTGAAAATATTTTAAATTCAGTTTACAACAAAAAAACTGTAAAATAAGTCCACTGAGTTTTGTATCTACATTAGTAAAAAAGGTAAGAAGAAATAATGTAATATGGATGATAATATGAAATAATGTTTAGAGCCACTTTTACTGCACTCATCCATTCCCTCAAACACTATCCATGCACTCATCTATGCACTCAGGCACTATTCCCACACTCATTCAATTTACCCAGGCACTACCCTTATAGTGGTACAATCACCCAGGCACTCAGACACTACCCTTGAACTCCTCCAATCACCCATGCAGTACCCATGCACTTAGAAAATCATCCAGGCATTACACATGCACTCCTTCAATCACTCAGGCAGTACCCACGTACTCCTCCAATGAGCCAGACATTACCCCAGCACTCATTCAATCACCCAGGCATTACTCATGCACTCCTTCAATCACTCAGGTAGTACGTATGCACTCCTCCAATCACCCAGGCACTACTCATGCACTTATAAAATCACCCAGGCACTAGCTATGCAGTCCTCAAATCACCCAGGCACTACCCATGCACTCACACAATTACTCAGGTGCTACCCATGCACTCATACATGCACTGAGGCACTTCTGCTGCACTTTCTGCAATCATGGAAGAACTACCTATGCAGTCTTTCCATCATCCACGCAGTACCCGTGCACTCATGCAATCACACAGGTACTACTCATGCACTCCTTCAATCACGCAGGCACTACCTGTGCACTCATGCAATAATCCAGGCACTATCCATGCACTCCTCCAACCACCCAGGCAGTACTCATGCACTCATGTAATCACCCAGGCACTACCTCTGCACTCCTTCAATCACTCAGGCAATACCTATGCACTCTTCCAATCACCCAGACACTACCACTGCACTCATGCAGTTACCCAGGCATTACCTATGCATTCCTTCAATCAGTCAGGCAGTACCCATGCACTCCTCCAATTACCCAGACAGTATCCCTGCACTCATTCAATCACCCACACATTACCCCAGCACTCATGCAATCACTCAGGCATTACCCATGCACTCCTTCAATCATATAGGTAGTACGTATGCACTCCTCCAATCACCCAGACATTATCCCTGTACTCATACAATCATCCAGGCATTTCCCATGCACTCCTTCAATCACACAGCCACTACCCATTCGCTTATAAAATCACCCAGGCACTAGCTATGCACTCCTCCAATCACCCAGGCACTACCCATGCACTCATGCATTTACTCAGGCACTACCCATGCACTCATACATGCACTGAGGCACTTCTGCAGCACTCATGCAATCATAGAAGCACTGCCCATGCAGTCTTCCTATCATCCAGGCACTACCTGTGCACTCATGCAATCACCCAGGTACTACTCATGTACTCCTCCAATCACCCAGGCACTTCCTATGCACTCTTGCAATAACCCATGCACTACCCTTGCAGTCCTCCAATCATCCAGGCACTATCCATGCACTCCTCCAATCACCCAGGCACTACCCATGCACCTACAAAATCATCCAGGCATTACCCATGCAATCCTTCAATCACTCAGGCAGTACCCATGCACTCCTCCAATCAGCCAGACATTACCCCAGCACTCATGCAATCATCCAGGCATTACCCATGCACTCCTTCAATCACTCAGGTAGTACATATGCACTCCTCCAATCACCCAGACATTATCCCTGCACTCCTACAATCACCCAGGCATTACCCACGCACTCCTTCAATTACTCAGCCACCACCCATGCACTTATAAAATCACCCAGGCACTAGCGATGCAGTCCTCCAATTACCCAGGCACTACCTATGCACTCTTGCAATAACCCAGGCACTACCCTTGTAGACATCCAATCATCCAGGCACTATCCATGCACTCCTCCAATCAGCCATGCATTACTCATGCACTCCTCCAATCACCCAGGCACTACCCATGCACTTACAAAATCATCCAGGCATTACCTATGCACTCCTTCATTCTCTCAGGCAGTATCCATGCACTCCTCCAATCAGCCAGACATTAACCCATCACTCATGCAATCACCCAGGCATTACCCATGCACTCCTTCAAAATCACCCAGGCACTAGCTATGCACTCATCCAATCACCCAGGCACTACCCATGCACTCATGCAATTACTCAGGCAGTACCCATGCACTCATATGTGCAGTAAGACACTTCTGCTGCTCTCATGCAATCATAGAAGCACTACCCATGCAGTCTTCCTATCATTCAGGCACTACCTGTGCACTCATGTAATCACTCAGGTACTACTCATGTACTCCTCCAATCACCCAGACACTACCTATGCACTCTTGCAATAACCCAGGCACTACCCTTGCAGTCCTCCAATCATCCAGGCACTATACATGCACTCCTCCAATCACCCAGGCACTACCCATGCACTCATGCAATCACGCAGACATTACTCATGCACTCCTTAAATCACTTAGGCAGTTTCCATGCACTCCTCCAGTCACCCAGACATTACCCCATCACTCATGCAATCACCCAGGTACTACTCATTCACTCCCCCAATCACTGAGGCACTACCTATGCACTCATGCAATAACCCAGGCACTAACCTTGCAGTCCTCCAATCACCCAGGCAGTACTCATGCACTCATGCAATCACTCAATCATTACCTGTGCACTCCTGCAATAACCCAGGCAATACCCTTGCAATCTTCAAATTATCCAGGCACTATCCATGCACTCCTACAATCACCCAGGCAGTACCCATGCACTTACAAAATCATCCAGGCATTACCCATGCACTGATGCAATACTTCAGGCACTATACAAGTAGTCCTGCAATCACTCAGGCAGTATCCTTGCACTCATGCAATCACTCAGGTAATTTTTCTAATCTTAACCAGTATATGTGGTTCCGTAAGAACTTTTTTTTTTAAATAATTTTTTTTTTTTTGTATTTGCTAAGAATTTTTTCTTTTTTGGGTGTTTTTGAATATTTTTTAAACGAAACAAAATTGAAGACTCTAATAAAACTGTTTGAAAAAAAAGGAATTTGGGAGCAGATAATTTTTTTTATCACTTATGTGTTTAAATTGCATTGGTTATGACGTCAATGCATTGCTCCCCATGCAGAGTTTTGCAACACATTTCTTGCAATTAATTGTGGCATCCAGTAGTTCAGGAATGATGTGTGGCCTCGGTGTAGGTGGAAGTCCTTGTGAGGAAGTTGATGGAGTATTTGGATCTTGTTGTGCCGCTTCATTTCTCTCCCTCTGAGATACTTCTTTCGCTAAATGCAAGGGGTGTATAGTCTCCAAATGATTTTTCATGGACGATGTTCCACATGAGTACTTTTTCTCTGAACCTCTCGAGAGTACTCTTTTGCAGATATTGCATGTTACGTTTCTTGCATTCACCTTCTTTTCTCCCTCCGGCACAGTGAAGAAGGCCCAAACCCCACTTTCTTTTCTTTTTCTAACTTGCTCCACTATATCATCTTCCTCTTCCAGTGGGTCTAGCTCAGGATGACTGGATGCCATTGTTTGAAAAAAAGAAGTCAACAAACACACTAAAATAGAAAAATGAAGGAAGATACAATAAGCAGGTCTTGCCAGGAAGAGAGACAAATAATACGAGGAATAAATCAGGTGTTGGTTCGTCCCTCTTACAGAAAGAAAATGTTTTAAACCAATCAGAAGCTTTCTTTTAAGGTCACATAAAGTCGCGAAGGGTGCACGCACCAGTCGCGGAAGTTGCGCACCTGTAAAATGTCATATACATAATTATAAAGTATTAATAGGTGTTTATAAAATATTTTAAAAAATATATTAGTGAAAGTGTTTATACAAATCAGATATTTTAACTTTCTATAGTGATATTTCACACTTTGAAAATTACTCCGGAGTCGCAACGCCTAAGCGACCCCGGAAATACATGCCGGGAAGGGTTGCGCACCCTATGCGCATACGTCGAGCACTCGTGAAATTTCGTACAGTTCATAGTAAAGTCAAAATAAGTGTTTATAAATTGTTTTCTAAATTATATTAGTGAAAGTCTTTAACCAAAACTGATATTTATAATTTGTACAATCATATTTCATACTTTTGAAATTACGCCGAAGTCGCGACTCCAGCACAACTTCAGAAATGCACGCCAGCAGGTTCGCGCACCCTGAATCCGCGGACCCATTGAGTATGTTCGCGTAGGGTGCACGACTCCTTTGTGAAAAAATGTTTAAAAAAGAAAGCATAATAATACAATAAAACGACTTTCACAGTATTAAAAACATTATTTCAAGAAAATATAAATGCAAGTTGTACATATAAAAAACAGAGTATATTTTTAGTAGTGTATGATATATATATTTTAAAATTGATCTTAATTGTTGAAGAAGATTTTAGAAAAACTAAGTATATATATATTTTTTTAAATTCAAAAATATAGTTCCAATCATTTTTAAATAAAAGCAATTCTATAAAACACTTACAAATATTGTTAAAAAGGTAAGGTAAGAAATAATTTTATACTTAAGAATTACAATTTAAAAACCTTAGAAATTCACTGAAAAACCATAGGTTTCAGGGACGTTACAGTTAGAAATTAGCATTTAAAAAACCTTAGAAATTCACTGAAAAAACAGAGTTTTCAGGGACGTTATAGTTAGGGATTAGCATTTAAAAAACCTTAGAAATTCACTAAAAAATCCACAGGTTTCAGGGATGTTATAGATAGGGATTAGCATTTACAAAACCTTATAAATTCACTGAAAAAAACACAGGTTTCAGGGACGTTACAGTTAGTTGAACATTTCAATCATATAAAACCAGAGAAATTCGGCCGTTATAGTTAGTAGAGCTCACTATAACTTGCGCCCCCCGCAATGCACTGCTGATGACGTCACATATTACATTACTCATGACATGGTCAGTGACATCACTGATGACATCACTGATGACATCATCCAGTGACTGAATGTTTCTAAAAAGTTCAAGAATGTTATATATATATATATGCCAAGGTGTATTGAAGAATGAGTGGGTGTATGAGTGTCTGAATGGATGATTTAGTGGGTGCGTGACTGACTGTATAAGTGAGTGATTAAGCATGTCTTAGTGAATGCATGGGTGAATGATTAATCTGTATGAATGTCTGTATCAGTCTGTCAGTTGTGTCAATGTTCCCACAAAGTGTCATGGTGTCAAGTGTCAAAGTACTCTGACTTCATGGTTGAGAATTAGGGGTATTAGTGACACAAGTAATGTGTTCAAAATTGATTTTCCTTAAATTGCGGGCAAAATCCGTGAGGACAACATGACCGCCAGCGAAGTCCCCCATGTACCATCGAGGGCACATCATGACTATCAACGCCGTCGCAAATATTGGAGGAAATATTAAAACATATATCAGTGAATCAGTAATATGCATTGTGATAGAGATATTGCGATTTTGATAAATGTTTTCATAGAATTATTTATAAAGTGAGTTATCTACTGTGATGGTTCGAATTCATTATATAGTTATATTTTTTAATGTGGTGATGGCTATTAAATTCCTGCTTTTGCTTTCTGCTTTTGTGACGTAACCACAGGGATCACGATTACCGATGTCAATGCGATCTCCGGCTTCACTGCGAAAACGAAAATAGATTTTAGAGATGGTTGTTCTAGAAATATACTAGAAAAACATGTGTTTGAAGTGTACAGTAATAAACCCTTAGGGGCCGATTCCGATCTCGGCCGGTAGGGCTCCGAATCGGATTCGGCATTACCGGATCCGATTCGGAGCCCTGTTTCCCGACCGACTCGTTTGCGGGACCCAACCGCTCCGACTGACTCGCTCGGACTCGACTCGCACCGCGCAATGGAGACGTTCCCCGGCCGGGTAATTACAATGCGCGCCTCGAGCAGTCCGACCGACTCGCGCCGTCCGGCTCTAACGAGCAGTCGGAGCAGTACTTTGGGGGTCCGTGTCGGACCCCCCTGTACGCCTAGCCACGCGAGTCGCATGTACGTTGCGACCCGCTTCGCCGTGAACCCGCTGTAGGGGGCGCCCTTGTTCGCCTCGCACCCATTGAGTCAATGGGAGCCCGCGTACGCGTTGTACGACCGGCTCCCATTGACTTCAATGGGAGTCCGACCGTCTCGAGTCCGATAGCATGCGAACGCATCGTACTCGTCCGGTCGGACTGCTAGGGTCCGATTCGGTCGGAAATCTCCCCTGGTCCGGCTCGGTCGGAGAGATTTCCGTCCCGAATCGGAATCGGCCCCTCAGTGTGTAAAATACTGTAATATGTGTGCGTATATGTATTTTCACTTTATGGAAAAGGGGCAGTCGTCGCGGTTAACAATGTCATTGTGATGTACCGAATAACCACAAAAATAGAAAATAGGTCTGAAAGATGGCTTTTAAAGAAACTTAGTAGAAAAATATGAGTTTAAACATCCTTTGAAAGACTTATGGATATAGTAATATGTGTAGGGCAATCAGAATGGATTTTTTACCTATTATTTTTGGATGTGTTGGTGGCCATTGAATGTCTGCTTTTTTTCTGTTTTTGTGACGTGTCATCGGGGATCGCCATTACCAATGGCATTGCAATTTCCATCACCACAGTAAAAATGGAAATGTTTTTTATGTAAAGTCTCTAGAAAAACATGTCTTTAGAGAATATTGTAAGAAACCCCTAGTGTGTAAAATACTGTGATATGTGTGGATACATGTGTTTTACACTTTATGGAAAAGGAGTGATCATTGCAGTTAACGACATCATCACAACATCCCAAATAATCCCAAAAATGGACAATAGGTCTGAAAGATGGTTTTTAAAGAAACTTAGTACAACAATATGAGTTTAACCAAGTATGTATATAGTAATATGTGAAGTGCAATTTTCAAAAGGAGTTTTTTCCATATTATTTTTGGGTGTGTTGCTGGTTATTTAATGTCTGCTTTTGTTATCCATTTTCGCAATGTGTTCCTGGGGATAGTGACGTCACGAAGATCCCCAAAATCTTAAGAAAAGCTAAATTTTTAGAAAATAAATTCACAATATTTTTTCGGTACTAGGGTGGCTTTGACAAGAGCCGTTGTGTTGGTTGTGTGTATATGGCTGCTATACATAAGACTGGATGCAGAGTTTCAGGTTACTTAGAAACACCCTGTTGCCTTCATCTGTAAAGTGCAGTCCATCATTTCTATAAATTCCATGCATGTCAAAATGCAGATTGTTGTAGATACAGCCCATACGATGGTCTCTGAGGAATGCAGAAATAGTTTTGTGGACAGAATTGATTTCACCACTTTCATTTCTGTCTTTGACATATATTAGAGAACACCAAGACAGTGTGAGGGAAAAGTAACATCAGTTCTGCAAAGATTTCTTTCATTAGGATTTCCAGTGAATGTGCCTAGGTCACTGCCACCACAGTGCACTATCATGAGGTGAGGAGTTTGGGAAACCACAATAGATTTAACCAAAGCCAGCAATTGAAGAAACTTTAACCCTCTCTGGCCAAACCAAGTAATCTGCACATTTGACAAACCCAAGTCCCTGTCAAAACCTCTCTTTTTTGCAACCTCATTAGCCCAATGGATATAGCTTTGACCAACAATCCATACTGCAAGCATTTTGAAGTGAGGGAGCAATAGTAGTCAGGAGAAGGCTGGAGATGAATAAGGTAGTTTTCCAAAGGAAAAACAGTTAAAACGGAGGTGTTTTTTTGTTTTTTAAAGATATATTTCATTGGATGCTGTCAGTGTGAAAGTGGATAAAATTAGGTAGTGTGTTGAATGCCTCAGGAGGAAGTCTTATTATTGACTGTTGCTTAAAAAAAGAAATGTATTGCAGACATTGATATGCTTTTAAATCTGTGGAGTAAACCACACATGCTGTATCTCATTTGGAAATAGGATGTTCCTTCTAGAATGTGCTGTGAATTTGTGACCTACTGGGTCCACTGGGTTGTTAAATTCACTGAGCTAAGAGTATATTAGGGGGGGAGGGTGTTAAAGAGGCAGAACAATTTAAGTAATGGCAAGATTTATTTTCCAAATCAGGACTATGTAATAAACTGTTGTGTACTATTTACATTTTTTAAATGAAGCTAGATATAGGATTGAACTCCCATTTTTGTTGTGATTCCTCCGTGATCATTGCGAATACATCGCAAATGCACATAGATAAGAATCTCTTTTTGAAAGGGAGGGAAAGGGTTAACAGATACTAACCATTCACAAGTGGAGATAGTGCACTCTAAAATGAAAAACATTTTTTAATTTGCTGCCTTTCTTGTGATCATAGAGTGCAAAGTTGAAGAGATTGCCATTTCATGGTTGCTTTGTTTGAGAGTGGTGTACTATTCTTGTGCTTACTTTTTACAAAATCTAACAGTGTCAAAAGTAGCCAGAAAGAGCTAAGACATTAATATATTCTAGAAACTGAATTCACCGGTATGTACATAACTTTTTAATCCTTTATAAAACTTTCATTAGAAATGAAGATCTCTATGGGAGTTTGATAAAAAAAGAGTATCACAGTGATATGAACAAATATATCAGATTAACTCTATGTATTAGAGGGTATATGTTTAAGAGGGGTTAGTGGTGAATGTTTTGAGAAGTAAGAGAAACATTAAATAGGGCTTCTTCATTACATTGAGTACTTTATTGGAAAACAATAGTGTAGTATTGTGGAAAATTGCAATGAGGAACTAAGAATGCTTTAAATGTCTAAATACCATGTGCAAAAGAGAGGCATCTTTCATTTGCATTCTGGGAGTTGTAGTAGTTTTAGTAACATTATTAAACAGGAGTAGTGTAGTCACAAATAAAAGATGAGAACATGTTGTCTGCCTATATATGAATTAGAAAGAATTAATACTTGTTAGGTATATATTGGGAAGTTAACTTATATGATTGCTTAGCTTATGCTCAAATGGTGAGAAATGGTTCTTGTGGTTGTAGATAGCTATATATATGGTGGACTTTTGAGTTTACTTAAAAATGCAGAGAGGTATATATTTTTGGAAAGATGGCTTGAAGGTGTACATCTATTAAAAAAATGGCATATATGTTTACATCGTAATCTATGCTCTTTAAGGCTGATGAAGTTTCATGTATATGGTGAGGGTGGTGTTTTTTTTCTTTAAACAGGGTTTGTTTAAAATTGAGAAGAATTAACAGTGCAGAATGCCTTGAGAGTTCTTGTGCTAGCTTCATTTGGAATATAATGTATGTTTGGAAAATGCTTAATATATGTTTAAGAAGCAGAAGACGTATTTAAGAAATGATGCAGCTATACCATTCACAAAAGGTGTTGTGCTTTGAGAAATTTTAAAATATTGTTTTCCATTCGAGAAACTTACTGATGCATGTGCATGCTCAGTAACAAAGCAATGTATGCTCCTAGGCAGCCATGTATGCAATTATATACCAAGTGTGATATCTAGACTTCACTCATGCATAGCTCAGTAGAAAAGCGTATATACAGTAAAATAAGTAGTTTGATACTGACAGAAGGAGTAAACCAATGAGTCAGATATATAGTCACAACTGTTATGTATCTAACAGTAATAAAAATACTTTCACAGTCAGTCAGGCAATATTCAGATACTCATGCAATCACCCAAACACTATTGAGGCACTCATCAAATCAGTGATTCAGTATCCATGGAGTTATTTAATTGCCTAGACACTATACATGTAGGGGCACATGCATCAAAGGTTTTTGCGATCGCAAACGGTGCGATCCGCAAAAATCAGCCGTTTGCGATCGCAAATTGGCCTTTGGAGATGCATGAAAGTGTTTCCTATGCGCAATTTAAGAATTCGCAATTATTTGCGAATTCTAAATTACGATTGCATTAAGGAATCGCAATTTGCGATTCCTTAAATGCAATGCTAGAAGCACTTTCAAATAGCGATTTCGCTATTTGGAACCGCAAATTACAGACAAATCAAACTTGTCTGTAATTTGCAAAACTTTGAAAAATGCACTAAAATGCATTTTTAAAGTTTTAGGTTACACACACACATGCCCTTGGGGCATGTGTGTCTTGCAACATGGGTGCACATCACAATTCCAGGGTGCAACAGGGTGTCATTTTGACACCCTTGCACTCCTGAAATTGCATGAGCAATTTGCGAGTATCTACTGGTACTCGCAAATTGCTCATGCAATCTCAATTCATTCCTATGGGCCTGTAGGCCCATAGGAATGAATGGGACGGCATTCCTTAATTGCGACTCGCAATTTGCGAGTCGCAATTAAGGAATGTTTAGGAATCGCTATTTTTATAGCGATTCCTACATGCATAGGCTTTTGCGATTCCTTAATTGCGATTCCTTAATAATCGCAATTAAGGAATCGCAAAAGCCTACCTTGATGCATGTGCCAGTCAGTCCTCGAATCAGGCAGGCACAAATTATGTAGTCATTGAACTATGGAGGCACTACTTATACATTAATCTAAACACCCAGACAGTAACCATTTACTTATGCAATTAACAAGGCTGTAACTTTGCAGTCATTGTAACACTTGCGCAGAAGCTATGCAGTCATCTAAGCACACACTTACAACGCATGCAGTCATTTAAATACTGAGGCACACACATGAACTCATGCAAACACTCTAGTACTACTCATGCACTCATCTAATTACGTAGAGAATACTATTGTAGTAAACCAGTTATTTATCCAGTAGCTATGTAATCATTTAATTGCTGAGGGAATACTCTTGCAGTAATACAATCATCACAGCAGTACACTTACTTTCATCCAATCTCTCAAGGCTTAACAATGGAGTCATGAAATCACTCAGACACCAGTCATGCACTCATGTAATCAGCCAGGCACTACTGATGCATGTATTTGTTTATCCATGCACTACCCATGGAGTTATCTAAACACCCGGGCACTACTTGTACACTGAACCAAAAACACATGGGCAGCAGCCAAGTAGTCATGCAATCACTGAAGCACTACTCATGCACTCAGCCAATCTGCTAATTGCTGTGCATGTAATTAAACAATCATGTATGCACTATCCATGCACTCTATAAATTACCTATATACTATCTATGCACTCCTGCAATCATCCAGACACTAAAGTTGCACTCATTTAATCATCCAACCAGTATCTACGCATGTATTGAATTATTGAGGCATTAGTCATGCACTTATATAATCATTCATGTACTACTTATGCATTCACCCAAACACCCAGATAGTAGTGATATACTCATGCAAATAGGCAGGCAGTAACTATGCAGTTACGGAATGACCCATGGAGTTCTGATATACACACAGAATCTTCTAGGCACTACCTGTATCCGGAAAGAATCACCTAGGTACTATCTATGCACAAATTCAATCATCCAGGGAGTATTCATGTATTCAACAACACACACATGTTTTTACTGAGGAATATGTAGTCTTTTAGAACCATCTGGTGAATTATATATGCAAGCTGTGACATACTCTTTGCATGTAATGTGTTTGACATTAACGTGCAGATTGTGATATACACAATTTCCCAAAATTTATATCTAATGGGCCTGATTCACAGAACTAACTTACGTCAAAAACGTAAAGTTAGTACTTTTTGGTATTCACAGAATACACTTACTCATTTTGGTATTCACAGAAGGCACTTACTCATTTTGGTTTTCACAGAAGTTAGTAGTCCTAACTTTAGGACTCCTAAATGCCTTCTGTGAATACCGAAAGTCTTAAAGTTAGGATTTTTCTCAGTTTAGGAGTAACCCTGAGCAAAGCACTACGCTACGCTCGCGTAGTTTGCGAAGTTTGCGCTACTTTGCACAACGCGAATTGCACGTAGCACAGTGCAAACACGTGTAGCGTAGTGCAGCGGTCATTTTTTGCTTGCTCGCGGTCCTCAACGTCAAGTTGGCGACCGCGAGCAAGCAAAATGACATCCCGGCGAGACTTTTTCCTCGTTCGCGATCAGCAACATCAAGTTGCCGATCGCGAGCGTGGAAAATAAACCTCCCGGCGAGATTCTCAACGTGGGGAGGTCAGGTTTCTCATTGCGAGTGGTCGCGTATGCTCGCGACCGCTCGCGATG
Source organism: Calotriton arnoldi (assembly GCA_963921515.1). Classification (NCBI taxonomy): domain Eukaryota; kingdom Metazoa; phylum Chordata; class Amphibia; order Caudata; family Salamandridae; genus Calotriton; species Calotriton arnoldi. The sequence continues at coordinate 804,458 of CAWUFW010008315.1, forward strand.
AGAAACTACCAGTCCGCATGAGAAGCTGCCGCTCGAGTAAAAATCTACTCGAGCGGCAGTAAAGACAGCTTGCACTGTGCAAGATGCCGTTTCAATGATTGCACAGTGCGGACAAGCATCCAGCACTGTGCAATCATTGCGAACAGCGCACTACGCAGTTCGCGTAGTGCTACGCGTAGCTCGCGTAGTGCGAGCTGCACTTTGCGTAGCTTCGCGTAGCGCTACTTCGCGAACTACGCCCAGGCTTATTTAGGAGTAGTAAAGTTAGGACTCCTAACTTTACTACTCCTAAACTGAGAAAAATCCGAACTTTAAGACTTTCGGTATTCACAGAAGGCATTTAGGAGTCCTAAAGTTAGGACTACTAACTTTACTACTCCTAAACTGAGAAAAATCCTAACTTTAAGACTCTTCGGGTATTCACAGAAGGCATTTAGGAGTCCTAAAGTTAGGACTACTAACTTCTGTGAATACCGAAATGAGTAAGTGCCTTCTGTGAATACCAAAATGAGTAAGTGTATTCTGTGAATACCAAAAAGTACTAACTTTACGTTTTTGACGTAAGTTAGTTCTGTGAATCAGGCCCGATACGTTTAAGTAGAACAGTACTGAGATAGTAAATAGACCACTAACACAGTGGTAGAGAGGTATCCAATAGCTCTTATGTTGTGTTTTTGTATTTATAGTGTTGAGACACTGTACGCACGTGTGCACTTGGGGCTAAATTTAGAAGAAAGTAATGCAGTTCAGAGCTGCAAGCCATTTGGCTGTGTCATGCTGCATTACTTTCAAAGCGCATGGATGTATCATATTTACAACAATATGATGGATGCCTTTTTTGTCTACTGTGCTGATGCACAACAGGCAGCCATGCGCCAATGGTGCAAGCATGCCTGTGTAGTGGGGAAGATTGTTTTTGTGCAGGAAGGGTCACCTTCCTGTAGAAAAACAATGATAAGAGGTATTTTCCTCTTTGTATGTGTGCAGAATGCAGCATGCATAGAAACAGGAAAAAAGGAGGAGAAATAAAAGTATTTCTCCTTGTTGCATCTCCCTACACCTCCCCTGGGGAGGCGTAGGATTCTGACGCAATGCAAGGTTTACGAATTGTTGTTAATTTGGAGATGTGGCAGAATCCATGGGTGTTGCGTGGGAACACCCACAGCAACACCCATGGCATGCTTCTTTCATGCAAAGTGCTGCCTGAAAAGAGCCTGTATTTATAAGGCTATGAAAAGCTACACAGAGAGGCTTTCTGTGGCTTTGTAAATATGGAACACCACATTACGGCGCCGGTGTGTCAAAAAATGGGACACAATGGAAAGTGCATGGGGCTTGTAAATATGCCTCCTTGCCTTGATGTTTATTTTAAAATGTACTACAGAAAGGATAAACTGTTCTTTCACCATGTGTAAGTGAGAAGTTAGATATGCTGTAGCTGTGTTGTGCAAGAGGGTGCCAAAATGTTAAAGGGTAACTAATAAATAAAGCTTTGTATTTTGCTCTGGGTTTGTTATATTGAAGTGCATGTAGTAATATATCTAGGTTAATCTGTACATTAAAACTGCAACATAACATGAAAACAGTTTTTGAATTATGTGTAAGTCAGTAGTAAAGTTGTTGGTAGATTGCCTAGGGTAAAAATTAAAATATACTTCTTTTTTTTTTACAGAACAATATCTACATAACAACACACATTTTCAATGCCTACAAAAGTTCAGACGAAAAAGCATTAGAAGCAACTACAGTATGTTTGCAGAAATAAGTTACAAAAGTGGCAAAATGCAGAAAAAAGAGTGAAATAAAAAAGAGCTATAAAATATATATAAAATATGGGTGCACATTTGCAAAAATTACAAAATAAAGAAAATGAAATTATGACTATGAGAAACAATAAGAGTGGACAAAGTGTACATTGCAAGAACAGAAAAGATTCTAAAAGACATGGGCACACCTTAACCAGTTGACAGAATCAGTTTAAGGAAATCAGAGCCAGAATATTTTGTACACCAATGTAAACTTTAGTTAAGAGGCTGTACTATGTTATGTTTAGGAGAAATGAAAAGGGCACTTTTGCATGGTACTTTGGCAGAGGTAGAAAAGGTTTGTGACAACGTGAAGTTTTGTTTCTTTGGTCCAGAACAAGACTGTAGGGAAATTAAAGAGTTGATAACAGGAGGAGTTGTAGAACAGGACACAGGTACTACAGTTGATAGTTTTGAAGAAGAGATTACAAAATGTAAGACCATATGTGCTGAAAAACCAGAGTATGTTTGTATATTCTGTTGACGCACTCACTACAAGAATCAAATGTGGATTGTTGACTTATATTTAAAAAGTGAAATAGAGAATAATGATGACTGGCAAAAATTTGAACGGTACTTATTTGTAGAAGAAAGATTTGACTTGTCCACATGACAAGTTATTTGTAAGTACTGCTACAATAAATTAGAGGATAGTAAAATGCCCTGCTAGAGCTGTGCATAACAAGTTAGAACTGGTTCCCATTCCAGAAGCACTTCATGCTTAAATATTCTTATCCAAACTATGCATCCATTTCAGGCTATAGTACATATGGAGCCAAAGTCAGGCAGGTTACCCCCAACAGAGCTGCAAAAAGGTCTAAAAGGTAAAATTGTGTTTTTACTATTAAATGTCAAGAAAAACATTGAAAAGATAGGGGGAATAGAGATTTAGAGGAAGGACTAGTAAATATTGTAAATGGTGTGCCTACCAAGAACAAGAACATATGGTAGTGTTAGTAGATGTTACCAAATTTAAAAAAGCTACTTTATATCTGGTACAAAACAATATTTACTATAGAAATGTGGAAAGCCTACAAGATATCACACATATGGAGGATCAGATATTTCCATTAATAGGTCAAATTGAGAAGGTGGATCAGTCCAGGACAGAAGAAATTTATGAACATTATAGCATCCAACCTTTGTATTCTAGAGTGGTTACTAGTGATGCCATTGAGCTGTTTCAAATGAAGGAAGCAAAAAGAGCTCCATTCAGTGTGTGGGTAAAAAGTTTAGAAGCTTAGTGTTTCCCACATATTTTTCCTACTGGAGTAGGTGGCAGGTATGACGAGCGGCCTGTGCAAATACCTGCAGCTGAGTATAGATGTAGTAGACTTTATTCAGAAGACCCTAGATTTCATCAGTGTAGTCCATATATATTTCATCTATTATTTGACAGTGACTTGTCTGGCCTCTCATATGCCGTGAATCATATTCTAAAAACAGGAGTTAATTTGCATAATATATCAGCAAGAGAACTTTTGGAAAAAGTTCAAGGAAAGATGAGCACCTGGATTACAATTTGATAAACCAAATGGCATGTCAGCGTGGGACTATATTGGTATCTGCGTCATGGTAAACTCAAGTGCATGTTGAGGAACCTTGGAGCATCTACTTGGTTCCTGACACTGAGTTGTGCTGAATATCCATGGGATGACCTGCTAGAATTTTTACAGGAGGCAAATACAAATAATATAGACATTCATCTGAAGACACCAGAAGAACTGTGCTCACTGGGCCCTGCAAATGTTTTCAGATATTTTAATCACAGATTTCAAGCAATGATGGCTTTCATCTTGAACAAAACAAAACCTCCTCTTGGTGAAGTGATTGATTTCTTATGGCACAAAGAGTACCAGGTCAGAGGTACTCCCCATATTCAAATGCTGTTATGGGTAAAAGATGCCCCAAAGTTTGGAACAGGCAATGGTGAGTCTGTGGTGTCTTTATTGAGCAGTATGTAACTTGCTCCATCTAAAAGGAGAGTAATGACAACATATTAAGAGAACAAGTTCTACGATTCCAAAATCATAGGTGCGGAAAATATTGTCAGCGAAAATACAGAGCAAAAGGGACATTTTAGACAATATGTCGTTTAGGATTCCCATGACCTGTCATCTCACAAGGAAGAGTCAACTGCTTTTTGTCTGCAGTCAGACATACACTTGCAAGGAAATCACAGAAAAATACATACAACCTAAGAAGAACAGAGGCCTCCCAGTACATTAATGACTATAACCCTGTGATGTGCAGTTTTTTGAAGACAACTCAATTGCTGTTGTTCGCTATGTTACATCTTATATAAAAAAGTCAGAGACAACTGAGATGAAAGACATGTGGGAGGAGATTTCAGCAGAAAAGAGTCTTACGAAGAAATTGTACAGTTTTAGTTTGAAAATGCTTTATCGCAGAGAGGTAGGCTCCTATGAATGTGTAGACTGGTTAAGCTCAGCTGGTTGTCTTTCTAAATCTAGGGAAAATTTATGGGTGAGTTTAGGGCTTGCTAATACTCATAACAGAGTACTGAAGTCTGTTCCTGAAATGCAATATCTTGCAGAATTTGAGCCAAACAGTACAGAAGAGTAACATGCTGGATATGTACTATCCAAAAAGAAGTCATCATCTGGAAAGGATGTGTCTTTATGAAATACTTCAACTATATACTTTTAGAAGTAATGTCAGTGAAAACATGGATGAAGGTAAATTTGGTATGGCTGGATGTGAAGGATGTTTGGTGAGACATAACAATGAAATTTAATCAATTATTGAAAGCTAAATTGCCAAATTCCAGACAAAGGAGAGTTTTTCTATTTAGCCTTGTTACAGTTATTTAAGCCATTGCAAAAACAAAGTGAGGTACTATGGAGAATTTGACTGTTATGAAGGCTCATTCAATGCTGTGAAAGACAACATTGAGTGCTCTGTGTTTCCAGCATATCTTCAAAAGTTAACAGATGACATTGAGCAAGAAGAAGCAATTGCTGCTGAGACAGCAAGAAAAAGTTCTCAGGGCATGTCAAAGTTCAGTACCTGGAAGTCAAGATCCTCTTGGACAGCCAATCGTTGAAAATGAAGCTGCAATAGCTATGAATGAGGTGGAGAATGCAACGCAGCAGATAAGACAGGAAACTGTGAATCTAGAACTACTAATAAGGCAATTGAATGCAGATCAGAAATGTATTTTCGAAGAGGTAAAAGGTAAAGTAAAAACATGGATTTCTCCATGAGAATAAAAAATGTGCATGTTCTACATATAAACCAATGTTATTGTACATAAGTGGTCAAGCTGAAACTGGAAAAAGCTTCTTAATTAAAGTACTGACAAGTTACCTGCAGAAGACAACAGATTCCAATTTGTCGTGTGTAGTCTCTGCACCAACAGGCTTAGCTGTTCATATTGTTATAGGCATTACCCTTCATAGATTATTAATGTTGCCTGTTCAGCATGACGACAAATTACAGTATAACAAATCATCTGGCGATGCTTGTCTCGAAGTGGCAAGAGTATTAAAGAAAATAAAGCTACTAATTATTGATGAAGTCAACATGTTGTTTAACCTAATGCTAGCTTTTATACATTGAAGAATGCAGCAAATATTAAAAACTGACTACGATGTACTTTTTGGAGGAAAACAATTAATAGTCTTTGGAGACCTGCTACAATGAACTCCTGTAAAAGGACAACCTGTATTCAAGAAACTACTACATAATAAAACAAGGAATTCACTAGAAAGTATTGGAAATGTAAACATTTGGGAAAACTTTCAATACAAAGAGTTAATCCAAAATATGTGCCAAGCATCAGATATGCATTATGAAGATATACTAAAGGATTTAAGAGTAGGAGTCCTAACAAAAGAGGGAAATACAGTATTACAAACCTGTCTCATCAAAAATTTGTTTCCAAGTAATGTTTCAGCTGTTGAAGTAATGTACAATTTTGTTAATTCTATTGTTTGTTTGATGCCAACTCTTGAGGAGTGTAGTGGAACATCAAGGAGTTACAGTGCTACTAACAGAAAAACTGCAATCAAAAGTGGATAGTTTAGAAAAGTGTGTCAAAAACTGCAGCATTAGAAAAATAGATACATATCTGTAAAAATTGTTGTGTCATCTTATGTCGTAATTTAACTGTTGAAGAAAGGCTAGTGAATGGTGCAATGGATAAAGTTATGAAATTTGTTAATTATCCAAACAGAAATGATGTGGAATACTTGCCCATAAACTTAGATGACATTGCTGAAGTTAAGCATATTGGTAAAAGTGTTGCACGTTTCCTACTTGTAAAAAAAGACTTGTATGTCAAGCGAAAGCAGTTCCTGGTGTCTTTAGCGTATACAAAAACTATTAACAAATCGCGAAGTTTAAGTGTTTACAGGTGTTGTTAATATTGGCAGTAGTGTATTCAAAGAAGGAATGTCATATGTTGCTTTGTTGTGAATTCGAACATTGTCTTTTTTATTTCTGATTGATTTTGATGAGAAGAAAGTAAGTGCTGATGTGGGCTGTGTAATGGAGTATCATTGGTTAAGAGCTCAACATGCTCCTCATTTAGGCCAGTATCTTGTGGTTCAAAAAGCACTAATGTGTCCAAAGTGGAAAATATCAAAACATTCTTTCAGAGTTGAACACATAGATGAACAAAAAAAATCAACAAGGAGGAAAGAAAAGTAACCCTGGGCAAAGCACTACGCTACGCTCGCGTAGTTTGCGAAGTTTGCGCTACTTCGCACAACGCGAATTGCACGTAGCACAGTGCAAACACGCGTAGCGCAGCGTAGCGTAGTGCAGCGGTCATTTTTTGCTTGCTCGCGGTCCTCAATGTCAAGTTGGCGACCGCGAGCAAGCAAAATGACTATCCCGGCGAGACTTTTTCCTCGTTCGCGATCAGCAACATCAAGTTGCCGATCGCGAGCGTGGAAAATAAACCTCCCGGCGAGATTCTCAACGCGGGAGGTCAGGTTTCTCATTGCGAGTGGTCGCGTATGCTCGCGACCGCTCGCGATGAGAAACTACCAGTCCGCGTTGAGAAGCTGCCGCTCAAGTAAAAATCTACTCGAGCGGCAGTAAAGACAGCTCGCACTGTGCAAGATGCCGTTTTCAATGATTGCACAGTGCGGACAAGCATCCGGCACTGTGCAATCATTGCGAACAGTGCACTACGCAGTTTGCGTAGTGCTACGCGTAGCTCGCGTAGTGCGAACTGCACTTTGCGTAGCTTCGCGTAGCGCTACTTCGCGAACTACGCCCAGGCTTAAAGAAAAGAAAACTAGAGCACATTGAGGAAATACAAGGCTATCACATTAATAATAAATCTGGAGTGAACTGTTATACAAATTTAGTGTTAAATGGACTATATTATTTGCCTCATTTACAAATTCTATTAAAGAAAAGGTAGATAAAATTCTTCACAACTGTGTAGTTTACTTGAAGAACTAAGAAGTGGTAAAAGTATTATATATTCTGCTGCTGGAATAAGAAAACTCACGGATGACTGTACTGGATCAGTAGTGTTCTCTCAAAATCTTCAACAGGATTCTCAAGAATTTCTAATGGTAACGCTAGGACTATTGGATGAAGAAGATGTAAATATCAATGAATTATTTGGTTTATCTTATAAATGGACCCATAACTGTGAAGATTGTGAATTCAGAACGATTCCTCTACTTGATATTGCCAGATTGTAAAGCTGTGCTGTTTGATGATTTAACTACAAACGCAAATCAAGATATGACCTGTCAAAACTGCAGATCAGAACTTAGGCTAATGTAGTTTCTACAGAGGTATGGACAATACATCATAGTCATGCTACATGAAGATGAGAGTGGATAGTACTAAATTAGGAACTGATATTACAAACTTTAAAGCTGCTCAAATAACCATATCAAAAATAACTTTCACACCTATAGCAATCATATTTCATGAAGGAGTTAATATAACCTCTGGACACTACACAATATATTTAAGATGGCAAACAGGAAGGACAGAGAGCAATGACATACAAGTGATATTCAAATCAAGACTACCCAAAAAGCTACCAAACTCATACCTGCTATTTTTAGAACCGAAGTTCTAAGGAGAATCTAGGATAAGAAAATGTGGTATTGTATTGACATATATATGGATTATGTGTTTCTGAGACATTATTCGGCCTATTGGGGGCACTGTCTATAGCAAGCCGTTAGAAATGAAGGACTCTTTTTAACTGCTGGAAAGGAATTTATAAATATTTGAGGACAACATTGTGTTACTACAGATAAAAAGTAAATGGAGGTGCTATAACACCAGTAACCTTAAGTTGCATGTGAAAAGTCTCTTCACCACTAAAAAAAAGACTCCATTTGTTTCTGCTACAGCAACTTCTATGTAGTACTATGAGCTATGTTTTTCATACATGGATTAAGAACATTGTTATGTTATGTTATGTTATGTTACGAGCATTTATAACGCGCAGGGATACTCAGGAGTGTCCCGGCGCGGAGACCTTGCTAATGGGGGTGAGTCAGATCAAGGAGTATTCTTAAGCAAAAAGCAGAGTTTTCAGCCGTCTCCTGAACGGCTTAGCGTCTTGAATGCACCGAAGTTCAAAAGGGAGTGCGTTCCAAGCCACAGCAGCTCTATAGGCCAAAGAGCTACCACCCATTCTCGCACGGCGAAAACAAGGAATCACTGCCAGGCGCTGTGTCCTGGAACGCAGGTTTCTGGAGGGCATGTGAAATTTAAACGCTTCCTAAGATAGCTTGGGCCATACTGGTACAGTGCTGCATGTACCGTGGTGAGAGCTTTAAATCTCACTCTTTCCACGACCGGCAGCCAATGTAGATCACGCAGATGCTGTTGTATGCCTGATCTACGAGGGATATTCAATAAAACCCTGGCTGCAGCATTTTGAATGGACTGGAGTTTTTTCAGCTGGTACCCAGGCACACCGACATAGATCGCGTTCGCGTAATCAATACGTGACAGTATCAGTGCACGGGTAACCATCTCTTTAGCAGGTCGAGGAAGAAGTGGCAGGAACTTCTTGAGGGATCTTAGTGTACCAAAACATTGTCCTGCTAACTTTTTAATCTGAATGATAAACCTAAGATCCTTATTACAACCAAATCCCAAGGTTCTTAACCGGTTGACCATCAGAGTTGGGAAGAGGGTAATCAGCAGGCCAGAGAGATTCTTTGAACTGAGAGGGAAAGGAGCCGTACAGGAGGATTTCGGATTTATCTTCATTGCACTTAAGCTCCGCTGTATGGAGCCATCTGAAGACAGCCGACAGACAGGCCGTGGCCTGAGCAGGAGAGGAGCCATCTTTGCCCCATGTAAAGAGGAGCTGGGTGTCATCAGCATAAGCGATGATCTTAGCACCCAGCTCCTCTGCCAGATAGATCAGTGGGGTCATTTATATGTTAAAGAGAAGTGGGCTTAGAGTTGAACCTTGAGGGACTCCCGTGGACACAGCTTGTGGTGCGGAGGCAAACGGGGGCATCCAAACTTGTTGTGAGCGTTGGTCCAGAAATGAACTCACCCAGCGCAACACCGCACCTGTCACCCCAATGTCAGAAAGGCGGGCCAGAAGCAGTGAGTGAGGGACAGTATCAAATGCCGCGGAGAGGTCTAATAAAATCAGAGCTGCTCTATCGCCAGCATCCAAACATTCTCTAATGGCCTCCGTAACTTCCACCAAAGCTGATTCGGTGCTATAACTGACCCTGAAACCAGATTGCGCTGGATGAAGCAAACCTGCACCCTCCACATAGGCGGTCAGTTGCTTGTTGACTGCCTTCTCACAGACTTTAGCCACAGCTGGAAGAAGCGAAATTGGTCTATAACTTGTAGGGATCTGGGGATCAAGAGAAGGCTTTTTAAGCAAAGGCAAGAGTTTGGCTTGTTTCCAGGCCAAAGGCACAGTGGCCGTCCTTAAGGACAAATTGATCAGAGCATTGACCTCCGGGTTAACAGTCTCTGCTACTGAGGCCAGCAACCTGGCCGCACAGGGATCCGAAGGGGAACCCGATTTAAGTGATTTTAAAATTGCCAAAGAATCTTGCATGGTAATGGAAGAAAAGACAGAAATGGCTGAAGATGCATATGGACCTCTTGATAAGGTTGGAGGGTCAGAGCACTCGCCCGATGGAGTAAGAGTCTGGGCCAATTTGAAATTTTCCTTAATTGCCAGAATTTTGTTGATAAAAGAACTTGAAAGTTTCTCACACCATGCGGCGGAGGTGAGAACGGGGATACTTTCCGCCGCAGGTGCCAGAAAACTCTGACAATCGAAAAAATGTCTTTGGAATTATTTCTTGAGAGAGCAATTCTCTCCGCATAGTGAAGGCCCTTAGCCTGCAGTATAGCTGCATAGTAGTGTCTTTGAGCTTTCCTCAACAGCTCTTTAGCTAAGGGACAGTAGGATTGGCGCCAACTCTGCTCTAATTTTTTACATGCACGCTTCTGAGTTTTGAGCTCTTCAGAAAACCAAGGTTTCGAGGGGGAATCTCGAATTCGCCTGGGATAGTTGGAGGGAGAGGTAATCTCGACTGCCTGGGCAATCCAGCTATTAAAGTTTTTCCAAGCTTCCTCCAGATCTTGAGCTAAGACTGGCTTGGACCCTGCCAGAGCTAGTTTAAATGCGCCAGGGTCGATTTTCGGCGCTAGTCTGTGCAGGGTAGGTTTTTTTGGGGGGACGGGGTCCTTGAGGGACCACGAGAAAGAGATAACGGCGTGATCAGTCCAAGTTACTTGAATAGGAGGTTTAGTGGAAACTGGAAATTTAGAACAGATAGTGTCCAGGATATGCCCTCCACAATGGGTGGGGGAAGTCACCCATTGTGATAACTGGGCCAAGTGAAGAGAGTCGGCGAACTCCTGTGTGTCCCTTTCCTTAGTACAGTCCAAATGAATATTCAAATCGCCGAGAAGAAGGAAGTGGGAGAAGTGAAGTGAGCGAGGATGATGATATCATCCAAAGCTTTAAGGAAGGTACCCGCGGGGCCTGGTGGTCTGTAGACCAAGATACCCCCAAAGTAAATTTGGGGGAGATGGTCAGGGAAAAATCCAAGGCCTCTCCATCTCCAATACTCAGTATGTCACCCCGTTGAAGGGACCACTTATCTCTATACACCACCGCAACACCACCTCCTCTGCCCGATGTGCGATCCGTGCGTACTACTTTAAAACCCATGGGTATGGCTAGTTCTATGACAGGGTTAGAGAATTCGTGGAGCCAAGTCTCTGTGATAAATAACAGATCTAGAGACTCGTCCTCAATAAGGTCGCAAACATCCTGAGAGTGGCAGGCCAAAGATCGAGCATTAATGAGGGCTGCCTGGATAGAGGGCCAATCTGACTAACCCCACCCGGGAGCTCAGGGGCGGAAATGACTGTGGGAGCAGTGCAGAATGAAAAATTACAGATCTCACAGGTAGTATCATATTTCTCCATAACCTCCCACGGTGGGCGCTGGCAATAAGGAGTTCGTAGCTGGCACAGCTCAGCCATACTATACCTGTGCAACGCAGTAGAGGGCTGAGAAACAAAACGAGCATAGAGGCTGGCGCTGGCCGATTCCAGGACGCTGACGGGTGCAGACGGGCTTGCCTTAGGCGCGCTTTCGGCGCTCCAGTGGCGCACCCGCGCAGCGTGCATTTTAATAGCCCCTCCCCTTCAACCACTAGAGCACGCACTGTCAGAATAGCGTCTCTAGCGTTTCAGCCCCGGGAAACAGCCCCTGGAAGTATCGTAGCGGTAGAGGAGGAGAACCGTCCCCGAGTGCAATGTGTATAAGAAGGCACAGACAGATTCAAATTCCCAACAGCAGTGATTCGATTAAAAAAACAAGTTCAAATAGACCACAGCAGTAATACAATGTAAAACCAATTTTAACCCCTTCCGTGCTTCCGTCGGCCAACGGCCGTCGCGAGCACTACCTCGCTAGTGCTGCGCACGTCCGTTGGCCGACGCAGCCCCGCCCACTCTTTTAAACTGCCGCACCGCGGCGGAATTCGCGCCGCGGTTAAGTAGTTAAAGGAAAAGCGTATCAGGATAAAAGCACAAATTTAAAAGGTCAGGAAATGCGAAGGAATGCTCCGTGACTCAGCCAGCCCACTAAGGCCCACTAACATTGTAGACATCATTTGGCCTAAAAGGAATGATGTTTACAAAAGGATATGTACAAAATGAACGCTTCTTCGCAATTGTTGGATATTTTGTACCAGATATTAAAATATCAGAAACAGTTTTAACATATAGTTGCTTTCATTAAGGTAGTAACCTATCAGCAAGCCAGTATAGAAAAACTTGTAGTGAATTCAGTGAACAGTGTGGCATAGTTGTAAGGATCTACTGTGCCTTAGTTTTGTTTTTTTACACTCCATTGATTGTTTTTTCCCACAGTTTCATGATGAGTGTTTACACAAAGCACTGTTGAAAGCGAACAAGTATGAAAACTGAAAACAGGAAAAAACAGTAAAACATTTGTCTATGTTGAATTAAAGTTTTGGTTAAAAAAGATATTGTGTTGTTTGGTTGCCTAATGTTTGAAATGAAATTCTAATACATTTTTGTCTGTTTCTATTTTTTCACAGTGGTTGGAGGTTGAGATATGTTACATATGTCAATTCACTAATCTAATGATGAATTCATTGAGTTACTACTCATGTACTCATCCTATCTCTCAGCCATAACAGTTGCAATCACCCAGGTACTGCACTTGTAGTCGTCTAATCTCCCAGCCACTACTCAGGTACTTATCCAATCACCCAGGCACTACCCATGCAATATGCAAACACCCAGACACTATGGGGTCGATTCCGATCTCGGTCGGTCGGGCTCCGAATCGGATTCGGCTTTACCGGATCCGAGTTGGAGGCTTTGTTTCCGACCGATTCGTACAGTTGTCCGAGCGAGCAAGTACGATGCGAGTGAACGCAAAATCGTCGACCGACTCGTTTCCCGGTCCGAACCGCTCCGTCCGACTCGTTCGCACTCGATTCGTGGCGCGCAATGGAGACGTTTTATGACCGAGCCAGTACGATGCACGATCCGGACAGCTGGATCGAGTCGGAGCCTCCGACACGAAAAAGCTCTTGGGCGCAGACTTCGGGGGTCCGTGCCGGACCCCCCTTCACCCGTAGTTGTATGAATCAGACACAGGGGGGACCCATGGGTCCCCCCTATACATGCGTGTATGGTGCGGATGGCACCAACGCGTACCCACTACAGGGGGCCCCCTTGTGCGCAACGTACCCATTGAGTCAATGGGAGCCCATGTACACGTCGTACGACCGGCTCCCATTGACTTCAATGGGAGTCCGACCGAACCGAGTCCGGCAGCATACGGCCACATTGTACTCGCTCGGTCGGACTGCAGGGGTCCGGCTCGGTCGGAAAATAATCCGGATCCGGATCGGTCGGAGAGCTTTTTGACCCAGATCAGAATTGGCCCCTATGTATGCACTCATCCATTCACTGAGGCACTACCCATGTACTCATCCACTCACCCATGCACTATCCATGCACTAAGCCAATCACGCAGGCAGTATCAATGCATTCCTCCAATCAACCAGGCACTATCCATGCACTCATACAATCACCAAGCCACTACTCTTGCACTGATCCAATGACATATGCTCTACCCTTGCACTCATCCAATCTCCCAAGCGCTACTCTTGCTCTCATCCAGTCACCTATGTGCTACTCATGCACTCATCCAATCACCCAGGCAGTGCCCAGGCACTCATTCAATCACCCATGCACTATCCATGCACTAAGCCAATCACGCAGGCAGTATCGATGCATTCCTCCAATCAACCAGGCACTATCCATGCACTCATACAATCACCAAGCCACTACTCTTGCACTGATCCAATGACCTATGCTCTACCCTTGCACTCATCCAATCTCCCAAGCGCTACTCTTGCTCTCATCCAGTCACCTATGTGCTACTCATGCACTCATCCAATCACCCAGGCAGTGCCCAGGCACTCATTCAATCACCCAGGCACTACTCATACATTCTTCTAATCACCCAGGCACTATCCATGCATTCACACAATCACCTAGGCACTACCTTGCACTCATCAATTAACTCAGGCACTATGCATGTGTTCATCCATTCACTCAGGCACTCCCCATGCACTCATCCATTCACCCAGGCACTACCTTGCACTCATCCATTCACTCATGCAGTACCTATGCACTCATCCATTTACTCAGAAACTACCCAAGCACTCATCTATTCACCCAGGCACTACCCATACACACAGCCAGTTACCCAGGCACTACCCATACACACAACCAGTTACCCAGGCACTACCTTTCTACTCATCCATTAAACTAGGCACTACCCATGCACTCATCTATTCACCCAGGCACTACCCATGCATTCATCCATTCACTGAGGTACTACCCATACACTCAATCGCTCATGCAGGCCCTACTCATGTACTCATCCAATCACACAGACAGTACCCATGCACTCAACCAATTACCTGGTCACTTTTCATACATTGTTGCAATCATCCAGGCACTATCCATGCACTCACACAATCACCCAGGCACTGTGCTTGCACTCATCCATTCACTCAGGCACTACCAATGCACCCATCTATTCACTCAGGCATTATCCATAAACTAATTTATTCACCCAGGCAGTACCCATGCACACATCCAATCACCCAGGCACCACCCTTGCACTCATCCATTCACTCAGGCGGTAAGAATGCACTCACCCATTCACTCAGGTACTACCCTTGCACTCATCAAATGACACAGGACTACCCATGCACTCATTCATTCATGCAGGCATTATATATGAACTCATCCATTCCCCCAGGCACTACCCATGCACACATCCAATCAACCAGGTACTATCCTTGCCCTCATCTATTCACCCATGCACTACTATGCACTCAAGCATTCACCCAGGCACTACATATGCACATATCGAATCACTCAGCCAGTACCCATTCACTCATACATTCACTCATCCACTACCCAGACACTAACCATGCACATATCCAATCACTCAGGCACTACCCACGCACTCATCCATTCACCCAGGCACTACCCATGGACACATCCAATCACCCAAGCACTACCTGGGCACTCATCTCTTCACTCTGGCACTACGCATGTGCTCATTCATTCCCTCAGGCACTACCCAAGCACTCATCCAATCACCCAGGCACTACCCTTACATTCGCCCATTCATTCATGAACTACCTATGCACTCATCCTTTTACACAAACACTACCCATGCACTCATCTATTCACCCAGGCACTACCCATGCACACATCGAATCACCCAGCCACTACTCTTCTACTCATCCATTCATGCAGCCACTACCCAGGCACTCATTCAAATTACCCAGGCACTACCCATGCACTCATTCCTTCACCCAGCCTTTATACAAGCACTCATCCATTCGCTCGGGCACCACTGTTGCACTCTTCCTTTCACTCAGGCACTACACATGCACTCATCCATTCAGCCAGGCACACATGCAATCACCCAATCAATACCTTTGCAATCATCAAATCACTCAGGCACTACTTATGCACTCATAGATTCACACAGGCACTACTGCTGTACTCATCGTAACATCCATGCACCGGTTATGCACTCATTCAATCATTCATACACCAGTCATACACTCATTCCAACATATATACATACTTTTTCTTTTTTTAACTGTAAATGGAAGTTCCAACAGGAAGCCTTTTTTTTGTAAGGCTTTTCTAAAGTTTTACATTTATTTTGGTTTTTTATAATAACAAAAATGGCAACTGGGACAGCAGGAATTGAAAAAATGTGCACTCAAAAATGTCCAAAACATAAAAGGGGAAATAAATTAGCATGTATGCTGTTTTGCAGCATTGCAAATAGCTGTAAGACGGTAAACAGACAGAATATCAAAGTTTTTTTTTCGACCTACAAGAATATTGAGTTTTAAATATCGAGGTACAAGAATATCAACATCAAGAATATCGTGGTACAGAATATCGAGAGTAGGGTAAGAAATATTGTTTTTTAAATATCGAAAACAGTAATATCATTTGTAAAAATATCATTGTTAATAATATCGATATTTATATTAGTGTTCTGTATTTTAGTATGTTTGTTAAAAGTATGTGATGTCATTTTTTTGTATAAGTATAGCAATTTTTTTAATGTATGTGTTCAATTTCTAGCAATAAATAATTTTATGTTAATTAATTTTTGCGTATTTTAGTTCTGTAGCGGGTTGTGGGTTTATAGGGGAATAGGGTGGGAAGTAATTCAATTATAATAAAGTAATTATTAAGTTTCATTTATTACTATTTATAATTAATTTATTAATAATTAATTATTAATTGGTTAATAATTTGTATTAATAGATTAATTGATAATT
This sequence comes from Calotriton arnoldi, assembly GCA_963921515.1. NCBI lineage: Eukaryota > Metazoa > Chordata > Amphibia > Caudata > Salamandridae > Calotriton > Calotriton arnoldi. The sequence goes on from CAWUFW010008315.1 coordinate 820,647, forward strand.
GTAATAATTGAGTTATATATTTTAGGAGCGGGTTGTGGGTTTATAGGGAACAGGGTGGGAAGTAATTTAATTATAATAAAGTAATTTTTAATGTTTATTTATTAGTATTTATAATTAATTTATTATTGATTACTTATTAATTGGTTATTAATTTTTATTAATTGATTAATTGATAATTGAAATATATTTTATTTTTTGTTTCAAATTCTTTTTATTGAATTTAATCGGAGCGACACAGTACAAAAAAACATGACAGGTACATTCATACAGTAAACAGGTCAAGTGTTAAAGATATCTCCCAGGTAAACACAGCTTGTGAATGAGGACCCGACCCAATATACATCTATGCTTCTACGCCCCTTCTTAATCCCCTCGATTCTGTTAGCAGGTCTTCTAAGTAGTGACCCGGTTGTAGGGGCACTGAATGAGAATGTGAATGTCTGCTGTCAATACTATGCTCTCTATTGAAGGAACATAAACACGAAAAAAAAAAAGGAAAAGGAAAACAGTGTAAACAGTGCATCATGGTGTAAGTGGTGTAAAGGGATATGCTGTGTGGGGTGGGCGGTGAGCAGAGTCCAGGTGCATCGCAAATTGGGGAAGACTCCCATGTGATGGGCTCCCTACTTGGTTACATGTGGAAAAGGTGAAGGGCCCTTAGTCTGGGGCTGCATGCAAATAAGGGTAGTCCCTCTGAGAGGTATGTCACCAACGGAGACCAAATGTAGTCAAAGCCTTTCCTAGTGTCCTCCATAATGTCTGTCAGTCATTCGAGCGCTAGCGCTCGCCACAATCTCACATGCCACTGTGTGAGGGATGGGGCCTCCGTCTTTTTCCAAGCCGCTGCGATCGCCATCTTAGCCGCTCCGAGACACAACCACATGATGGCTCTGTCACTGTTTGTTTGTCTCTTCAGTAGCAGATCACGAATCCCCAGGAGGGTGTGTTCAATGGTCTCAGGTATGGGATACCCTAGGATCAGTTTTATTTGAGATAGAATTTCTTTCCAAAATGGCTTAATGGATGGACAGTCCCACCAAATGTGTCTAAAATCTCCCAATAAACCACAGCCGCTCCAACATCTATTGCGAGTGTTAGGGAATAATTTATGTAGCTTCTGCGGATGCATGTACCAATCATACATGATTTTATAATGAGCTTCCCCGTGGTACATAGAGCGATTATGTTTTGATATGTCTTTATAGAGGTGGCTCCACTGCTTCTCCTCTACTGGGTGGGATAGGGTGGCGTCCCAGAAATCCCTGTGTCTCGGTCTCTCCTGAGGGCCCAGCAATTGGATGAGGGCATACAAAAAAGAGATAGTACCCTTGGAGGAGTTCCCCGACTGTGCACATTTCTCTATTGGGAGCAGGTCCCTGGTGGCGGCCAGCCACTCCTGTGGTTGCTACACCCAATGTTTGAGTTGCATGTATTGGAAGCTCTCAGATGCCTCTAGCTGGAATTCTTTCACACATTCCGCGAAAGTCATTAGTTCCCCCTTCTTATATAGGTGAGAGATCATTAGACAACCACCCTGTTTCCACTGTGTGAATGGCCCCTCCTGCATGGCTGGCAGGAAATCGGGATTAAAATGAATGGGGGTGTAAGGCGAGGGAAAGGTAGACAGGGATAGTGTTTTAGTAAGCAGATCCCAGACTCTCAGAGTAGTGGCTGTGGGGGTACTGATGTATGCGTTTGGGGATCTGTGCTATTTTTTTTAACCATAAAAGGTCCCAAATGGTCCTGCCCGTTATCTGGCGATCCATATGCAGCCAGTACTTTTCAGATTCCCTAAGCGACCATTCAGTGATGACCCGCAGCTGGGCCACACGATAATAACTTCTAAAATCTGGGAGGGCCAGGCCCCCCTCTGATCTTGGCCGAAACAGAATCCGGTGCGAGAGACGGGCTCTTTGATAATGCCAGATAAATTTGGTGACTGCTTTTTTGAGGTCAACAAAAAATTCTCTGTCTACAGAAATCGGGAGGCCTTGAAAGAGATAGAGAAAGCGAGGGAGGATATTCATCTTTACCGCATTTATTCGACCAATCCAGGATGTGTAGGCCGCTCTCCACCTGTTGAGGTCAGCCTTAATTTTGCTCAGTAGAGGCAGATAATTGGCCTTATAAAGCCCGAGAGTTTTGGAGTGAGTTTAACCCCTAGGTAAGTAAGCTCTTTGTTTGCGCAACAGAAAGGCGTGGTCTCCTTTAAACGCTCCCAGTCAACCGCTGGTAAGGTCAAGTTTAAGAGGAACGATTTGGAGCTGTTCAGCCTAAATCCTGCCACTCTCTCGAAGCCTTCAAGCTCCGCTAAAATTACCGGAAGCGAGTTGTGCGGGTCGGTAATAGGCAGGCGCATGTCGTCGGCAATAAGGGAAATCTTGTGGGTGTCCATGCCGAAGGGCACCCCCTTGATGTCCTGGTTGGCCCGCATCCTCTCAGCTAGTGGCTCAATACTAAGCGCAAATAACATGGGGGACAGTTGACAGCCCTGTCGCGTCCCTCTCGTGAGCGTGAAGGCGTCAGACACTGTTCCGTTCACTAGAACTCTCGAAGTGGGGGAGTGATAATTGGCCTGTACCATACCTATAAACTCATCGCAGAAACCAAATCTTGTCAGGGTTCTAGCCAAAAAGGCCCAATCTACTCGATCGAAGGCCTTCTCTGCATCCAGCGAAAGGATGGCCGCGGGGATACCCTTCCTTTGCACTTTTTCAATGATATGCGCCATTCTGGGGAGGTTGTCATGGGTCTGGCGCCCCTTGACAGACCCCGATTGGTCGGGATCTATCAATGCCGGGAGGAGGTTTTCCAGGTGCGTAGCGAGGATTTTGGATTACAGTTTAGCATCTAGGTTCAGGAGAGCGATTGGCCTATAAGAGGCACACATTGTTGGGTCCTTACCTGGTTTTGGGATGACTGTAACCAGGGCCTCCCCCATAGTGTCCGTGACTTTGCGCGCCTTTGCTATCTCATTAAATAGGGTCACCAGGTGAGGGGTCAAGTCAGGAGCAAAAGTACAATAGAAGTGGGCATTGAGCCCTTCTGGGCCCGGCGCCTTTTGTAATTTCAGAGCATCTATAGCCATTTGAACCTCCTCCTTGGTGAAGGGCTTACTCGTTGGTGCAGGCCGAGACCCGGGGCAGGGAGAGCGACTGCAAGTATTGCTCCTGGGCTTGGCTGTCAACTGGATCTGCGGAATACAGTTCTTTGTAGAACCGGCCAAATGCATTCGCTATACCCTCTTCCGAGGAGTGGGAGACGCCTGCGTCATCCACTACCTGTTTAATATATGATTTTTCTTGCTTTGCCCTTAGTTGGCGCGCTAGGAGTGTGCCTATCTTGTTGCCACTTTTGTACCCTCTCGCCTGTAGTCTCAACAGTGTGTGCTCCGCCCTGTTACTGTATATGGCTTTTAATTTACCCTTAAGGGCTGTGACTTTTCGAAGTGATTGGCTTGATGGGGACTCTTGGTGATTCTTTTCCGCTACCTGTAAGTATTTTTCCAGTAGTAGTCTCTCTCTCTTTTGTTGGTTGCGAAGGGCAGTGATTAGTTCTATACATTTGCCCCGAATCACCGCCTTGAAGGCGTCCCAATTGTTGGTGAAGGAGGTCAGGGCTGGGTCGTTATTCTTAAAGAATTCCATGATAGTCGCCCTCAAGTCGTCTCTAAAAAGTCTGTCCCGGCTAAGAACATTGGGGAAAAACCATCTTCTGTGTTTGGACCGTGGCGTCAGCCAATTTAATGTAGTCTCTAGTGGGGCATGATCTGAAAGGCAGATCGGGTGATAGCATGTATCTGATATCACTCCCAGGAGGGACTGACTGAGAAAGGCGTGGTCTATTCTAGAGTGGATTCTATGGGAATGGGAAAAAAACGAATAGTCTCTCTCGGTGGGGTGGGTTTCCCGCCATGCGTCTACCAAGCCCAAGCGCTGAAACGCCGCCTTAAGAGATTTACTAAATGTCCCCCTGCAGCCCCTTGGGGGTGGGTTGTGTCCAGTGAGGGTTCCAGATGAGGTTAAAGTCCCCTAAAAGCAAAATATCTCCCTTGGCAAACCCCTCCAGTGCGATCAGGAAAGAGGTCATAAAGTCTGGTTGTCCCGTGTTAGGTGCATATAATGTGGCTATAGTGCACTCCCTGCCCCTGAGCTGACCCCGCACCATTAAAAACCGCCCTGACATATCAGATTTAGTAGCATGGTGATTGAAGGGGACCGTGGAGTGAAAAAGGAGGGCTACCCCGTTTGGTTCGAGACAGCGGAAGAATGGAATATCTGGGGTACCTCTTGTTTCAACCTACCCTCTTCACTTTTCTTAAGGTGTGTTTCTTGCATTGCGGCCTGGAGGTTCTGATGGTCCGTTAGATATTTCCATAGGGATTGCCTTTAATTGGGGGAATTAAGCCCCCTTACATTCCAGGAAAGACAGTTAACAGCCATATTCCAGGGTACGACTGACCCAGCCTGCAGTACATTCCTCTAAGGCCCCTCGTCTACCCCCCTCCTCCCCCACCCACCCGTTACCACTCGACGATGCAAAATGAAGATTCACCATGATGTATAACAAATATGACAACACATAACTAAAACTGTGAGTTGTAGGAACCTCCATCCAAGAGGAGGGACTCCTGTCTGACAACTCCAGGAGCAAGCCCATTTCTGCTCCCAGTTACCCCAGCTATTGTATAATCGGGGTGTGTACTTCTTCCCTTTCGTAGATGTAGCCATCCGCCTTTCCCATATTTCTAACCAGAAACTCAGTTCGCTCAGTGGGCAGCAGTTCCTGAGAGGCACCACGCTGGGGAAGTCTATGTGGGTGTCTCAATCCTGCTTTCTGGCAACCGTGACCCCCCAGAATCGTCACTCCCCCCCAGGTGGATCTGCTTGCCCGATAATGTACCCAGCATACCTGCATCTGTCCAACATTAACTTGGAGTCTTTTTGTTTACTCGACCCGTCGTCCTCCAACTACCGGCGCCGCTCTGTTCCTTCTCCGGGTCCCTTCATTGCACCGTGACATGGATTTGCTTGGGGAGGTGGGAGGTCTGAGACCCAGAAGCTCCATCGCTTCTTCGAGGTCAGTGCAGTGAACCGGCTTATGGTCCATGTGAAAGGCAATGCCGAAAGGGTAGGTCCATCTGTACTTGACTTGTCGTTCTCTCAGAGCTTCTGTTACCGGGCGGAATTGCTGTCGACGTATCAGGGTGGCCTGGGCTACATCTTGGAAGAGTGAACAGGTAGCGTTCTGAAAGGTGATTTTCTCTGATCCTCTTGCTTTCTGCAGAACCAGTTCCTTTGTTTTGAAGGAGCTAAATTTCGCAAGGACATCCCGCTGCCTTTTGTTAGAGCCAGGTAGCTTTGGTTCCACTCTGTGCGTGCGCTCGAGTTTCACCTCTGGACCTCCTCTCCGATGACTGTGGAGAAGAGGCCCACTAGAAAGGCGTCCAGGTCCGGGCCCTCACATCCTTCTTCCAGGCCTCTAATTCTTATGATGTCGCGTTGGGAGCGATTTTCGAGATCTTAGCATTTAAGGACGGAGGCCATCAGCTGCTCGCGGAGCGACACTGTGCCTTCCTCCAGTGGGCCCAGTCTTTCTTCCAGTTCTTGACATTTTGCCTCCACATCTAATGTACGCGACTCGACTGAGTCTACATCAGACTGCAGAGCCGCCATCTTCTCTCTTATCTCTGCCCTGAAGGATTTAAAGGAGGCAGTCATGTCGGCCTTGATGTCCTCTCTCAGTTCCCTTTTAAAGTCACTGAGTGAAGCTAGAAGATCCTCCCGGGTGAGCGCCATGTTGCCGCTTAATTGTGCATCGGTTTCCTTGGTGGGGCCCTTGCCTGGTTGGCCAAAGTAATTCGAGACTTTGTTGGTTGCAGCCTTTTTGGGTGACATATGGGGACCGAGGAAGAGGCCTCCCCGGGCCCTCCCTAGAAGCAAGCTTCACATGTGATAGTTCTCCAGAGGGGAAGCCCCGCAGCGATCCCTTTCTGACCTGGTCCCGGGGATCTCCCTGATCCGTACCCTTGGCTCGATGTACAGACTGGGTGCTGTTAGACCGCTTTCTGGGTGTGGCTCACAAGTGGGGGGTCCCCTGCAAGTAGTTGGCTTCTCACTGCTGGGCGTCACCTCCTCAACGAAGTGAAGCTACTCCACTCCCGGGGGCAGGGGGTCAATCCGGGGCCCCAGATTACTGGGCCTGCGGCGCCAAGATGAGCTTCCCTACTCGTGAGGTGGGTTCCCACACCGTGCCATCAACTCCGCTTCTCAGCCCCCCTCTCTCAGGGAGCCACACTCGCAGGCATCGTATTTGACCTGGCACCCTTGTGCTGTTTTGCCCCTGCCAGAGCGCCAAGGCCACTGCTTGTGAGAGATGGGGCATCCGAGGCAAGGCCCTGATGGTGCTGCTGTAGGTGGGCCTGGACCAGTGCTGTGGGATTCAAAGCGAGGCCCAGGTATGTGGAGGAGGCAGGTTGTGGGTTTATAGGGGAATAGGGTGGGAAGTAATTTAAATATAATAAAGTAATTTTTTATGTTTATTTATTAGTATATATAATTAATTTACTATTAATTACTTATTAATTGGTTATTAATTTTTTTTAATTGATTAATTGGTAATTGAAATATATTTTATTTTGAGGAGCGGGTTGTGGGTTTATTGGGGAATAGGGTGGGAATTAATTTAATTATAGTAAAGTAATTATTAATTTGTATTTATTAGTATTTATAATTAGTTTATTATTTATTAATTATTAATGGATTATAAAAATGTTTAAATATTAAATTGATAACTAAGTTAAAAGTGTTATTTTGTTAAGAAGTGGATTGTAGGTTTATAGGGGAATAGGTTGGGAAGTAATTTAATTAAAATAAAGTAATTAATATTTTTTATTTATTAGTATTTATTTTATATTTCTATTTTATAGTGTTGTTTGTGGTAATTTATTTAATAATATTTCATTATTAATTGTTTGAAAAGTATAAATATTTAATTGGTAAATATGTTAATTCTGTCAAATTTGTATGAGTTTATAGTGGGATATGGTGTGAAGTAATTTATTTATAAATTATTAATAAATATTGTTTGGATTATAATTATGTATTTGTAAAGATAGTTGTTTGTAAAATGTTGTTTTAAAACTTTTATAAATTAATGTTTGTATTTAATTTTTAGTATTTTTTAATATTTAATTATTTTTGTATTTTTTGGGAATTTTGTAATATTTTGATATATTTTTTTGTGTTATTAACAATTTTTGTATTGTAGTTGCTATTTTTTTTAATTTTATTTAAATTTTTAATATTATTAGAATAGTAATTTTTACCCCTACGCTATCCAACACTTTCCCTACTGTTGCACTCACTGGAGTGGGAATAGTAATTTTTACCCCTAAGCTATCCAATAGTTTCCCTACTGTTGCACTCATTGGAGTGGGAATAGTAATTTTTAACCCTCCGCTATCCAACATTTTCCCTACTGTTGCACTCACTGGAGTGGGAATAGTAATTTTTATTCCTACACTATCCAACACTTTCCCTACTGTTGCACTCTCTGGAGTGGGAATAGTAATTTTATCCTCTCCACAATCCAATATTTTCTTTACTGTTTAAGTTAATGTAGTGTAAAATGTATTTTAAAAAAATTACAAATATTTTAATTTATTATATATATATATTATTTTTATGTTATTGGTGTATGTGTATATATATGTATTTATATTTTTTAATATGTTTGTAACAAAATATAATTTATTAAAAATAATATTAAGTAAATATATATATTATATTTTATATATATCTATGTTTATTTTATTTTTACATTATAAGTATTAATTATAATTTTAAACATTTTCTGATAATTTTAACAATGTTTATTTAATTACATGTATTATTTAATTTATATTACATTATTTTTTAAACATTAAAAAAACGATATTTTTAACAACAATATTTTTTATCAATATTTTTGTACTTACCATTATCTAGATAGGACTTCGATATTCTGGACATCAGTATTTCGGGTCCGATATTTTTGTCGTCGATATTCTGTCAGAGATTCCTGTAAGACACTGCTCACCAGCAATTATAACTACACTACAGTCCATGCAGTATGTGACCATTCTTGGCAACTCTGGAGCCATTTCTGTTGCAGTAATCTGCACCTCAGAAGGGACTTTCTGACCAGTAATTGTTGCTGCTGCCACTGAAGTAGATGGCCCTCCAGCTTCCCTCTGCTTGATCACCTGTTGGAGACAGTTTTTATGATAGGTTTTTAGATGATATAACATGGATATTTCTTGTTCGTCCCTCTAGGGAGGGTCTTGTTGCAGATTGTGCATTCCACAAGTTTGGCTGCAGTTTTCGATTCCCCTGATGGGATGCCACATTGGCGTTATTTTGTGGAGGTTCCTCTTCTTCCAAATCTTCAGTATCCACCTCCTCCACATCCTGGTCCAGCTGTTGTTCCTGCTGACCCCATCTCCTTACTGTGTTGCCATTATTAAAAGGAAAAAAGGCAAAAATCTTTGCACACCAAAATAAATCCACCTCCTCAGAATGAAGGGTCTCATTACGATGGTGGTGGGGGCGCCACCATCAGCCAGTCAGTGGCGGTCCCACTGCCATCGGACCCTGCATTACCGCTGCAGCATTATGATGGCAGGCGGATGTTTGGCAGTCAGAGAGACCAACCACCACGGTCCAACATGCTCAAGGAGCCTGTCAGACAGAGTGTAATGCCTTGAATGGTGGCAGTGCCTCCTCAGGCATGGCCTTAGGTATTACGATGTCAGTTTCTGCCGGCCGTTTCATGGCAGTTTACCGGACATGAAATGACAGGTGGAAAGGGTCATTGGGGGCCCGTAGTAGGCCCCCTTTTCCCCCTGGCCCTCAGACATGGGCCCTGGGGGGCACCTATGGTGCCCCCTACATATCCCTGTATCTTTTGTACTGCAGCATGTGCTGCAGCCTACAGGACATGCCACAATACAAAAGATACACATTGCGACTGCCTTGAGGCTGTCGCATCTTGATACCGGTTGTAGGACCGCCAACAGCTAGTCGGGCGGTCACATTTCTGAAGGGATGGTGGTCGGAATTAAGTCCGCCCGCCATCCTAATCAGCCCCATAAGGGCCCACGTCAGAGGGCCAGGGGGTTAGGGAGGGCCCGCTACGAGCCCCCAATGTCCCTTTCTGCCTGCCTTTTCATGGTGGTTAACCCGTTGCGTGCGTCCGTCGGCCAACGGCCGTCGCGAGCACTACCTCTGTAGTGCTGCGAACGTCCGTTGGCCGACGCGGCCCCACCCACTCCGCTAAACCGCCGTACCGCGGCGGAATTGCCACCGCGGATAAGCGGTTAAACCACCATGAAACGGCCGACGAAAACTGACATTGTCCATTATCATTTTCCTTACTCTCATCAGCCCTTACAGTTCTCTCACAATTCCACCATTGTCTTCCTGAACCACTACAGCAGAACCACACACTCTTAACTGGACTTCCAATCTTTGACTCTCCTTTGCAAACATGCCCAGCTTTCCTTACCTGCACAAGATTACCAACTTGGAAAACACACTTATTTGCTCTTAACTTTTCATCATAGTAATAATAATAATAATAATAATAATAATAATAATAATAATAATCTTTATTCAGCAGTAATCACAGCCATAAAAGATAAAAAGACAGTAAATATAAAACAACAACAATCCATTTAAAAGTTCATATAAAAGTTTGTGCAAGGTCGCAAAAGTCCTGGTAGCCGTCAATCATACATGGAGTTTCTAGATCTTAGTGCTGCTCTCAAAAAGTTTGTTACTACAAAAAGCATACGCACATTAGGCAGAAGCTGTAGGTACAATAAAGCAACGCCGGCATGCCTATATCTCAAGGGGCTTATTTATGAGCCCCTTGTGCCGTCAGTGCATCACGTTGCGTGATGCACCGATGGCACAACCTTCTGCGTGAACTTTACAAGCTCACGTAAAGCCATCCTGCGTGGCTTTACATGTGCTCGTAAATTTCTCCCCATTTCATGCATCACGTTGTGTGTTAGGGGCATGGCATGGTTGTTCCTGTGGATGTTCCCTTCCTGCACAAAAACAATCTCCCCACAACGCAGGCATCCTTGCACCATGGTGTAAGGGTGCCGGTGCATGTGCAGGGAAAGGCACAGAGATGTGACATGTTGCTGTAAATTTGTTGCATCCCTGTTCCTGGAAACTAACGCAGTGTGGCACAGCATATTAACTTGCAGCACCGCTCTGCATTAGTTTCCCATAAATAAGCCCACAAGTCTTTAAAAGAGGTTTAAGAAACAACATCCTAGGGTGAGTAAAATATTTACATAACAAAAAAAAAATGTAGGTTATCCTGTGGAGACCTATTGTCACACCCACAGGGACCTCTATCCTCTACATTTGAGACAAAGCCAGCTAGGGGTTGCCAAGAGATGGTGGAGCTGACTGAATTTAAAACGGGTTATTAAAAATCAGTCTGAAGCACTTGTTAAAATAGAGAGATATTTCTCCATAACCTGGACTGATTTAACTAAAACATGCCCTCTTACCATGGGTTTACTGAACTCATTCCCCTCATGGAAGGCCATGGCGTATTTGTAAAACAGCTCTATTTTCATATCTCATATATCAGGAAAACATCTTCTCCTCCTAGGGCAGTGAGGGTCTCCTTAACATGCCGTAACCATGGGATTTTAAATGCATGGTCTAGTGAGAGGCAGTCCAGAATAACAGAGCGTTTAAAAGCTGTCTCATCGCTAGACCAGATCCTCACCCAGCACAACAAAGGTTTAGCTGCCACCACGTCAGTTATATACTTTAAATATAATTCTTTGTGTATGGAAAATGAGGGAGTGCCCTGGGGGACCTTCAGGATCTGTCTCATAAATGTATTTTGTGCAGTCTGTAGTTTGTTGTCCACCGTGTACCCCCAGACTTCGCTACCATTCAAAACCTAAGAAGTACAGAAAGACTGGTATAGCTTTAAAATCACCCCCAGTGACCAGGTGCCTAATCTATGGGCATAGTTTGCGATAGTTTCCATTGATTTTTTCAAGTCCATTTGCATCCCCTCCAGCATGTGTTTCCAATTTAATTTTGCATAAAATTGGATTCCCAGGTATGAAAAACCTGGGACCTTAGCTAAAATGTAGGTACCTGCCTTAAAGGTCTTTGATCTAATCGCCCTGGTGCCTCTTTCCATGACAAACGATTTAGTGAAATTGGGAGACAAGTCCAACCCATTCATAAAAAGGACAAACCCATCTATCAAGCCCTGTAGGCCTATTGGTGTACGCGCCATTAGAACGGCATCATCCACGTACAACAGAACCAGTACCTCTCTTCTACCTATCCTAGGGGTGTCAGTCTATAATGATATCAAAGTGGATTCTAAGCCGTTATTATATATTGTAAATAAACAAGTGGCTAATATGCACACTTGGCGTACCCCCGGTACAATTAAAATAATCAGTAAGACCCCCTTCATGCGAATATCTGACTGCAGCAGTGGTATGGGCATGAAGGGTCATTAATATGTTTATGATCGATGGCTCAACCCCTAGAGAACCAAGTAAAGTCCACAATTTCTTGCGGTTCACCCGGTCGAATGCTGAGGTGAGATCCATGAATCCCAGAAAAAGGGCTCCGGATTGGGCGATCGTATATTTGGAGATTAAGAGATCATAGTACTTTTATTTTTTTCTTGAAAACTCATAACCTTTTACTTTACACTAATGTCAACCTCAATAAAGGACTTTCATTTTCTTATACATTTTAGCATCCAAACTGGAGCAAAACTAGCAGTCGGCTTTTTCTCCCACAACAGCTCGAAAGGCGAAACCCCTGTAGAAAAATATGGTGTTGTCTGGTAAAACCACAACATCGCTCTAATAGCATTACCAAGAATACACTTATTTGCTACATACACTGTATGCACTCTCTAAGAACTTAGTCCATTCTTTCCACAAGACCATTCATTAGTGGATGATAGAAGAAATTCCTACGATGAGCTACACCACTTGTCTTGAGAAATTCTGACACCCAATTATCTGAAATCAATTCAGCCAGAAATCCTTCCTACAAGAATGTGTCCTGCAGAAACTCAATGGCGACCTTAGATGTAACCTCTTCCACAAATCTGACCTCTGGCCATTTGTTATAATAATCCACCAGTACGACAGCAAATCGAGAGTTACTCAGAAGCAAATTAACTGTATCAACAATATCAATTCCCACTTACTCCCATGGTGCAAAAGATAATTCAATAGGTTGAAGAGGTGGTGATCTAACCCTGAAAATGTATCTGCACCACCACTTATAACACAATCTTTTATAGTCTGGTCTATTTCCTTATCCATAGAAGGCCACCAGAAACACATTCTAAAATGTCTCTTAGTCAAAGTACAATCCAAATGTCCTTCATGAGCCTTGGCTGCAATTTCACCCCATAAACTTGATGAAGGAAAAAACCTGTTATATCTGAACAGCAACACTCCCCCACTGTTAACTCACTGGCAACTTTAGCAGAGGGTTGAAGATTTCTGTCAACATTTCTGTCGGTTGGCCACCCTGACACCGAATCATTTATCACCTTGTTAAGAACTTCATCATTATTCAATGCTGATCACTCCAGTACATCTGAAACATCACCACTTAACTCTTCTATCGGAAACCTGGTTATCAGATCTGCACACACATTTTTCCAACATGGAATGTGCTCGATATAAAAATTGTTCTGTAGAAGCTTGGTTGATAATCTAGCAATCCTGAGGGTCATTGCAGAACAACATTCCTTCCTCCAAGTGTAAAAATCAAAGGTTTGTATTACAAAACTTCTACCTCAAAGGTAGTTCCTAAATGTTGTTAGCACACACCAACAAGCCAATATCTCCTTTTCAATCATGGAATAATGCATCTCGGCATCAGTTAATATATGCACAGCATAGACAATAGGCAGTATTTCATCTCTAGATCTCTGGTTCAAAACAGCACCTAATACAACTTTGCTGGCATCAACCGTGACCACACATGGTAACTCAGGATCATTTTGCTTCAACGTGTTCAACCCTGTTAATTGTTTCTTAACCCCTTCGGTGCTTATGACGAGCTGGACTCGTCATGGCACACAGTGCTCGTGTGCTCATGACGAGTCCAGCTCGTCATAAGACCACCCACGGGGGAAGCGCTGGCGCTCCCCCCATGGGAATCCGATCGTCGGTTTTTTTGGGGGGAAGGCAGGGGAAGGACTTCCCCTGCCTCCCCCCGCCCCCCCCGCCCTCCCCATCAATGACGTCAGCGCGCGAGGCGCGCTGACATCATTGAGGGTTTCCCTTTCTTCCCCGACGCGCTGGAAGGAGGGAGGGAGGGTGATCTACGCCGCTGTAGTGTAGGAAAGGCACTATACATTTCCCCAACGAGGTAGCATTACTGATTAGCCAGTAGAAAGTACTCCAGTTGAGTAGAGGTATTGCACAAAACGGTGGCATCTTCGTGGATAAATATGCAGGGCAGATGTGCCTTCTCTCCATTTCCAACGTGAAAAGTTAGCTGTAATCCTTGATGGAGGTCTTTGCATCCTTCATTTTCTCGAGCGCAATTCTCGTGTAGAATTCGTGAGCGTGGAGATGTGCCTTCTCTCCATTTACACCCTGAAAAGTTAGCTGTAATCCTTGATGGAGGTCTTTGCATCCTTGAATTTCTCGAGCGCAATGCTCGTGTAGTTCCTGTGACCAGGAGGTTCCTTCTCCTCGTCTGCCGCTGAGATCCTGCTCTGACCCTTTATAACAAGAGGCATGTGAACGGGCCTAGAAGCCCCGCTCGTTTGGCCCCGCCACACATACACTAGCGGTATGCAACGTCTGCCCGCCCTTTCCCCACTATGATGGACAGCTTACTCCAAGGACCCCGGCGCTTTCGGCGCAGTGGCAAAGTTACAGACACACAGGTCACTGGAGACAATTCTTCTGGTCCTTTACGCAGCTGTAGTGTAGGAAAGGCACTATACATTTCCCAACGAGGTAGCACTTACTGATTAGCCAGTAGAAAGTACTCCAGTTGAGTAGAGGTATTGCACAAAACGGTGGCATCTTCGTGGATAAATATGCAGGGCAGATGTGCCTTCTCTCCATTTCCAACGTGAAAAGTTAGCTGTAATCCTTGATGGAGGTCTTTGCATCCTTCATTTTCTCGAGTGCAATTCTCGTGTAGAATTCGTGAGCGTGGAGATGTGCCTTCTCTCCATTTACACCCTGAAAAGTTAGCTGTAATCCTTGATGGAGGTCTTTGCATCCTTGAATTTCTCGAGCGCAATGCTCGTGTAGTTCCTGTGACCAGGAGGTTCCTTCTCCTCGTCTGCCGCTGAGATCCTGCTCTGACCCTTTATAACAAGAGGCATGTGAACGGGCCTAGAAGCCCCGCTCGTTTGGCCCCGCCACACATACACTAGCGGTATGCAACGTCTGCCCGCCCTTTCCCCACTATGATGGACAGCTTACTCAAAGACCCCGGCGCTTTCGGCGCGGTGGCAAAGTTACAGACACACAGGTCACTGGAGACAATTCTTCTGGTCCTTTACGCAGCTGTAGTGTAGGAAAGGCACTATACATTTACCCAACGAGGTAGCACTTACTGATTAGCCAGTAGAAAGTACTCCAGTTGAGTAGAGGTATTGCACAAAACGGTGGCATCTTCGTGGATAAATATGCAGGGCAGATGTGCCTTCTCTCCATTTCCAACGTGAAAAGTTAGCTGTAATCCTTGATGGAGGTCTTTGCATCCTTCATTTTCTCGAGCGCAATTCTCGTGTAGAATTCGTGAGCGTGGTTAAGCAGATGTGGCTTCTCTCCATTTACACCCTGAAAAGTTAGCTGTAATCCTTGATGGAGGTCTTTGCATCCTTGAATTTCTCGAGCGCAATGCTCGTGTAGTTCCTGTGACCAGGAGGTTCCTTCTCCTCGTTTGCCGCTGAGATCCTGCTCTGACCCTTTATCCCCTTCGGTGCTTATGACGAGCTGGACTCGTCATGGCACACAGTGCTCGTGTGCTCATGATGAGTCCAGCTCGTCATAAGACCACCCACGGGGAAGCGCTGGCGCTCCCCGTGGGAATCCGATCGTTAGGTTTTTTGGGGGAGGCAGGGGAAGGGCTTCCCTGCCTCCCCCGCCCCATCAATGACGTCAGCGCGCGAGGCGCGCTGACATCATTGAGGGTTTCCTTTCTTCCCGACGCGCTGGAAGCCATTTGCTTCCAGCGCGTCGGGGAAATCAGGTGAGGTTTGGCTCGGGGAGGGGGGTTTGTATCAAAAGAGGCATCGAGGGAAAGGAAAGGGTTTTCCTTTCCCCCGATGCCTCTTTTGTGCATTCCTGCTGCACGATCATGTGATCGTGCAGCAGGAATGCCCACTAGGCACCAGGGTTTTTTTAATTTTTGTGTTGGGGAGTGGCCAAAAGGGCAAGGGTTGCTCCCCTTTTACGGGGGTGAATATTTTATTTATACTGTTAGGCCCACCTACCCCTTAGCTTGGCTGGTGGATTGTGTGTGGACTGGTGCATTATTTGCATATGTGATTGTAATGTTTTTTTTCTCCTTTTTATTCTAGTGTAAAGCTTTTGATTCCTGTTTGCGGTTTCGGCAGTTGTGGTTCTGCAGTTTTGCGTAATTGCATTTATTTGGTAAGAAAAATATTTTTGTTGTGTGTACTCCAAATGAGTATTATTGTCATGCATGAATGAATTTTTTTGTAAGTGGTGCCATAATGGCAGCATATTTGTTAGTGTTCAGAGCATGAAATTCTTTGCAATGTTTTGCATTGTCTTATGTGTAATTTTTTTCTTCTTCTTTTTTAGTGGGATATTGTTGATCCTTACTGTGTCTGTGCAGAGTAGGTGGTGGTGAGTCTAGCTGCTTTTGTCACGTGAGTGGTATAGTGTTGGAGTATATAGGTCTTTGTGATAAAGCTACATTTTGTTTATTTCTTTTTTTTACAAAGGGTTTGTTGTTGTTGACTTGTTTGACAAGTAACCTTTATTAGTAAGCATTATGGCTAGCCGTAGAATTACTGCTCAGCAGGTGGTTGGTTTGCTTCTTGAATCTTCCTCTTAGCAGGATTATGAGACTGACAGTGCGTCTGAGGGAGAGGAGGGAGGGAAGATTCAGGCAGTGAGTTTTCTCTCCACATGGAATCATCGGATGATGAAGGTACTCTCAGTGCAGATGAAGTGCCTGATTTAGAGGAGGATACTACTGTGCCGATGGTGCAAGAGGCATCTGGATTGCAGCCTGGGGCTGCTAGGCTTCCTACTGGAAGTGCTGGACTCTGGGTTGATCCAAACATGGTGCAGCCGGTGTTGCTTGCCTTTAGTGGTTATGCAGGGTGTAGAGTGGATTGTGAACATTATTTGCCTATACAGTATTTTCAGTTGTTTATGGATGATGGGCCTGATTCACAGAACTAACTTACGTCAAAAACGTAAAGTTAGTACCTTTTAGTATTCACAGAATACACTTACTCATTTTGGTATTCACAGAATACACTTACTCATACTAACTTTATGTCCGCACTCGGGCCGGAGATTCCGGCCCGGTGGTGGAGATTCCGGCCGTTTGTGGAGATTCCGGCCCGGAGGTGGAGATTCCGGCCCGGAGGTGGAGATTCCGGCCGTTTGTGGAGATTCCGGCCGGAGATTCCGGCCGTTTGTGAGATTCCGGCCGGTTGTGGAGATTCCGGCCGGTGGCGGAATCTCCACAAACGGCCGGAATCTCCCAAGCGGCCGGAATCTCCACCTCCGGGCCGGAATCTCCACAAACGGCCGGAATCTCCGGCCCGAATGCGGACATAAAGTTAGTATGAGTAAGTGTATTCTGTGAATACAAAATGAGTAAGTGTATTCTGTGAATACCGAAATGAGTAAGTGTATTCTGTGAATACCAAAGGTACTAACTTTACGTTTTTGACGTAAGTTAGTTCTGTGAATCGGGCCCGATGTATTTTTGGGTGAGATTGTTGAGCAGACTAATTTGTATGCTGAACAGTTTTTGAGGGACAACAGTGCCAGACTTAGGCCCCATTCTAGAGCTACCCGGTGGAGTCCCACAAATCTGGAAGAGATGAAGAAGTTTTTGGGTTTGACTTTTTTGATGGGTTTGATAAGGAAGCCGTCCATGGGTTCATATTGGTCTACCAGTCCCTTGATGGCAACGGCCATATTTCCTGCAGTTATGACTCGTGATCGGTATTTACTTTTGCTTCGGATGCTGCATTTTGTTGATAATGGTTTGGCGTTGCCACGAGATCACCCTGAATGTGACCGTCTTTTTAAGATTCGGCCTGTTCTTGATCACTTTGTAGATCGATTTTCAGAGATCTATACTCCAGGGAAAGAAATATCTATTGATGAGTCTTTGGTCCTGTTCAAGGGCCGTTTGGTTTTAGGCAGTACATTCCTAGCAAGAGGGCACGCTATGGAATTAAGCTGTATATGTTGTCTGAGAGTAGGACAGGATATGTTTTTAATTTGCGTGTGTACACTGGTAGGGATTCCACTATTGACCCCCTGGTTGTCCGTCCACTTTTGGAGTTTCAGAGAAAATTGTGTGGGATCTTGCTAGAGGACTGTTTAACAGAGGCCACCATTTGTACCTTGATAACTTCTACACTGCTGTGCAATTGTTTAAGGAATTGTTCAAAGTGGACACTTTTGCTTGTGGCACAATCCGCTCTAACCGTAAAGGTTATCCAAAAGAGCTTGTTTGCAAAAAACTTCAGAGGGGACAGTGCAGTGCCTCGCGTAGTGAGGAACTGCTAGCTGTGAAATTTGTGGACAGGAGGGATGTGTACATGCTGACTATCATCCATGATGAGAGTACTTCACCTGTGGCTGTTTGGGGTCAGATTGCTGAAGTGCGCAAACCTGTGTGCATTTTAGACTACAATAAGCACATGGGTGGTGTTGATAGAGTAGATCAGAGGTTGGAACCTTACACTGCTATTCGTAAGTCTTACATTTGGTATAAGAAGTTGGCCATCCATCTCTTCAATTTAGCAACTTTCAATGCTTTTGTTGTGTTCAAGGAGTGTTCTCCTGCGTCAAAGTTGACTTTTGTTCAGTTTCAGGAGTCTGTCATAGGCAGCCTTGTTGTTGTGGAACAGGCAAGTGTTCCTAGAGTTGGAGTGGTGGAGGCTGTGGCTCGATTGAAAGATCGCCACTTTCCTGATCACATTCCTCCTACACCCTCAAAAGACTTTCCCACTAGGAGATGTAGAGTCTGTTGGCGAAGAGGTACGCGGAAGGAGACTCGTATGTACTGCCCTGAGTGTCCTTCTAACCCTGGGCTGTGTGTGCCTGCTTGTTATAGAGCGTACCACAAGCAAAAGAATTATTGGGAGCAACCATGAGTGGTAAAGTGAACTGCCTGGTCTGTAATGTTTAAGAATTGTTGTTCTGTTTCAAGGTTGGCATTAGTGCAATGTATTTAGTTTCTGATTTTGTGTTAGTAGATTTGTATCTATTTGCAATTTGTTTGTGTTTTCTTTTTGTATAAAAAATCCTAAATGTGATGGTGGTGTGTGTAGGCTGGTGCTTGGCTGGCGGTGTGCGTGGAGTGGCGCTTGGCTGGCGGTGTGCGGGGAGTGGCTCTTGGCTGGCGGTGTGCGTGGAGTGGTGCTTGGCTGGCGGTGTGCGTGGAGTGGCGCTAGGCTGGCGGTGTGCGTGGAGTGGCGCTTGGCTGGCGGTGTGCATGGAGTGGTGCTTGGCTGGTGGTGTGCGTGGACTGGCGCTCGGCTGGCAGTGTGTGAGTAGTGACTTGCTGCTGGTCACTACACACACTGCTAGCCGAGCGACACTCCACGCAATCCATCAGCTTGTGTGGTTGCTGTGTTAGGAATGTGGGCGTGTGAAAGTGATGGGCCCTTGAATGGCGCTGTCTGCTGGTGTGAGTGTTGTAATGTGATGGGCCCGCGGCTGGTGGTGTGAATGGTTTTGTATTTGTCACACGTATGAAAGGTGTATGAATGGCCTGTAAAGAGGTTGGTGCCTTGTCGTGGCTTTACAGCTCACGAGCTGTGAGTCAATGGTACAGTTTCTCGTCCTTTCAATTATTAACAGTGCATTTCATTTTTGTGAAATCACTTGTTAATACAATTGTATATACTGAACCATCACTCACCCTCGTGCCAAATCCAACCAGTATGTGTGTGTGTGCTTGAGGATTAGATGGCTGTGCAGTAATATTTTTTTTTGTCTTTCTCAAGCAGGGTGTACCTTGTCCCTTTTTGTGAATGTTGTAATGTGTTTGTTTCGTGCCTGGGGGTGTGAATGGTCTTGTGTGTATCACGTATGAAAGGTGTGTGAATGGCCTGTAAAGCGGTTGGGGCCTTGACGTGGCTTTACAGCTCACGAGCTGCGAGTCACTGGTTCCGTTTTTTGTCCTTTCAATTATTGACAGTGCATTTCATTTTTGTGAAATCTCTTGTTAATAAAATTGTATATACTGAACCATCACTTGCCCTCATGCCAAATCCAACCAGTATGTGTGTGTGCTTGAGGAATAGATGGCTGTGCAGTAATCTTTGTCTTTTTAGTCTGTCTGCCAAGGTGTACATTCCGTCTAAGAATAACCTACCAACTGTAGATATTGTCGTAAACGAAACACCCATGGGAGTACATGGTGATATCTCTCTTGTGGATCCCAACAAGTTATGGTACCCACAATGTCCTGCAAACCTCAAAATGTCTGTCACATTTTCCTTGCAATATTGTGCCAAAATTTTCACGCTGCAGAAATAAACAACACATTATCTCAAAATGACCTGGTTTTGCAAGGGGGTCACCTGGGTTTTTGGCCCGGGGCTCGGCGGCCACATAGGAAACCTACCAAACCCACACATTTCTGAAAAGTAGACACCCGGGGCTTCCAGGGAGGTATGGCTTGCGTGGATCCCCCAACGTTTCCTTACCCAGAACCCCTGCAAACCTCAATTTTAGCTGAAAAAATCACTTTTTTCACACATTTTTGTGTGGGAAAGTGTAGCATCACTGGCCTCACACAAATTTCCTACCACCCAGCGTTCCCCCAGGTCTCCCGATAAAAATGGTGCCTCACTTGTGTGGGAGGCCCAAGTACCTGCGACAGGCAAGGGCCCACAACGTATTGAGGCGACCTCAAAATGGCCTTTCACAAAACCACCTGGTTTTGCAAGGGGGTCACCTGGGTTTTTGGCCCGTGCTCGGCGGCCATCTAGGAAACCTACCAAACCCACACATTTCTGAAAAGTAGACACCCGGGGGCTTCCAGGGAGGTATGGCTTGCGTGGATCCCCAACGTTTCCTTACCAGAATCCCCTGCAAACCTCAATTTTAGCTGAAACAATCACTTTTTCACACATTTTTGTGTGGGAAAGTGTAGCATCACTGGCCTCACACAAATTTCCTACCACCCAGCGTTCCCCAGGTCTCCCGATAAAATGGTGCCTCACTTGTGTGGGAGGCCCAAGTACCCGCGACAGGCAAGGGCCCACAACGTATTGAGGCGACCTCAAAATGGCCTTTCACAAAACCACCTGGTTTTGCAAGGGGTCACCTGGGTTTTGGCCCTGTGCTCGGCGGCCATCTAGGAAACCTACCAAACCCACACATTTCTGAAAAGTAGACACCGGGGCTTCCAGGAGGTATGGCTTGCGTGGATCCCCCAACGTTTCTTACCCAGAATCCCCTGCAAACCTCAATTTTAGCTGAAACAATCACTTTTTCACACATTTTTGTGTGGGAAAGTGTGGCATCACTGGCCTCACACAAATTTCCTACCACCCAGCGTTCCCCCAGGTCTCCCGATAAAAATGGTGCCTCACTTGTGTGGGAGGCCCAAGTACCCGCGACAGGCAAGGGCCCACAACGTAGTGAGGCGACCTCAAAAATGCCTATCTCAAAACCACCTGGTTTTGCAGGGGTCACCTGGGTCTTTGGCCCGTGCTCGGCGGCCATCTAGGAAACCTACCAAACCCACACATTTCTGAAAAGTAGACACCCGGGGCTTCCAGGGAGGTATTGCTTGCGTGAATCCCCCAACGTTTCCTTACCCAGAATCCCCTGCAAACCTCAATTTTAGCTGAAAAAATCACTTTTTCACACATTTTGTGTGGGAAAGTGTGGCATCACTGGCCTCACACAAATTTCCTACCACCCAGCATTCCCCAGGTCTCCCGATAAAAATGGTGCCTCACTTGTGTGGGAGGCCCAAGTACCACGACAGGCAAGGGCCCACAACGTAGTGAGGCGTCCTCAAAATGGCCTTTCACAAAACCACCTGGTTTTGCAGGGAGTCACCTGGGTTTTGGCCCAGTGCTCAGGCGGCCATCTAGGGAAACCTACCAAACCCACACATTTCTGAAAAGTAGACACCGGGGCTTCCAGGGAGGTATGGCTTGCGTGGATCCCCCAACGTTTCCTTGCAGAATCCCCTGCAAACCTCAATTTTAGCTGAAAAATCACTTTTTCACACATTTTGTGTGGGAAAGTGTGGCATCACTGGCCTCACACAAATTTCCTACCACAGCGTTCCCCAGGTCTCCCGATAAAAATGGTGCTTCACTTGTGTGGGAGGCCCAAGTACCCACGACAGGCAAGGGCCCAAAACATTTTTTGATAGGCAATGTTGATCTTGCCTCAAAACGTTTTGTGTCCTTGCATGTCGCGGGTACTTGGGCCTCCCACACAAGTGATGCACCATTTTTATCGGCAGACCTGGGGGAACACTGGGTGGTAGGAAATTTGTGTGAGGCCAGTGATGCCACACTTTCCCACACAAAAATGTGTGAAAAAGTGATTTTTCAGCTAAAATTGAGGTTTGCAGGGATTCTGGGTAAGGAAACGTTGGGGGATCCACGCAGCCATACCTCCCTGGAAGCCGCCGGTGTCTACTTTTCAGAAATGTGTGGGTTTGGTAGGTTTCCCTAGATGGCCGCTGAGCACAGGGCCAAAAACCCAGGTGACTCCCTTGCAAAACCAGGTGGTTTTGTGAAAGGCCATTTTGAGGTCGCCTCACCACGTTGTGGGCCCTTGCCTGTCGCGGGTACTTGGGCCTCCACACAAGTGAGGCACCATTTTTATCGGGAGACCTGGGGGAACGCTGGGTGGTAGGAAATTTGTGTGAGGCCAGTGATGCCACACTTTCCCACACAAAAATGTGTGAAAAAAGTGATTTTTTCAGCTAAAATTGAGGTTTGCAGGGGATTCTGGGTAGGAAACGTTGGGGGATCCACGCAAGCCATACCTCCTGGAAGCCCCGGTGTCTACTTTTCAGAAATGTGTGGGTTTGGTAGGTTTCCTAGATGGCCGCCGAGCACAGGGCCAAAACCCAGGTGACTCCTTGCAAAACCAGGTGGTTTTGTGAAAGGCCATTTTGAGGTTGCCTCAATACGTTGTGGGCCCTTGCCTGTCGCGGGTACTTGGGCCTCCCACACAAGTGAGGCACCATTTTTATCAGGAGACCTGGGGGAACGCTGGGTGGTAGGAAATGTGTGTGAGGCCAGTGATGCCACACTTTCCCACACAAAAATGTGTGAAAAAGTGATTTTTTCAGCTAAAATTGAGGTTTGCATGGGATTCTGGGTAGGGAAACGTTGGGGATCCACGCAAGCCATACCTCCTGAAGCCCCGGTGTCTACTTTTCAGAAATGTGTGGGTTTGGTAGGTTTCCCTAGATGGCCGCCGAGCACAGGGCCAAAAACCCAGGTGACTCCTTGCAAAACCAGGTGGTTTTGTGAAGGCCAATTTGAGGTCGCCTCAATACGTTGTGGGCCCTTGCCTGTCGCGGGTACTTGGGCCTCACACACAAGTGAGGCACCATTTTTATCGGGAGACCTGGGGGAACGCTGGGTGGTAGTAAATTTGTGTGAGGCCAGTGATGCCACACTTTCCCACACAAAAATGTGTGAAAAAAGTGATTTTTTCAGCTAAAATTGAGGTTTGCAGGGGATTCTGGGTAAGGAAACGTTGGGAGTTCCACGCAAGCCATACCTCCCTGGAAGCCCCCGGGTGTCTACTTTTCAGAAATGTGTGGGTTTGGTATAAGCCTGGGCGTAGTTTGCGAAGTAGCGCTACGCGAAGCTACGCAAAGTGCAGTTCGCACTACGCGAACTACGCGTAGCACTACGCGAACTGCGTAGTGCACTGTTCACAATGATTGCACAGTGCCGGATGCTTGTCCGCACTGTGCAATCATTGAAAACGGCATCTTGCACAGTGCGAGCTGTCTTTTACTGCTGCTCGAGTAGATTTTTACTCGAGCGGCAGCTTTCTCAACGCGAACTGGTAGTTTCTCATCGCGAGCGGTCGCGAGCATACGCGACCACTCGCAATGAGAAACCTGACCTCCCTGCGTTGAGAATCTCGCCGGATGTCATTTTGCTTGCTCGCGGTCGCCAACTTGACGTTGAGGACCGCGAGCAAGCAAAAATGACCGCTGCACTACGCTACGCTACGCTACGCGTGTTTGCACTGTGCTACGTGCAATTCGCGTTGTGCGAAGTAGCGCAAACTTCGCAAACTACGCGAGCGAAGCGTAGTGCTTTGCCCAGGGTTAGTTTGGTAGGTTTCCCTAGATGGCCGCCGAGCACAGGGCCAAAAACCCAGGTGACCCCCCTTGCAAAACCAGGTGGTTTTGTGAAAGGCCATTTTGAGGTCGCCTCAATACGTTGTGGGCCCTTGCCTGTCCCGGGTACTTGGGCCTCCCACACAAGTGAGGCACCATTTTTATCGGGAGACCTGGGGGAACGCTGGGTGGTAGGAAATTTGTGTGAGGCCAGTGATGCCACACTTTCCCACACACAAATGTGTGAAAAAAGTGATTTTTTTCAGCTAAAATTGAGGTTTGCAGGGGATTCTGGGTAAGGAAACGTTGGGGGATCCACGCAAGCCATACCTCCCTGGAAGCCCACGGGTGTCTACTTTTCAGAAATGTGTGTGTTTGGTAGGTTTCCCAAGGTGCCGGCAGAGCTAGGGTTCACAAACTACAGCTAGGCACTTTGCCAAAAAAGGGTCATTTTTCACTGCGAAATTGAGGTGTGACCACGTTGCGTTTTGCGCCGTTTCCTGTCGCAGGCACTAGGCCGACACACACAAGTGAGGTACCATTTTTCTCGTAAGACTTTGGGGAACGCGGGGTGGGTGGAAATTTGTGGATCCACGCAGATTCCAGAACTTTCCACCACAGAAATGTGGGGAAAATGTGTTTTTTTTGACAATTTTTTATGTTTGCAAGGGATTCTGGGTAACAGAACCTGGTGGGAGGCAGTCAAGTCACCCCATCCTGGATTCCCCTGGGTGTCTAGTTTTCAAAAATGTATAGGTTTGCTAGGTTTCCCTAGGTGCCGGCAGAGGTAGGGTTAAAAAACTACAGCTAGGCACTTTGCCAAAAAAGGGTCATTTTCCACTGCGAAATTGAGGTGTGACCACGTTGCGTTTTGCGCCGTTTCCTGTCGCAGGCACTAGGCCGTCCCACACAAGTGAGGTACCATTTTTCTCGTAAGACTTTGGGGAACGCGGAGTGGTTGGAAATTTGTGGATCCACGCAGATTCCAGAACTTTCCACCACAGAAATGTGGGGAAATTGTGTTTTTTTGACAATTTTTTATGTTTGCAAGGGATTCTGGGTAACAGAACCTGGTGGGAGGCAGTCAAGTCACCCCATCCTGGATTCCCCTGGGTGTCTAGTTTTCAAAAATGTATAGGTTTGCTAGGTTTCCCTAGGTGCCGGCAGAGGTAGGGTTAAAAAACTACAGCTAGGCACTTTGCCAAAAAAGGGTCATTTTTCACTGCGAAATTGAGGTGTGACCACGTTGCGTTTTGCGCCGTTTCCTGTCGCAGGCACTATGCCGACCCACACAAGTGAGGTACCATTTTTCTCGTAAGACTTTGGGGAACGCGGGGTGGGTGGAAATTTGTGGATCCACGCAGATTCCAGAACTTTCCACCACAGAAATGTGGGGAAAATGTGGTTTTTTTGACAATTTTTTATGTTTGCAAGGGATTCTGGGTAACAGAACCTGCTGGGAGGCAGTAAAGTCACCCCATCCTGGATTCCCCTGGGTGTCTTGTTTTCAAAAATGTATAGGTTTGCTAGGTTTCCCTAGGTGCCGGCAGAGGTAGGGTTAAAAACTACAGCTAGGCACTTTGCCAAAAAGGGTCATTTTTCACAGCGAAATTGAGGTGTGACAACGTTGCGTTTTGCGCCGTTTCCTGTCGCAGGCACTAGGCCGACCCACACAAGTGAGGTACCATTTTTCTCGTAAGACTTTGGGGAACGCGGGGTGGGTGGAAATTTGTGGATCCACGCAGATTCCAGAACTTTCCACCACAGAAATGTGGGGAAAATGTGGTTTTTTTGACAATTTTTTATGTTTGCAAGGGATTCTGGGTAACAGAACCTGGTGGGAGGCAGTCCAGTCACCCCATCCTGGATTCCCCTGGGTGTCTAGTTTTCAAAAATGTATAGGTTTGCTAGGTTTCCCTAGGTGCCGGCAGAGGTAGGGTTAAAAAACTACAGCTAGGCACTTTGCCAAAAAGGGTCATTTTTCACTGCGAAATTGAGGTGTGACCACGTTGCGTTTTGCACCGTTTCCTGTCGCAGGCACTATGCCGACCCACACAAGTGAGGTACCATTTTTCTCATAAGACTTTGGGGAACGCGGGGTGGGTGGAAATTTGTGGATCCACGCAAATTCCAGAACTTTCCACCACAGAAATGTGGGGAAAATGTGGTTTTTGTGACAATTTTTTATGTTTGCAAGGGATTCTGGGTAACAGAACCTGGTGGGAGGCAGTCCAGTCACCCCATCCTGGATTCCCCTGGGTGTCTAGTTTTCAAAAATGTATAGGTTTGCTAGGTTTCCCTAGGTGCCGGCAGAGGTAGGGTTAAAAAACTACAGCTAGGCACTTTGCCAAAAAGGGTCATTTTTCACTGCGAAATTGAGGTGTGACCACGTTGCGTTTTGCGCCGTTTCCTGTCGCAGGCACTAGGCCGACCCACACAAGTGAGGTACCATTTTTCTCGTAAGACTTTGGGGAACGCGGGGTGGGTGGAAATTTGTGGATCCACGCAGATTCCAGAACTTTCCACCACAGAAATGTGGGGAAAATGTGGTTTTTTTGACAATTTTTTATGTTTGCAAGGGATTCTGGGTAAGAGAACCTGCTGGGAGGCAGTAAAGTCACCCCATCCTGGATTCCCCTGGGTGTCTTGTTTTCAAAAATGTATAGGTTTGCCAGGTTTCCCTAGGTGCCGGCAGAGGTAGGGTTAAAAAACTACAGCTAGGCACTTTGCCAAAAAAGGGTCATTTTTCACAGCAAAATTGAGGTGTGACAACGTTGCGTTTTGCGCCGTTTCCTGTCGCAGGCACTAGGCCGACCCACACAAGTGACGTACCATTTTTCTCGTAAGACTTTGGGGAACGCGGGGTGGGTAGAAATTTGTGGATCCACGCAGATTCCAGAACTTTCCACCACAGAAATGTGGGGAAAATGTGTTTTTTTTGACAATTTTTTATGTTTGCAAGGGATTCTGGGTAACAGAACCTGGTGGGAGGCAGTCCAGTCACCCCATCCTGGATTCCCCTGGGTGTCTAGTTTTCAAAAATGTATAGGTTTGCTAGGTTTCCCTAGGTGCCGGCAGAGGTAGGGTTAAAAAACTACAGCTAGGCACTTTGCCAAAAAAGGGTCATTTTTCACTGCGAAATTGAGGTGTGACCACGTTGCGTTTTGCACCGTTTCCTGTCGCAGGCACTATGCCGACCCACACAAGTGAGGTACCATTTTTCTCATAAGACTTTGGGGAACGCGGGGTGGGTGGAAATTTGTGGATCCACGCAGATTCCAGAACTTTCCACCACAGAAATGTGGGGAAAATGTGGTTTTTTGACAATTTTTTATGTTTGCAAGGGATTCTGGGTAACAGAACCTGGTGGGAGGCAGTCCAGTCACCCCATCCTGGATTCCCCTGGGTGTCTAGTTTTCAAAAATGTATAGGTTTGCTAGGTTTCCCTAGGTGCCGGCAGAGGTAGGGTTAAAAACTACAGCTAGGCACTTTGCCAAAAAAGGGTCATTTTTCACTGCGAAATTGAGGTGTGACCACGTTGCGTTTTGCGCCGTTTCCTGTCGCAGGCACTAGGCCGACCCACACAAGTGAGGTACCATTTTTCTCGTAAGACTTTGGGGAACGCGGGGTGGGTGGAAATTTGTGGATCCACGCAGATTCCAGAACTTTCCACCACAGAAATGTGGGGAAAATGTGTTTTTTTGGACAATTTTTTATGTTTGCAAGGGATTCTGGGTAACAGAACCTGGTGGGAGGCAGTCAAGTCACCCCATCCTGGATTCCCCTGGTTGTCTAGTTTTCAAAAATGTATAGGTTTGCTAGGTTTCCCTAGGTGCCGGCAGAGGTAGGGTTCAAAAACTACAGCTAGGCACTTTGCAAAAAAGGGTCATTTTTCACTGCGAAATTGAGGTGTGACCACGTTGCGTTTTGCGCCGTTTCCTGTCGCAGGCACTAGGCCGACCCACACAAGTGAGGTACCATTTTTCTCGTAAGACTTTGGGGAACGCGGGGTGGGTGGAAATTTGTGGATCCACGCAGATTCCAGAACTTTCCACCACAGAAATGTGGGGAAAATGTGTTTTTTGGAAAAAGTTTTATGTTTGCAAGGGATTCTGGGTAACAGAACCTGGTGGGAGGCAGTCAAGTCACCCCATCCTGGATTCCCCTGGTTGTCTAGTTTTCAAAAATGTATAGGTTTGCTAGGTTTCCCTAGGTGCCGGCAGAGGTAGGGTTCAAAAACTACAGCTAGGCACTTTGCCAAAAAAGGGTCATTTTTCACTGTGAAATTGAGGTGTGACCACGTTGCGTTTTGTGCCGTTTCCTGTCGCGGGCACTAGGCTGACCCACACAAGTGAGGTACCATTTTTCTCATAAGACTTTGGGGAACGCGGGGTGGGTGGAAATTTGTGGATCCACGCAGATTCCAGAACTTTCCACCACAGAAATGTGGGGAAAATGTGGTTTTTTTGATAATTTTTTAGGTTTGCAAGGGATTCTGGGTAACAGAACCTGGTGGGAGGCAGTCCAGTCACCCCATCCTGGATTCCCCTGGGTGTCTAGTTTTCAAAAATGTATAGGTTTGCTAGGTTTCCCTAGGTGCCGGCAGAGCTAGGGTTCAAAAACTACAGCTAGGCAGTTTGCCAAAAAAGGGTCATTTTTCACTGCGAAATTGAGGTGTGACCACGTTGCGTTTTGCGCAGTTTCCTGTCGCAGGCACTAGGCCTACCCACACAAGTGAGGTACCATTTTTCTCGTAAGACTTTGGGGAACGCGGGGTGGGTGGAAATTTGTGGATCCAGCAGATTCCAGAACTTTCCACCACAGAAATGTGGGGAAAATGTGGTTTTTTTGACAATTTTTTATGTTTGCAAGGGATTCTGGGTAACAGAACCTGGTGGGAGGCAGTCCAGTCACCCCATCCTGGATTCCCCTGGGTGTCTAGTTTTCAGAAATGTATAGGTTTGCTAGGTTTCCTAGGTGCCGGCAGAGCTAGGGTTAAAAAACTACAGCTAGGCACTTTGCCAAAAAGGGTCATTTTTCACTGCTAAATTGAGGTGTGACCACGTTGCGTTTTGCGCCGTTTCCTGTCGCAGGCACTAGGCCGACCCACACAAGTGAGGTACCATTTTTCTCGTAAGACTTTGGGGAACGCGGGTGGGGGGAAATTTGTGGATCCACGCAGATTCCAGAACTTTCCACCACAGAAATGTGGGGAAAATGTGTTTTTTGGACAATTTTTTATGTTTGCAAGGGATTCTGGGTAACAGAACCTGGTGGGAGGCAGTCCAGTCACCCCATCCTGGATTCCCCTGGGTGTCTAGTTTTAAAAAATGTATAGGTTTGCTAGGTTTCCCTAGGTGCCGGCAGAGGTAGGGTTAAAAAACTACAGATAGGCACTTTGCCAAAAAGGGTCATTTTTCACTGCGAAATTGAGGTGTGACCACGTTGCGTTTTGCGCCGTTTCCTGTCGCAGGCACTAGGCCGACCCACACAAGTGAGGTACCATTTTTCTCGTAAGACTTTGGGGAACGCAGGGTGGGTGGAAATTTGTGGATCCACGCAGATTCCAGAACTATCCACCACAGAAATGTGGGGAAAATGTGTTTTTTTGACAATTTTTTATGTTTGCAAGGGATTCTGGGTAACAGAACCTGGTGGGAGGCAGTCAAGTCACCCCATCCTGGATTCCCCTGGTTGTCTAGTTTTCAAAAATGTATAGGTTTGCTAGGTTTCCCTAGGTGCCGGCAGAGGTAGGGTTCAAAAACTACAGCTAGGCACTTTGCCAAAAAAGGGTCATTTTTCACTGCGAAATTGAGGTGTGACCACGTTGCGTTTTGCGCCGTTTCCTGTCGCGGGCACTAGGCCGACCCACACAAGTGAGGTACCATTTTTCTCAGAAGACTTTGGGGAACGCGGGGTGGGTGGAAATTTGTGTATCCACGCAGATTCCAGAACTTTCCACCACAGAAATGTGGGGAAAATGTGTTTTTTTGGATAATGTTTTAGGTTTGCAAGGGATTCTGGGTAACAGAACCTGGTGGGAGGCAGTCCAGTCACCCCATCCTGGATTCCCCTGGGTGTCTAGTTTTCAAAAATGTATAGGTTTGCTAGGTTTCCCTAGGTGCCGGCAGAGCTAGTGTTCAAAAACTACAGCTAGGCACTTTGCCAAAAAAGGGTCTTTTTTCACTGCGAAATTGAGGTGTGACCACGTTGCGTTTTGCGCAGTTTCCTGTCTCAGGCACTAGGCCGACCCACACAAGTGAGGTACCATTTTTCTCGTAAGACTTTGGGGAACGCGGGGTGGGTGGAAATTTGTGGATCCACGCAGATTCCAGAACTTTCCACCACAGAAATGTGGGGAAAATGTGTTTTTTTGACAATTGTTTATGTTTGCAAGGGATTCTGGGTAACAGAACCTGGTGGGAGGCAGTCAAGTCACCCCATCCTGGATTCCCCTGGGTGTCTAGTTTTCAAAAATGTATAGGTTTGCTAGGTTTCCCTAGGTGCCGGCAGAGCTAGGGTTCAAAAACTACAGCTAGGCACTTTGCCAAAAAAGGGTCATTTTTCACTGCGAAATTGAGGTTTGACCACGTTGCGTTTTGCGCCGTTTCCTGTCGCAGGCACTAGGCCGACCCACACAAGTGAGGTACCATTTTTCTCGTAAGACTTTGGGGAACGCGGGGTGGGTGGAAATTTGTGGATCCACGCAGATTCCAGAACTATCCACCACAGAAATGTGGGGAAAATGTGTTTTTTTGACAATTTTTTATGTTTGCAAGGGATTCTGGGTAACAGAACCTGGTGGGAGGCAGTCAAGTCACCCCATCCTGGATTCCCCTGGTTGTCTAGTTTTCAAAAATGTATAGGTTTGCTAGGTTTCCCTAGGTGCCGGCAGAGGTAGGGTTCAAAAACTACACCTAGGCACTTTGCAAAAAAAGGGTAATTTTTCATTGTGAAAATGTGGTACGTCAACGTTGCATTTTGAGCCATTTCCTGTTGTGGGCACAAGGGCTACCCACACAAGTGAGGTACCATTTTTATCGGGAGACTTAGGGTAACACAGAATTGTAGAGCAACTGTTATTACCTATTGACTTTCGATGCATTTCTGCCTTCCAAATGAAAGACAATGTGTAAAAAATAAGTCATTTTGAAAAATGACCTATAATTCTCATGCTAGTATGGGTACTCCCAATTTCGGAAATGTGCAAATATCTACTGTTTCTAAAATCTACATTTTGTTCCCATTTCAGAAATACATAGGTGTCTTTCATAACAATTTTTCCATGTATACATTTTCCCAAAATAATTGCTATATACCCGGTACTTAAAAAAAAATTATTGCAAGATGTTGCTCAATTATTGGCTCTCGGTTCGTCGGGTTCTTGGTGAACCTACAAGTCCTATATATCCCCACAACCAGAAAGGTCCACCGGATATAACGGTATATTGCCTTCAAAGAGCTGTCATAATTAGAAGAAGTTACAGGTGAAAACGTTGACACAAATGGCTGTTTTTTTCAACTAATTTTTAATTTTTCCTTTATTTAACTGTTAGTTTCTATAAGGAAAACTTTAAGGATCTACACAAATGACCCCTTGCTGAATTCAGAATTTTGTCTACTTTTCAGAAATGTATGACTTTCCAGGATCCATTATTGGTTTCATACCCATTTCTACCATTAACTGGAAGGAGGTTGAAAGCACAAAAAATAGCAAAAATAGGCTATGTCCCAGAAAAATGCCAAAACTGTGTAAAAAAGTTGGTTTTCGGACAAAAGTCTGCTTGTCCCTGAAAGCTGGGAAGATGGTGATTTCATCCCCACAACCCCTTTTTTGATGCCATTTGCAGGGAAAAATCAAGACGCTTTCATCTGTAGCCCTTTTTTCAAAAATAAATTAGCTGTATTTTGACTAATTTCTGGGTCCCCTCCAGGGGAATCCACAAACCCTGGGTACCTTTACAATCCCCATGATGTTAGAAAAAAAGGACGCAAATTTGGCATGGATACCTTATGTGGTCAAAAAGTTACAGGGGCCTAAGCGCGCACTTCCCCAAATAGCCAAAAAAAGGCTTAGCACAGGAGGGGAAAAGGCCTAGCAGCGAAGGGGTTAATCCATTCAAAATTGTGTTTACACACAACATCCCAATTGAACACCACTCCCTTCTTGAGGAGATTGAATAATGGTTTTAGTCTTGATGCAGAATCAGGTACAATGAAGAAGCTACCCAAAAATTACTGTAACTCAGATTTGTCACAAGGGGGACTAACTTCTACAAGGCTATTGACCAAAACTGGGTTTAGGTTGGACCCCATTTCGAGAAACCACATGTCCCAAATACTCCACCTTGTCTGAAAGGAACACACATTTTTCTCGTTTCAACACCACCCCATACCACTGAAATCTGGTCAAAACTTCATCAAATATTTTGGCACGGGCCTCACTGCTATCAGCAAAAATAAAGATATCAACTTGGAAAATCGACATGCGAGAAATTTTCTTCAACTCAATGTGTGCTTGACTAGATGATCCCCTTCCTTTGATTTTGTGTACCAAATGTTAAATTTTTCCAAGTTTATGAGAGAAAACATGAGGGAACTTAGGGGCTGATTACGATGGCGGTCGTAGGCACCTCCGCGGTGCTTGCGGAAAGCGTCCATTTAGTCACTCCTGCGGCGGTCCTCGCGACTACCACATTACAATGGGCAAAGACAGCCCTTTTTCCGCCCGTCGCATAGTTTTCGGATCCGCCAGATTTTTCGTTCCACAACGGTGCCGGAGGGAGCCAATAGGGAAAGACCGCTGTGCTGAATGATGTGCCATCCGCCGGACAGATCACGTTGCGTCAACCAGCCCATCAGAACGCAGCGGAGAAACAAGCTATTCGGACATGGTGGAAGCACAACTGCGGAGATAGAAACTCAAGTCTGAGCCACCTCCACACGTTCCTGGCCGCCAAGAATCCTGCTCTACAAGCCCTTCCGCTGCTGTACCTGATCCACTACCAGCAGATAAGACGCCGTCGCGGTCAACACCGCAGGTATGTCAAAAACATATCCCCGCATACAACCCCTGTACAACAACAACAACACACAACTGTCACAGTGAAATATGTGTCATGTCTACAACAAACACCCTGGTGGAGACAGGAACATATCCCATAGTCCAATTATACATGTCTTGCACGTAACAAATTGTCACCTCAGCATCGGGGTCACCCATCTCCATGGAAATGATTGCAACTAGCCCAGTCGTGCCGGTCATGTCACCGCAGCGGTGAAGCCGCGGTAAAACCTGCCCACAATGTAGTAGGAGTCCAGCACATTGTCCTAGGCAAGCAAGACCATCATCACAACATCCACACCATATGTATCATAAAAGAAGCACCACTCTGCACAACATATCTGCAGCAAGACGTCATGTGCAGGGACACTGTCTATATTGACATCTCATTAGGATCATCAGCAATTGTATAGTAACATGAGTGTGGGGTGAGGCAAGAGTCCCTTCAAAATGACAATAGTCATCATTGCAGCCAAATAAGGGTCAGTCCACATACAATGTGTAACAGAGGAGGGCAGAGCAAGCAGGATGTGTATGTGTATTTCACAGTAGTCCAACAAGGTGTTGGAATTAGACAGTGAGCCAAGGTAAATGACACATCATTTTAGACACCACTGTCAGTGCAGATAATCACAGATCAGCACAGCCCCCAAGCAGACATTGATAGGCTCATCACATACAATGGCAAACCATATCACATAATGACAGCCCATACCATGCAACACAGTACAACATTTCTGACTCAAACAGCAAACTCAAAGTAAGCACCACTGTGCATTTGACTCACATGTGTACTGCTGCAATAAACCATTTGTGTATGTCCAGTACATCAACAACACTGACTACACTGACAACTAACAGAACACCTACACACCATTACTCCACCTCAGCAAAGGTAGCACCAACTACAAAGTATTGAATGAATTCCAAAGTGTCAGGAAGAGTCCATCTTGACAGCAGTAAACTCTGACCTGAGACTCATGACAACTCTCCTCTTCCTCACACCTGCCTTCCACTCATGTAAATTAAAGTGAGTAATTGAATAAATGAAGAGTCACCGTGCATATTAACAACCTTGGAACTGTTCACACTGCATGTTAAGTCCTTGATACAGCTCACACACTTAAACTCTGCCTCATACACATACCATAAGTCAGCAGCACTGTATCATAATAAGTAAATTATCCTAAAATGGAGTGCACCGTGCAGGAAAAGCATGTAGAATTGACTGGTACCATTTGTACATGACATCCAAGAGGTACCACTTATGACACTACACTTAGGACATCAAATAATACATGGGTGGCACAGAGATTACAATTGAAGGAAAGTAACATCTGTGCAGTATCCCTGTGATACAGCAATGCAAGTAATGCATTGGCCCAGAATGATATGAACTGTCATGAGCCATACAGTAACCAGCCCCTCATCTGTGTCAACTATCTTTACATGTGTATGCCACCAGCACAACACTCATGGCTCACAGTGACAGTCCCTGACTGTCAAACCCAAGTATGACCTTCCCACATACCCCTCATCTACCCATCTCACACCTTCACTGCTCAACACCTGGTAGAAGCACAGATAAACTGGAAATAAGGTCCTGTGAGTTTCCTGATAACCAATACCACACCCTGGTGTGTATCTACAAATGTCTGAGTCCCACTCAGGGATGTCTGAACCAATGCTGATCACAAACCAATTGCCAAACACATGAATCACAAACCACATCAAAAGAAGTCCAACAAGCGTGGCCATGTGCAGTCAAAGAGTGGATAGGCAATGTGATCCTAGACAACCCTGGAATAGATAACATTTCTCCTCTGCCCAACTGCACAGACAGCATCATCCAAACTAATCCAAAAATACATGAACAAATGTCAATTATAAACACAAACTGTGTGCAACCAGACAAATCTGCAAAGACAGACAAAGACACTACACCAGTTACAAAGTGAGCATGGTGTCAATGTGTAGCACAAGCATTCACATGCACAATCCTGACAAGTGACTGTTCAAATATAGGAGGCCATTGCACAATTGTGCACTCAAAACAAGCTAATAAACAAGACTCCACATTGCTGCATGTGACATTCACACAAGAAATGCACAGTGCAAATTCAACACACATCTGAATGCATTCAAATACACAAACTCCTCACACACAATGTCATGCTAAAAAAACATTACACACACATGGACCTGTCAGTAGAAAGAGCCAACACAGGACAAATACTGGATCCCTCAACAACAAATACATAACATATCCACATACAAAAACATTACATAGCAAACTCAGCTAGACATATGGGGGACTCACACCTGGCAAGGACAATGCAACATCCACTGACAGCAGTACATGCAAAGTAAGCAGTGTGTGAACACCACCAAAACCAGTATCACACATATCTGAGTGCACCACCATGAACTTTAACATCACAAATCATCACAGCATACAGATCACATCGCACTCAGGATGGGTAGCAGTACCTCAGCAAACAGATACACACTTTAGCTATCACCTACTGCTGCACAACTCAGGAAAACACATATGCATGGAACCTGACTAGAGGACTGTGCTGGAAACTCATCTGCACTGTACATGAGCAACCATGATTGCAATCAAGTAGAAGAAAATAGCACATAACAAATTGTGAAACAGTGCTGAGGGGCACATTGGTTCTGGACACATATCATCCTCCCACAGTATAGTGTCATACTATAGAGTGGTGGGGAGGGTCAAATACTGGCAAGACATGGAGTGGCAGATATTAGACTGAAGTGGTGTGTACATTAGTATTGTACAGGTGAGGAGTGTACAGAACAAAAACACATAGAGGAGTAACTCACAATGTGTAGTCATCAAAAGCTCCTCTTGAGGCTGGCATGACTCTGAATACCACATAGTGGACAAAATAAAGTGTAAATTGACATCAATGTATGTGAAAAGTCACTTATAATGTTTTTTTGCCTGAGCCAGTTATCATAGTGAGCACAAAGTTAAGCAAGAGCCATGGCTGATCACAAAACCACAACACAGACATTGCAGTGACACACTCTGCATACTCACAAATGATGTGGACAACAAGTAGGTGTACCCTAGGACTGCAAGATCATACCGACACACTGCACATTGCTCAAGAAACAACTCCTACATGTGCCCACAATCTACAGCAGGTGTCTGATCATATAAACAAACAGGCACTTATCAACTGGATCATACATGTGTGTAAGGGTCATGCTCAATGGCACATACACATCAACACTTCAGCTAATGACAGGACAATCACACTGTATGAGTACTCAAGTGCACACATTCAAATGTACCCATGTGACTATGAAGCCAGACCTACACAAGATGACTACACATCTACACTACTGTGTACACATCAAGATAGATTCCACAGGTATGACGG
The DNA here is from genome assembly GCA_963921515.1 of Calotriton arnoldi. Taxonomy (NCBI): domain Eukaryota; kingdom Metazoa; phylum Chordata; class Amphibia; order Caudata; family Salamandridae; genus Calotriton; species Calotriton arnoldi. The sequence continues at coordinate 856,733 of CAWUFW010008315.1, forward strand.
ACCCTGTCCACCCCTCAAGTTATCATGTGAATAGAATTCTCTGCTGTTGTGGTACAGCATGCAAATATGACATGTGTACAAAATTAGAGACCCGACAATAGAATGATTAGGACAAGAGTAGACCATCACAGACAAGCCTCATTGCACCCTAAAGCCTCTGAGTCAAGAAGCACAAAAGTGGCTGTAACCTCTGGCAACCTCTGCAAAAGAAAATCAAGCAGATGCCAATGTGAATGTGGCATACAGAGCATGTAACAGATGAACATATACACATACATTGCACTCCATCATTAGCAAAGGCAGCGACAAAGCTCAAAACATAAATAACAGTCTTTATTACATAAACTCTGTATCAGCATCAGAAGTGCAAAACATTAAGGCCATCAGCCAGTCTAGATTTCAAGTCCGCACATGTGTGCATGAAAACTTGCGCAACAAACATGTAACACAGTCCACTGCCATGGGAATCACCACAGGATAGGGGCCTCAAATGGGCAGTCCAGGCACCACTCAGGGAGGAATGGGGTGGTAAGAGGGACTTGGCTTCAAAATTGGATGGGAGCTGAACTGGGAGGGTGCTTATTTTCTGGGCTAGTTGGAGGAGTGGGCCTGGGAGGGAGAGATTTGTCTGAGGTAGAGGGACCTGTGGGTGTGGGAGCCTGAGGGCTGGTTGGACCGGGTGGAGTGAAGGCACGGGGAGGTGGAGACATGCTGTGTGGAGGCTCAGTGGCTGATGGTGAATGTGGAGGGCTGAGTCTCAATTGTTTTGGGATCCGATATACCCCAAGTGTCTTGCCACAAGTGAGGAGTGAGGTGGCCCCAACAGCCTCCCTCTTCCCCAAAAGTGTAGCAGGTGGTGGTGTATCTTCCCGTGGGGATTTTCTGGACCTGGTGGTATGCTGGGGTGGGGGTTGCCTTTTCCCCTGCCTCCCCTGTTGTGAAGGTACACTCCCCACGTTGCTCTCTTGTCCACGCTTCACAGGTGTGTGGGTGGGAGTCGAAGTTTTGGGTGAAACAGCCTTCTGAATGTGTTTGGAGGTTGTTGTGGCAGGCACCAGGTTCACTGCAGACAGGGCAAGTGTTTGTATGTCTTCAGGATCAGGTGTGGGGATGGGAGTGCCCTTGGAGGGTGATGAATCTGAGGAATGCAATGTGGATGCATGTTTTTGGCCTTATGTCTCTGAGTGTCCTGTGATGGGCTTTTTGTGGTGTTGTCATGTGTGCTCTTTGTGTGCTGTGGTGACGGCGTATGGTGTCTGGTTCGCTTATAGTGCTGTTGTTCTGTGCTGCGTGTGGATGACTGGGTGCCTAAGGGCTCTGTTGTGTGTGTACTCTGGTCAGGTGGGGGCACTGGGAGTGTGGTTGCGGAAGGGACAGGAGGTGGACTGGGAGCTTGGAACTGCTGAATGGCTGCCATCACTGTGGAGGACAAAGACTGAACAGTTCGGTGTAGGCCACCCACGTCCGAATGAATGCCCTCCATGAATGCAACAACCTGTGACAACCTGTTGCCATGATACTGGAGGGCATTCAGGAGTGCAGTCTGACCCACACTCAGCTGCCGCAAAATGTCTATGGCCTCCACACTGAGGGCAGCAGGTGGGACAGGGGCTGGGGCAGCGGTGACTAGGGGGAAGGAGACTCTACCCTTCTTAGGGCTGCGGGCACGGATAGTACTTTGGGGAGCATTCGGGAGGGTGGACACAGGACGAGGTGTGGCAGAAGAAGATGCAGATCTTGAACTTCCTGTGCTCGCCAACACCGCGGTGTCACCGCTGGAGTGGGAAGATGTGTAGGTTGGTGTTTCTGGGCCGGAATCCTCCAGGGCACTCCTGTCCCCCTCCGAGGTGCTGGTCCCCTCAGTGTCACTGAACTCCTGTGTGCCAGTTGTGCCAGTAGCTTCCCCAATGGTGTCGGGCCCCTCTCCTTCCATGCCCTCTGTAGATGCTGCAAGAGACAGAGACATAGGTTCAGTAAAGTGGCATACTCACAAACATCATATGCAATACAAATACAAATACTTTGACTGAAACTCCCACATTTAACTACTCCATGTACTGTCAGCATATTGCAAATTTGTGCAATCATCAGCTGATGCATGGAAACATGCTTAGTCAATATTCATGCTTCAAGTTGCATTGACACAGCCAAATAGCTGTGCCTGTACCTACATTTCAACCTCATGTAAAATTGTCTGTAGGCACCCCTATGTGCCTGTAGGTAAGATAGCTACACATCAAAATATGTTGTCTCAGTCACATTTGGAGTATATTTCACTGAACAACACCTATACAAAGTAAAACCTATCCATTTGCAAGTGATATTACCTCCTGAAATCCACTATCGTTGGCACTGAAGCACATCTACAGTTGTACATTGGTGTCAACTTTGTAGATGTATCAATTTATTTGAAGTGCACAGCACACATCTCTAAATGCACACTAACATGATGCTCACTGCTGTTCACTGCCAGTTGATGTCTCTGAGACTCACACTGCTGTGTATGTCACATGGACACATCTGTTTTGGTAATGAAGTGAAAAAAAGCCCCATGTAATAATGTGGTCACATAGACAATGCACAATAGCATGACAAGGGCATTGTAATGCAAAGCCTTCATGTGTTGTGACATGTCACATACCAACATCTTATCAATTGCCTGACAGGCCTTCATTGCTCCAGGGCATGATAGTGCCTTCTGTAGATGAAGTTGTGAGTGGCCTCCATTAGGACAGCTAATGTGTGCCAATACCTAGGCTCTGGCATATGACATCCCTACGTTGTGCTGACTGATGACATTGTTGACACATCAAAGTGCCAAGAATTCAATCACAACTTCACCATGCACTGATGCACATGGACACCCCTCCACAATGCACACATACTGAGGACTGACACTCTGAGTAACATTTGTTTCTGTTTATCTATTAAATTACAGTACAACACCTCAGTCACATCACAATTTGCCCTACCCACTGATCACATCCAACTATGTTAAGCCCTAGTGCCAAATCAATCTCACAATAGCCTGGTTCTGCAACATTGCATTTAAATTCCAGAGTCTAACCATCCCAGTCATGTTGCCATGTGCACAATTGGCAAATGCAAATCAGACAATGCATCACTGCAATCATCACCATCTACCCCATCAGCACCTGTGTGCACTTGCTGTCACTGTGGCAGGAAATTACATCATGTGATGCCATGTTGCTGATATTTGGCTAATATGTTTTGCAATGATGCTGCCATCTCTATCATTGTGAAAAACACAACCCATGGTACAGGTGTGACCTCTACCAACTCACTGCTCCCTGAGTACACATTTGTGCATTTATCTAGCCACTTACACATCATCACATGAGCACACTATTGTCGTAGCCACACAGCACACACAAGCCGGACAAGTGTACTGGGCTACACACTTCACACAACCAATTTTCCTGTGTAGGAAGGTATCATTTCAGACAACATTCACAAAATGTGAGATGAAAACATGTAAAGCTGACTTGCTATGACAGCGTTCATGGATTTCCCACATTAGCAACAAGATGTTGTACACATGCAGAACCTCTGCACTCAACACTGAGGATACTTAGGAGCCATTGCATCACACCAGAGACATCACAGAGGTCCGCACTTGCTCTGGGCTGGGATTCAGGCAGTCACTCATGCGCAAAGTCACACTTAGCACAATACTCACCCCCAACTTGCTGCTGTTGGGCCCTCAAACGTCCATCCAGCTCTGGCTGTGTCACTGCCAGGATGCGGGCCATTAGTGGTGTCATGCTCCTGCAAGCCAACCTGTCACTTCGAGGGACCAGCCCCAGCGTAATTTCTGAGATTTTTTTGCTGAGCCGACAGATGTCATCACACCTCTTGTGGCAGTGTGTATGGCATCGGTTTGAGACCCCCATGGATCGCACCTTGCGGGCAATGGCCCTCCATATAGCCTTATGCTGATGGACCTTGAGCTGTAGGTATGGGAGACAAGAAGAGGAATTTTTGCAACACTGTGTTGTGTACCACTGTGTGACAGTACAGGAGCATGTAAACACATAACACACAGATACATCAATGGAGAGCAGAGCCCATACACCATGTCACATAGTACACTTGGAGCAAGCCATATCATTGCATCCCCTTCTCCAATAACCTCCTGGCTCCTAGCCCCATCTCCATTAGCCCACTGGCTCCTAGCCTCAGCCCTAGCCCCAACAACAGGCCTTTCCTTAGTCTACAAAAATTTGGTCGGGCAGAGTCAACGACCACTACCCAGGATAACCAGAGATGTAAACATGCCGTCAATACTAACAATCTTGAGATACCCTTAACGAATAGGATTTCATATACAGTAAGGTTAGATTGTAGCCACAATCACCAGAATTTAGACTTACCCAGCACTCCAGTACACACACCTGCAGGCTCACCCCAACAACCGCTCATCTCTCCTCCCTCACGACTGGAGCTAGATACCCTCAGTTACCAATCGAACAAGACATACAGGGCCTTGCAACTCGCCATCAGAGATATGAAGAATATTTTACACCTCTCAGAACAATATCTCTCAAAAATAGACCTTTTTCAGAAATCATTATACGCACCACACAACAAACTAAACACTACACCAATGTCCTTGACAAACAGACTATATCGACCTCGCAATCAACTTAAATACCTCACAGATATTGAGTTACAAATCCTATTGGATCAGTCCCAATCAACGCAAATAGAACCTCACAGATGAACCACAGAAAACCAAACGTCAATAACCTGAAAAAAGTGACTTTAATCCCCGAGAAGCTAGACTCAATAAGTGACATCCCACAGAAACATATCTCATGCCTACTAATAAACTGCTGCTCAGCAAGGAAACATGCCGCAGACATAGACAACATCATCTTAAACCAGGAAATCGACGTAACCATCCTAACAGAATCATGGCTATCGGAATCATCTTCCCCTTGCCTTGATCTATTAGTTCCACCAAACTACAACATCGTGAGACTTGACAGAATAAACAAAATGGGAGGAGGCATCGCCTGTATACATATATTAGACATCGCTATCACGAAAGTACACTCAGACCCCCTTGAATCATGTGAATACCTTGGGCTATCCTTAAGATCCACAGATAACCAACTTTGCAAACTACACGCATTTTACCATCCCCCAGGCAAAAACACCATATTCATAGGCCAGCTGATAGAAATCATCACAGCAAACTCTGCTTCTCACTCCAACGATATTTTCTTAGGGGACTTCAATCTTCACTGGGAAGACCACAATGATAGTCAGGTCAATTTGCTCAGAATCTTCCTTGGAGATCAATCTTTGGTTCAAGCATGCAATCTACCTACCCACACGAAAGGCTCTACACTATATTGGATCATCTCAAAAGAAAAAGCAGTGGATACAATTGCGATCATCCCTTGTGACTGGTCAGACCATCACATTATTACCTTCCGAGTACCATACATAAAAAGGAAAACTTCATCACAATCAATCAAAACCCAGGCAATGGGTCCGTGACACCAAAGGTCTCAACATTGAGAATCTTGTAGCACGATGTGAGAAAGAACTGCAACCTCCTAACAACATGGCCGACGTCTGCGAACTCATGGAACACTACAACACGACGATGACGAAAATAATTGATGACATAGCCCCTTTAAAACTTGAAAGAATGCCGATCAAAGACAATAACCCTTGGTTTAACGGATCCCTCAATGAAGAAAGACGGACTCTCAGATTAACAGAACGGAAATGGAGACAACATCCATACACCACCCACCTAAAACTACTAAGAAAGGCCTACAATAAAAGTATTCTAAATTCAAAAAAAGACTTCTTCAGAAAAAAATTGGATAATGCAAAAAACAGACCGAGGAAACTCTTCGAACTATTAAAAGATAAATCTAACAAAACGGCCTAATCATCTCTAAAAGCAAAAAAATCAGAAATCAGCTGTGAAGAATTCTCTTCCTTCTTTACAGCCAAAGCCAATTCCCTGGAGATCGAGCTCAAGAATGCCACGGAGACCCCCTCGATTCAAAAGAGCACTCCAACGAAGCATCAGTCTCAACCAGTACAGACAATGCCCAAAAATAATGCTCTCTGGTCTGAATTCAAGTATTATGACCACAAAGATATTGCCAAAACCCTTTTGACCATAAAACCAAATAACAATTTCAATGACCCACTTCTCCCAAAATGCTGGTCTACGATCAACCACTTGCTCATCCCCTCATGGACCAAGATTATTAATGCTTTGCTATCACAAGGTTCATTACCAGAATGCCTGAAATCGGGGCAAGTTATTCCAATCTTAAAAAAACCTACAGAGAACCCCTCAGACCCTAATAACTTTCGACCGGTAACAAACATTCCCATGTTAGCCAAAGTCCTGGAAAAATGTGTTCAACAACAATTGAGCCAACACATTTCTGAATTCAAGCTTCTGAATGACTGCCAATCGGGGTTTAGACCAAATCACAGTACGGAAACATCAATTTTTCACATAGTGGATGACGCTTTGCTTGCCTTAGACCGCAATGAAACTTGTCTCCTAGTACTATTCGACCTCTCGTCCGCATTTGACATGGTAAACCATGTCAAAATTCTAGACCGGTTGGAGGAAAGGATGGGACTATCGGGCACAGTCCTAGAATGGTTTAGATCCTTCTTAAAGAACAGATCGCAAAGATTCAAGGTGAACCAAATACTATCAGCATCAACCCCTAATCTTACTGGAGTTTCACAGGGATCAACATTATCCCCATCTCTATTCAATCTTTATGTAGAACCTCTAACAGAAATTTTACAGCAGGCAAACATCTCCTCTCACATGTATGCAGATGACACACAGCTATATATCAAGATTACTTCATTGGAAGAGATTAACATCATGAACCTGGCATTGAAGAGGACCGTTCATTGGCTAACTAATAATCATCTCAAGCTTAACCCACATAACACAGAATTCCTTCTGATTTCACCCCAGAAAAGCTCAGCGAGGATAATGGAATGGACCAAGTTGATCACTGCGCTAAACTGTACTCCAAAGATAGTGGACTCAACGAAGTCTCTTGGAATCACGCTAGATAGTAACCTGAACATACAATTTCACATTAGCACGATGGCTAAAACTGCCCGCTTCCATATGAGCTATCTTAGAAAACGTAAACCTTTCATTTCTACAACAGACCTCAAAACGGCAGTCCAGGCACTGGTCATCTCGAGGATTGAATACGGATGCACAACTTTATCAGGACTACCCAAGATTTCAACAGCTCCACTAAAAGCCTGTCTAAATGCAGCCACAAGACTCATAACAGGCTCCAGAAAGTTTGACCACATCACCCCACAGCTGAAAGCGCTTAACTGGCTTCCTTACAAAGCAAGAATCCAGCTAAAGATGGCATGTATCACACACAAAGCGATTCAATACAAAACGCCTCTATACCTAGCCCAGAAAATCACACTGTCAGGAGGCAGCAGATGCTCCCGGAGCAATGGAGACCTCTTACTGAAACCTGCCCTCTTCTGTAAGAAGAGAACTTATGACAGAGCATTCTCTGGCGTCGCACCAAGAATCTGGAATTCACTCCGCCCGAGCATCAGAAAGATCTCGTCCACAACAGTTTTCAAAAAAGAAGCTAAGACCTTTCTTATGAGCAAGTACCTACCATAAATAACAAAAGACCAGACACTGTTATGATACCTTTTAGATCACAGACTATGTTAACACAGATAGATCTCTAATAATCGTTAGGACATGTATATATGTTATAGTAAGCACAAATGGCCCAATCTGATTATTTACGTTTGTTAATGTTTGCATCTGATTTTTTAATGTTTGTTAATGTTTGATTAAACGTTTGTGCCAAACCGGCCATCGAAAGTTCTTGGTTATGGAATTGTGAAGCGCTAGGATACCCTAATAGGGTCATGTCCGCGCTATATAAAACACGGAATAAAATAAAATTGCAATGTATATATATATGATGATGGACACACCACATGCCCATCTCATACACATGCAGAGTGCCAGCACAGAAAGCAATTTGAAAATGGGCCTCATCTGTGATGCACTATGTGAGTGAGCATGACATACCATACACTGTAAATGATGTGTAGTGGTTAGACTCACTGGGGCCGATTCACAGAACTAATCTGAGATAAAATCCTAAACTTACTACTTTTGATATTCACAGAAGGCATTTAGTAGTAGTAAAGTTAGGACTCATAACTTTACTACTACTAAACTGAGACAAAATCCTAACTTTACGATTTTCGGTATTCACAAAAGGCATTTAGAAGTAGTAAGGTGAGGAGTCCTAACTTTACTACTACTAAACTGAGATAAAATCCTAAACTTACTACTTATGGTATTCACAGAAGGCATTTAGTAGTAGTAAAGTTAGGACTCCTAACTTTACTACTACTAAACTGAGACAAAATCCTAACTTTACGATTTTCGGTATTCACAAAAGGCACTTAGAAGTAGTAAGGTGAGGAGTCCTAACTTTACTACTACTAAATGCCTTCTGTGAATACCAAAAGTATTAAGTTTAGGATTTTATCTCAGTTTAGTAGTAGTAAAGTTAGAGTCCTAACTTTACTACTACTAAATGCTGTCTGTGAATACCAAAAGTAGTAAGTTTAGGATTTTATCTCAGTTTAGTAGTAGTAAAGTTAGGAGTCCTAACTTTACTACTACTAAATGCCTTCTGTGAATACCATAAGTAGTAAGTTTAGGATTTTATCTCAGTTTAGCAGTAGTAAAGTTAGGATTCCTAACTTTACTACTACTAAATGCCTTCTGTGAATACCAAAAGTAGTAAGTTTAGGATTTTATCTCAGATTAGTTCTGTGAATCGGCCCCACTGTGTCTTACACTACACACCCCTTAATGTCCTTGACCATTGCATAGCTACACGTGTCATGGAGGTCACAATTAGGTAACTGATCTTACATTCACACACTCTTGTCACAATGCGTAGGCCTGTCTTGTGTACTCCTCAGGCCTATGATATCTCCTTCCAAAATAGGATGGTGGACAACACATATGTTTTTCTAAGTCATTTTAGTGATGAGGCCTTGAAACATTGTGCATTTACTGGGCAGGCCTGAGGGCTTTTCACTGCGGAAAAACGTGGTCCATCACAGAAATCACATGCATGTACAATGAGAATGGTGGAACAGTGCATTCACATGCAAGACTCTACACATTATGGAATCAAAAGAAGGATGACATGTCCACCGTACATTTAGCAGATGTGTCAGAGGTGATTTACCACAAATAGTGATAGATCCATGCCTTGTACTCCTGTACAGAATGTCCACATCTCCATAGGGTCAATTTGAAAGCAGTACACACATTATTCACTACCCTCTGGCCAATCTACATTTGACATGTCACATATGAGCATATGAACACTTAATGAACTATGACATTACATGGCACAGGGGACGTGTGTTCAGAGTTTGAGTATCTCAAATCAGCAGTGTAACTGTAGAACTGCTAAACCACAGTATGTCCTTAACATCATTGATTGCAGTCAGGGATCTGTAGGAATAAGGCTATACACCCCATTGACATGAAGTCATCATGCTAGGCACTGTCTCACACATTTACATTACCAGTCTCAGAACAACATGTGTGATTTTTGGCTTCAATAGAGCTGCACCAGTGTCTATGTTGCCATCCTCCCCCCATACTCAAGTTCAAAAAGTTCTAGGTCATGTATGGACCATGCTGTTGGCAAAATCTTAATGCATGAACATTGGCTTGCACTCACAGGCACATACTAGTGTACAGTAACATCATGTGAGCATTCTGAGCACTCTAAAACCTTTACTCATACACTTACCAGTACCTCTGGAGCACCATATAGCCTCACGTACTGGCCAAGGACCTCGTCCACCAGGACCTCCAGCTCCTCTGTGGTGAAGGGACGGGCCGTGATGTTCCCTGTACCTGCCATGACTGGGTCCAGAGTAGAGGTACAGCTGCAGTTGGTATTGATGAGTTGCAGGCAGCAGTGTCTGAATGCAAGTGACTGGTGTGGCTATTTCACAGACATTTATAGGCCCCTAGGGTTGTTTCAGTGGTACTCTGCTGATGCAATTGGTCTGCCTGGTTTGCATCTTTCAACTGTGTCCAATGCCTGTGATCGCAGTGGAAGTGCACGCCTACCGCAATGTTCAAATCGGAAAGGCACTACCACGATGGCGGTTCCCATTGGCTGAAATGACATTCGCATAGGCGGTGTCACACCGCGGGGGCCAGGTGGTGTCTACCGCACTCCGGCATCTTTCAATTGTGTCCAATGCCTGTGACCGCAGTGGCGGTGCACGCCTACTGCGATGTTCAAATCGGAAAGGCACTACTGCGATGGCGGTTCCCATTGGATACAATGACATTCACATAGGCGGAGTCACACCGCGGTGGCCAGGTGGTGTCTAACGCACTCCGGCATCTTTCAATTGTGTCCAATGCCTGTGACCGCAGTGGTGGTGCACGCCTACCATGATGTTCAAATCAGAAAGACACTACTGCGATGGTGGTTCCCGTTGGCTGCAATGGCATTCGCATAGGCAGTGTCACACCGCGGGGGCCAGGTGTTGTCTACCACATTCCGGTATCTTTCAATTGTGTCCAATGCCTGTGACCGCAGTGGTGGAGCATGCCTACCGCACCTATGAACACATTGTGCTATAGCATTATCACTTTGCAAATTGCATCACTGATCACTATACATTTACACAAAATTCTTGAACCTGGTTGTAAAGTGAAATATGAGTGTGAAATTTAACTCAAGTGTGCCCACACATGTCATGTCAGTACACATGATTAAATGCATTGGTATGTACTTACTCACATGTCAAATTTAATTTTTGTGGGCATGTATACAGATTTCAGCTAGAATTGATTCTCATTTTTGTGAACATGCCAATGTGTGAAATGGCAACTCATCCCACAGTCATGATGGACTGACCACATAATGTGCATATATCACTGTATACAGTGATATATTTATATTGATAGTTGTCCAGCTTACACTCACTGTGCTAATTTTGTAATGATGTTGTGCTTAGTGAGACTAAAGCAAGAAGGTTGTGCAGTGACAGCAACTACGTACAACTCAGCATTGTTGCTGTTTGCCACATGTGCTGTTTCAGCTACATACAGGGCTGGTGACACAAGATGTAGGAGTGTACCATATACCATTCACATAGTCTGATTCTGATTTGACAGTAGTTAGTATGTCCATCCTGGCTACATGTCTGACTACAGGAGATCAAGGTGTCTGTGCATGTGACTTGTGCATTAAGCTGTTTTCACAGTCCGGTCAATGTTGGGGTTGTGTAAGTCACTATGCAAGATGTTTGCCACATCTCATCTCTGACTCATATTAACATGTGTCCTCTGCCAGAATACGTAGGAGACGACCAATTGTGCATCGGCCATTACCAGTGCTGGGGAACATGGAGGATGAGGACATCATAAAGAAATTCCGTCTGAATCGCCTTACCCTTCTAGAGCTATGTGCTCAGTTGGAGCCCCATTTGAGTCCTCACAGAACATATCCAACAGCTTTGACACCAAAAGTAAAGGTGATGGCCACCCTGCATTTCTTTGCCACTGGTTCGTTTCAGTACACGTTGGCCATCGCAGGTAGGATGTCTCAACCTATGTTCAGCATGGTGCTGCATGATGTCCTGTCCACATTGTTGACCTAAAGGACTGCTACATCCACTTTCCAAGGAGACATGAATTGGCAGATGTGAAGGGGGAATTTTATGACCTTGGTCACATACCTAATGTTGTTGGAGCCATTGACTGAACACACGTTGGCCTAGCTCCACCACAGGCATATGAGCACATCTACCATAACAGGAAGCATTACCATTCAAGTAATGTGCAAGTGGTATGCCAAGCGGATATGATTATCTTCCATGTATGTGCCAAATATCCTGGTTCTCCACATGACTCCTACATACTGCGTAACAGCATCATCCCACAATTGATGGAAAATCTGGATCCGGAGAGTGCGTGGCTTGTTGGTGAGTAAGCTGTGTCAAGTAGTGTGCTGTATGTGTGACATGCTGTTCTCCTCAACTATTTCTATTTCAAACTTGGTCTGTGTTTCTCACAACTAGGTGACTCTGTGTATCCCAACCGGCCTTGATTGCTGAGCCCACTGAGAAATTCAAGGACCCCAGGGGAAGTCCGCTTCAATGATGCCCATGGGAGGACACGTCGTGTAATGGAACATGCCTTTGGACTTCTGAAGGCTAGATTTTGGTATCTGGACAAGAGCTGTGGTGCACTACTCTACTCTCCCCAAAAGGTGAATCAGATCATAGTTGCATGCTGCATGCTCCACAACCTGACCTTGTGCAAAGAGATCCCCCTGATTCTGGACGATGATGAGCAGCAGATGCCCCCCGCTGCAAATCCACACATGCCCAGTGACGATGATAGTGGAGAAGAGGAAGGTGTTGACCTGCTTCAACAGCTCATTGACAACTACTTCCCTTGAGTGTAAGTTACCATTGAACAACTATGACATTGTCTGTTGGCTTTGCTGTTAGTGGCGAAGCAAAGATGATGTGTTTAGATGCTGGCTGTTGTTGGCTCACTGCTAAGGGCTGATGTGTGTGGCACAGTGTATTGGTTTCCACTTACCTCATGATTATGTTGATGGTGTTGGTCATTGTTATGTGTGATGAATCTTGTACGGTGTTGACTAGTGGTGTGTTGTTGCCGTAATGCCATCACATGACAAGTCAATGTCATCCTCTTGTGTCTTTCTAGGTTCCTCCGCCCCATCAATGTCTCGTCACAATCAGAGCTTGTGGTACATTGGAATCAGAGTTGACATTGTACATACTGTGATAAACATGGAACTGACACAAAGGCATAGGTGAGTAAATAGTGTTTATTTTATATTAGATTGCTTTAAAATTAAAGTGAATGTAAGGTAATTTGTGCATAGTGAGTGTATGAGTTGTCAATGATGGTAAAGGAGACAAATAGAGTAGTCCCCACATTAATGGAATTACAGTCCAACAAACACCTGCCATCAACATGGCAATGTGGGATTGGATAATCAACAAAGTCAATGTTCAGTGCAACACATGTGCCATCATGGCTGGCTCAGCGACTTGGCTTTGGTTGGTGCTTTACCACGTGATCCTCCCGTGGTGTTTCTCAGACGGCCCCTCTTGCATTTGGCAGGGAGTGCCTCTGCTGCAGGCTCAGAGGTGTCTGAGGAGTCATTGTATTGCAACTCACCCATCTCTGTGGCCGCAGCTGAGGTGGTGGGAGTTTCAGCAGGCTGGCCACTGGAGGGGGGTTGAGCCATCATTTGAGCAGCATGTATGCCCCTCAGAACACCCACGAGCTGGCCCATGAGCTCCACAAGTTGTTCCATTCGTGTGTCCATGGACCTCTGCAGCAGGCGAAGCTCACGCAGTTCTGCTACAACCTGGCCCATCTGTCCCTGGTTCTGTTGGTATTCACTGAGGACTCTTGCAATGGTGGCCAGGGCTTCTGTCTCAGTGTTCTCATGTTATTGTCCCCCAGTTGCCCTCCCACCTGCCTTGCTGACACGGACCTGTGGCATTGGCTGTTGACGCACCCGCACACTATCTCCGGCATCCTCAGCTTGTGTGGTGGTGATGGTAACCACTGAGCAATGGACAGTGTTGCAGGCAGCAGTGGTGATGGTGGAGGTGGCTGCAGCACAGGTCGTTGTAGCAGGGGTCAGCGTAGTGGTTGTCGCTGGTGTGTTGATAGTAGTGATGGTGGTGGTGGTGGTGGGGACAATGAGGCCCTGAGACGGAGTGCGCCCTGGCAGTTCTGAGGGGCCAGGTTGTTGCTGCTCATCCAGAAACGTAGAGAATCAGCATCAGAGAGTTCACGTTCCCCGGGGGGGGGCTGCCTCTGCTGGTTGGTGGTGTTTTCACCAGCTATTGCTTGTGAATCTCCTGTTGGACAGAGGTTAGATTGTCAGGTAAGTGCACTCCACAACCTTGGTGACACAGTTTTAGATGTTTCAGTTGATACGCAAAACATTTTACATTGCAATCACTTGGTATTGGTAGAAGATTTTCAGCATCATGACATGATGTTGAGGTACATACATGACTTGTTATTATTGTGACATGTAAATAACAACCATTTGACTTGTACAGATAGTGTGTTTACAAGGACATATCATCATCAACCAACTTTGTGCACATCCACTTTGTTTTATGCTTGGATATTGTAGAATTTTCAGAGAATCTGTTTCAGCCATGCCAAATGTTAATGATTTCATTAGTTAATATTGGTTTCAAATCATGTGGTTTTCTTGTTTTGACAGATTGACCATGCATGCATTGGGTTCATATGAGCCTTCATGCTCTCAAACAATGGGAATTACACATTGCATTGTGTGCTTTGCATGATTGGGCCCTGATTTGATTTCTCATGTGACTTTGTGATTCAAAGTGTAATTGCTGTGACATTTACATGTGCTTAGCTGTGTGCGCACTGGATGTGACATTTTGATCTGTACAGAGTTGGCTAACAGGTGAGGGATGTGTTGGTCATATGTCTCCATGCATTTTGAGAAGGATGACAGGGTGCAGGCGATGACTACATACCTGTTAGGTGGCACCGTGAAGGGAGATGGCTGCCACATGGCTCTTGGGTGGGGTGAGTGTTCCATCCTGCTCAGGGGTGATGCAAGTGAGCATGAGTAGGCTACCTACCTGTAAGGTAGAGTAGAGCGATGACATGGCTTCCACATGGCTCTTGGGTGTGGTGAGTGTTCCATCCTGCTCAGCTGTGAGTCAAGGGTGCCTGGTGGGAGGTGTAGTGCTGGCTGCCTGTATACACACACCCCTCCCTGTTGAGAAGGCTACCTCTTTGTGAAGTGGAGCAGAGGAAGGGAATAGGTTACACATGGCTCTTGGGTGGGGTGAGTGTCTCATCCTGCTCAGCTGTGAGTCAAGGGTGCCTGGTGGCAGTTGTAGTGCTGGCTGCCTGTACACACACACCCCTCCCTGTTGAGAAGGCTACCTCCCTGCGAAGTGGAGCAGAGGAAGGGAATAGGTTACACATGGCTCTTGGGTGAGGTAAGTGTTCCATCCTGCTCAGCTGTGAGTCAAGGGTGCCTGGTGGGAGTGGTAGTGCTGACTGCCTGTACACACACACCCCTCCCTATTGAGAGGGCTACCAACTTGTAAGGTGGAGTAGAGCAATGAAATGGCTTCCACATGGCTCTTGGGTGGGGTGAGTGTTCCATCCTGCTCAGCTGTGAGTCAAGGGTGCCTGGTGGGAGTTGTAGTGCTGGCTGCCTGTACACACAGACCCCTCCCTGTTGAGAAGGCTACCTCCCTGTGAAGTGGAGTAGAGCAATGAAATGGCTTCCACATGACTCTTGGGTGGGGTGAGTGTTCCATCCTGCTCAGCTGTGGGACAAGGGTGCCTGGTGGGAGTTGTATTGCTGGCTGCCTGTACACACACCCCCATGGAAATATTGCTACCTACATTTGAAGTGAATCTGAGGAAGGAAATGATAGATATGTGGGGCATGTTTTGGGAAGAGTGTGTTGTACAGAAGTGCATTTCGGTCTAGAAAGTGTGGCTTTCTAGTTGTGCAAGACAGTACATGGCAGTGTGATGGGATACATTTGTTATTACTTACCAGCCTCCACTCCCCCAGCAATTCCTGTGAGACTCTCTGGATGCAATATGGCAAGCACCTTCTCCTCCCATTCAGTGAATGTTAGTGGTGGAATGGGAGAGCCACCGCCAGTCCTCTGAGTCACCTCATGGTTCCTGTTGGCACTATATTTGACCCTGGTCTTTAGGTCATGCCACCTCTTCTTGATGTCACGCAGTATGCGCAGGGTGGTCCCTACTGCATTGATTTTGTTGTCTATCCTTTCCCACATTTGGGGGCATATTAGCAAGACCCACGTTAAAATTATCGCCGTTTTAGCGGCAGGAAACTGCCGCTAAAACGGCGATAATGGGCTTGCTAATATGCGTTATAGAATTCCAATAGAAGCCCAGGTTAGATGTGCAGGACATCTAACCTGGGCTTCTATTGGAATTCCATAATGCATATTAGCAAGCCCATTATCGCCGTTTTAGCGGCAGTTTCCTGCCGCTAAAACGGCGATAATTTTAACGTGGGTCTTGCTAATATGCCCCCCGATTTTTTCTGACTAGTGGTGTCTGTTGGACCATGCTTCCAAACAAATGTGGTTCTACTCTAATTATCTCGTCTACCATCACTGACAACTCATTGTCTGTGAATTTGGGCATTTTTTTCTATGCCATGATTTGTGATGTGCAAATAGGTGACAAGTGCAGGTGGGAAGGTGGTGGTGGAGATGTGTGAGATGTGTGTTGGTAGTGTTGGTGTGAGTGGTTATGATGGTGTGATGTGTGATGATTTGCCTCTCCTTTAAGCTGTGGTGTCTGGCCCTTCACTGCTGGAGTTGTGCAAAGGATGATGGTCAGGGAAGTGGTTGGTTTTATACTCAACTTTGTGGGTGTGTCAAAATGAGGTGTTCCTGTCAGGTGTGTTCTCTATGTTGACCTGGGATTTGTTTGGTTTTTAGTACCATGGGGGTGTATCATTGGGGTGTATCAAATGTATTTGAGGGCAGCGGAAAGAACAGGCACAATTGGAGGCCTTGTTGTGTGGTTGCATTCGACTGCCATTCTTCTTTCCTCGCGACCGCAGCGGTCTGTACTCAATGATCGTTCCGCCAGCTCTGCCATTCATCTTTTCACGCGACCGCAGAGGTCAGAAAACAATGATCGTTCTGACTGCTCCGCCATCTTATCATAATTTCACTTACGGTCATTTCGCATGTGGATCGGCCTTTTTGGTGCTTTCTGCAGCATTTCCGTCCGCCGCTGTCGGATTTTTTGGTTTTCCAGACATGGTGAACGGATTTTTGTGGATTCTGACCGCCACGGTCAGATTTTGCGTTCATTGCATTGTAATGTGACCGCCGGTTTTGCCGCGGAACATGCAGGCATTTTTTTACAAGCATGGTGGTCGGAGGGCTTTACTGTCCGCCAACGTAATGACCCCCACATTCATAATATGTTCCATTTCTTCATCACACTTCACAACCAACACCTGTTCCTTTGGTCCCAGTTTTAAAACTAGGCCTGAGCAAAAGTATAATTCTGCATGCAGAGTTGGTGGACTTCGGGAACTCCGCACTATGCATGTAACATGGAGTTACAGCTAAATTCTGCCATCCAGCATGTGGCAGTTATTTTTAAGTTGGGACGGGCAATCCTTTCTTGGCGCTCAGAAAGAGATTTGCCAGCCGCTAGCGTGGCTTCAGGTGCCATTTTTGTGACACTGGGAAGCACGAATGGCTGCATCTAGCAGCTAAATCTACTTGAAATGATGTTTTGAGTTAATATTCGACACCAGTGGACAGTTCAGTTTGTTTTTTAATGTGAGAAGCATTTTTTATTTTACTTTTTTTTCAACAAGAAGGAAGTGCCCTAGAGACTCCAACTTCCTGTTCCTGTCCAGCAGGCTCTTCCCAGTGCTTTGTCCATCTTCTTGTCCCTGTTCATTTGGATTTTGAGGTGGAAGGATCAAAGGATTCTAGGACATTGCTTTTGTGATACCCCAAGTAAGATAAAAAACTTTTGTATACAGGTGTTGTTTTTTATGATAGAGGGCATGCACCAGTATTTATATGTACTTTTACTACATGATTTTTACATTTTAGTGTGGTGGCTGGCCTGCAGTTTCAATAGGGGCCTTGTTATTATTTTGCACTTTTTTTTATATTTAGGAAGGGTTGCACAGTTCAGTACATTTTCCCCATGTTTGTTAAATTTGTAATGTTCATTTATTTTACTATGTGGCCAAGTTTGCCTATGGGCCATCCAGCCAGTAGGCTCAGTACTAGTCATGGGTACATGAAAGAACTGTTTCTGTGGTATATGTTGTTTAAAATATCATTTAGGGCAGGGATGGTAATGGATTAAACTGAAAATGAGGGGTTTTGTTGTATTTCACTTTTTTCTGCAAAATGTATATTGGTGATATTTGATGCCTTGGAGGATGTGTGCTGTAAAATTATTATAGCTCACTTACATTTTATTTTTAGCATTGCTGAATTACTGGTAGTGTTTTCTTAAGTGCTACCATGCCTCTTTGTCTGGCCAGTGTGCGTGTGTTTGCCATAGGTCACCATATGTTTTTGTTCTCCATGCCATGTGGCCGGGGGCCATTTTGTGCAGTTAGTATCCATAGGCCTGTATGTGTTCTTTGTTGTCCATTTCTCCTTGATTGTTATTTGGCCATGTGGCCAGCAGCTATTCTGTGTAGCCAGCCAGCGTGCTTTTGCCATAGACCTGCATGTGTTCTTTGTTATGGCTGAGGCTCCTTGCTTGCTGTTGTTGTTTGACTATGGGGCCTGTGGACATTTTGTTTAGCCAGCAAGTGTGCTTTTGCCATAAACCTGCAGGTGTTCTTTGTTTTAGCCATGCCTCCTTCCTTGCTGCTGTTATCGGGAACATCCTTTATTACGAAGCCAGAATCATGCTGTGCCTTTACAACGCTGGCAATAGAATGAATGCGTCATTACCATGCATTTGTTTAGCATGCAAGTCATTACAATGACTTGTTTTAGGGGCTCATTGGTGGAGTGGTGTTGGATTTTAAGTGCAACACCTTCCCTACAGTTACACAGACTGGAGTTGGAATAGTCAATAATACTATTCCAAACTCCAGGTCCCCCCTTAGGCAAGTCGTGCTAAAGGAGCGCGTCGTAACAGCACTTGTGTTCTAATACCGGCGATGTAAAGGCATGCATGCTAAATGCATGCATGACTACATGATACTACGGTTTTTGTTTGACCATGTGGCAGGTGACCATTTTGTGTAGCTAACCAGTGTGCTTTTGCCATAGGCCTGCATGTGTTCTTTCTTTGGGTCATGCCTCCTTTCTTGCTGTCGTTGTTTTATCATGTGGCAGGTGACCATTTTGTGTAGCCAGCCAGCATGCATTTGCCATAGGCTGGCATGTGTTCTTTGTTGGGGCCATGCCTCCTTGCTTGCTGTTGTTGTCTATTCTTTGTTGTGGCCAAACCTCCTTGCTTGCTGTTATTGTTTGAACATGTGGCTGGTGGTGATTTTGTGTAACCAGGCAGTATGCTTTTTTCATAGGCCTGCATGTGTTCTTCGTTGGGGTCATGTCTCCTTGCTTGCTGTTGCTCTTTGACCATGTGGCCAGAGACCATTTTATGTAGCCAGCCAGTGTGCTTTTCCCATAGGCCTGCATGTGTTCTTTGTTGGGGCCATGCCTCCTTGCTTGCTGTTGTTGTTTGATCATGTGGCGATGACCATTTTGTATAGCCATCCAGTGTGCTTTTGCCAAAGGCCTGCATATGGTCTTTGTTGTAGCCATGCTTGCTTGTTATTGTTTTTTCACCATGTGGCTGGTGGCCATTTTCTGCAGCCTGCCACTGTGTTATCCATTTTTTCCAGTTTTCAAAGCCATTTTCTAGGGACATTGATGGACAATGGCTATGCCTTTTTGTAATTTTTCTTTTTACTTTTCTCTGGTATCAGTTTAATATGCTTGAGGATCATTATAGGATATGTATATATGGACAATGTTTAATATTATATGAATTTTGTGTACATTCTCCCCTGCCCCTCCTTGCCTCCCAATGGGTTTCTCATGGTACCCTAGTACACCAGCAATTATTTTTTGTTAGTATTTTTTTTATTTATTCTTTTTTTTTACATGTTCCCTCCATCTACCACCTGCCTGCCATAGGCACCTGCCAACATCAGCATTAATTTTTTAAGGATTGTCATTCCTCATTTTTCTTTTTCCTCTGGACCGGTGCCCCCCCTGCCTGCCATGTGTGCATCGCTGCACCCCAACATTAATTTTTTAAGGATTATTCTATTTTCCCCTGGACCCCCTGACTGCTATAGGTGCACACACACCAGCATTAATTTTTATTCCATTTCCCCCTCGACTGTCTTGCTGGTCATAGGTGCACTGTGCACCAACATTCATTTTTTAAGAATTATTTCATTTCTCCCAGGACCTTCTTGCCTGTCATAGGTGCGCACACTGATATTCATTTTTAGGGATTATTCCATTTCCCCTTGCACCTCCCTGACTGCCACAGGTTTCTCCCTCAGATGCAGATAAAGCAAAAAGTTATATGTTGTTATACTGATTGAAAATGAAATTTATGGTGGTGTGGTTTGACTTTAGAATTGATACACTATTGTTATACATTTTTTAGGATAATAAGTAACTAGACTAAACAAAATTGTCTGTACAATGGATAATTCAAACTGCAACAATACTACATTTCACAAAATATTTTTCTTGCTTGTTTGCTTTTAGGTGCATAAGGTACATCACCCTCAGTACTGCCAAACAGAAGGCCTGTACAAAGTGAAATGAACACATGACATGAGTCCTCCAGTCTCTTCTGCTTCTGCAGCTAAGTGACACTGCCTAATGACAGCTTCAAGAGGTCCCTAAGGAAAGGTGCTGCCAAGAAAGTGGCCAGTTAGGAGGAGAAAAAAAGCAGAATGCCAGTACTGGCGTGCGGCCCCAAAACATTTTAAGGAGATGTATGCCTGCCTCACCGTCCTCCAGGGAGCAAGCTGGGAGCAGCAATTCCGCATCACTAGCACCACTCCAACCTATGCCCAAGCCATGTCTCTTAGTGAGGCAGCCAGAGCTGAGATAGCAACAAGCATTGAGTCTGAATTAGATTTGTCTCAGCCGCAAACTAGTACCCAATCGTCACAGAAAACTGAGCAAGTAAACAACAGGAGCTGCAGCCAGAAATAGTAGATCTTCCTAAAGTAGGAGCATAACAGGAGTTTGAGCTTCCTGCTGAGCAAGATGTACCTGTTTTTGAACCATTGGCTTCCAGATCTCCAGCAAGAAAAAGAAAGGGTACTCCACCATCTCCTCAAAGCCCCCCTACTGATGACCTATTTTCCTTTGTATTCCAATTTTTTAAAAGGACTCAAGGTTGCTTCCCTCTAACTATAGGCCTATCAGCCTGATCAATATTTTCCAGAATCCTTTTAGTCAGATTGTGTTGGGTAGATTGCATGATTGGATGGAAGATGTGAGCCTGTTGACTCCCTTGCAATCCAGCTTCTCAAATGGTATTAGCACCATTGAGCAGGTGTTCCGTCTACAATTAATAAATTGGAAATATGTCACCCTGGGTGGAACGATTTATATGTAGACTTTGTGGACCTTCGTTTCCATTTTAACCTCATATCAAGGGTGTCCATGCGGAAGGTTATGATGAATTTGGGCATTCCAAAATATTTAATCTATATTATAATCAGGCTCCACTCCAATAATTTTGCCCAGGTCAGATGTTGCTCTCAGGGTGAACTGACAGCCCCTATTCCAGTCAATTGGGGTGTAAGGCAAGTGTGTGTGTTAACTTGGTGGTTGAGGTGGGCCTGAGTCTTGCTAATGGAAGTTTCCGGCTCTCCTGTTTGTAGATGACACTCCTCTGATTTCAAAATCCCTAATAGGGATCCAATGGCTTTTGGACCAATTTGGAATTTTTTGCAAGCAGAGAGGCCTGGAGATTAATCTTACTAAAGCTAAGTTTATGGTCTTTAATCCCTGCCTGGGGTCCAGTCCCATCCGATTCTAAATGGCATCCCTCTGGAGAGAGTCCACACATTTGGTTATTTAAGGGCTATGCTTACAGAGCCACAGCCACATCACCCCCCACCTGAGGAACCTGCACTGGCTCCCTGTCGACAGGAGAATCTCCTTCAAACTCCTCATCCACGCACACAAGGCACTCCACAAGACTGGCCCAGCCTACCTCAACAGACGACTCCTCTTCTACATCCCCAACCGCCAACTCCGCTCCGCCGACCTCTCCCTCGCCACCGTCCCTCGCATTCGAAGAACTACCACCGGCGGCAGATCCTTCTCCCACCTCGCCGCCAAGACCTGGAACACCCTTCCACTAAGCCTACGACAGACCCAAGACCTGCTGACCTTCAGGAGGCTACTCAAGACTTGGCTGTTCGACCAGTAGCAGCACCCCCCCCCTTTTTTTCCCCAGCGCCTTGAGACCCTCGCGGGTAAGTGGTGCGCTTTACAAATTCTGTGATTGATTGATTGATTGACAGAGCAGTTTCACCTGTCTCCCCAAACTCAAAAGTTTAGACTCAAGTTAGAGCAATATTCAGTGGGTGCGGTGAGGATTTTCCATCAGCAAGCACTTGGGGTGTAATTACATGGAGGGGAGTTCTGGGGCCATGAGAATGTAAGCAATTTGGAGCTAGCAGAAAATCATTTTCTACACCTGCTCACGGTATTCAGACAAAATATTGAAACAAAAATATCATCCTACCAAACTATTGTGTACAACATATTGTGATAATGTATAATGAATTATGTTAATTGTGCGATTAATTTATTTTTTATTAAAATTTTAGGTGTGGATTGTGGGGTTTATAGGGGTACAGGTTGGGAAGTAAATTCATTATGATTAAATAATAATTTCTTTTTGATTAATATTAATCATTAAATTGATAATGAATTTTGTTTATGGTGCAATAAAAAAATGTTGTTACATTTTATGAGTGGGTTGTGAGTGTAGTAGGGGTATACGGTGGGAAGTACATTTTTTAATTATGCAATAATAATTTTTAATTGATATTAATTATTACATTGATAATTAATTATGTTATTTGTGTAATTATTTTTTGTTAAGTTAAATTTTAGGAGCCTATTTTGCATTTTGTAGGGGTATATTGTGGGAAGTAAATTAATTATAATTAAGTAATAATGAATTTTTAAATAATGATAATTAGTAAATTGATAAATATTTATGTTAATAGTGGAAATACTTTTTTTAAAGTCAAGTTTTCGGTGCGGGTTATGAGTTTTATATGGGCTTAGGGTGGTAAGTAACTAAATTAGAATTATTTAATAAATAGAGTTTTGTTAATGAATAATGTTTAAATAATATTTATTTAAATGAAAAATAATTATGTAAATTGTGTAATATATTAAATGGTTTTTTTGGGGTATGTGTTGTAACTTTAGCATGTGTAAAGGGTGTGTAGGAAATTAATTATACTAAATAGTAAATAAAGCTAATGTTTAGAGAAATAAAAATAATCATGTTAATTATGTACATAGAATATGTTTTATATTATATATTAGGAGTGAGTTGTTGAAGTTGTAGGATTAAATGGTGGGAAGTTAATTAAGTATGCTTGATTTATTATTACCTGAATGTTAATAATACATGTTTAATTGAGATTTAATTAAGACATTTTTTTAAATTATAATTTTTTAATTTTATTGTGTGAATTGTTTTATTTGTAATGATAAATGGTGGGGTGGTAACTAACTATAATTATTTTAGGAATACATTTTTATTATTACATTTTAACTAATATTTTATTATGTAGCATGTGTAACTTATATTATTTTAAATAAAATTCTCAGATATATCTTTTGTACTTTGTTGAAGTATAGGATAGAATGTAACTTAAGTTCTGACAAATTTAAATATAGATAATTATTTTATAAAAATTATATTATTTATTAATGCATGTGTTAATTGTGTTGTGTTTTGAAAAGTAAATAATATTTTACTTATTAGTTGTTATTATGTGGTGAATATATTTTTGTATTTTAATTATAATAATGTTTGCAGTTATTTGTGATATATATTTAACTTTGTAATATGTATTTATTTCATTTAATTTTGTATATAAAATATATTTGTATTTCTTTTGTTTACATATTTATATTTTTAATTATTTACTTTGTTTTTGAAAATATTTTATTATGATGAAGATAATTTGTTTGTTTCTAATGTTGCACTGACCGGAGTGGGAATAGTAAGTTTTACCCTTCCACAATCCAACACTTTCCCTACTGTTGCACTGACTGGAGTGAGAATAGTACATTTTACCCCTCCCCCAAACAATCTAATACTTTCCCTACTACTGAATTGACTGGAGTGGGAAAAGTAAATTTTACCCCTCCGTAATCCAATGCTTTCACTACTGTTGCACTGACTGGAGGAGGAATAGTAAATTGTACCCCTCCGAAATCCAACACTTTACCTACTTTTCCAGTGACCTGAGTGGGAAAAGTATATTTTACCTCTCTGAAATCCATCATTTTCCCTACACTGCCTGGGGAGAAAATAGTAAGTTGTACCCCTTTGCAATCCAAAACTTCCTCTACTGCTCCAGTGAATTGAGTGTGAATAGTTAATTTTACCTCTCCACTATCCAGAACTTTCCCTAGTTTTGCAGTGACTAGAGTGGGAATAGTATATTTTAGCTCTCTGCAATCCAACACTTTCCCTACTGTTACACCGACTGGAGTGGGAATAGTAAATGTTACCTCTCAGCAATCCAACACTTTCTATATTATTGTAGTGAATGGAGTTTTTGTACTGTTAAACTTAGTGGCATGGGAATAGTATATTTTAACCCTACGCAAACTAATACTTTCCGTACTGTTTCATTGATTGTCATGGAAATAGTAAAATGTATCCCTCAACAATTTAATAATTACTCTACTGTTAAAGTGACTGTAGTGGGAATAGTAATTTTTACCCCTGAGTGATGTAACAGTTTTCCTACATTGCGTTAAGTGGGAGTAGTACATTTTGTCCATGCTTAGGCCAACATTTTGCCTACTTTTGTAGAAATTATAGTGGAAATAGTATATGTACTCAAATCAAAATTGTTAATATTTATATTACTATGTTTTGTTTATTTAAATTTATAATATTTATAATTATTAATATTTTTAATTTGTAAGTTATTTGTAAGTTATTTTAGATGTGTACTTTTTTATTTGATTTAAAATGGCTTGTTTTTTAAATATGTTATGTTCTTTATTTTTTTAATTTATTTTAATTTATTTAAGTACCTTTATGTATAGTGCAATAACACAAATACGGATCAATTTATTATTGCATATGATCTTTCCCATGGAGGCGGTTTCTACGTCCCTCCCAAGTTGCACATCCCAGTTCTGGACCTGCTGATAGTCCATCTTTCATTGCATTCACCCCAATATTCTCGACCCACTTTATTCTGCAGCTTGCCATAGCCCCATAGTTACAGTCCTCTGTGTTAAACCCACGCTCCCCACACTTTATCCCACTTTCAGGGGCAGCCTTTGCTCTGGTAGATTATTTTCTCTGCGGTACAGCATCAATCAAGGTCTTGTTCCCACTCCCTTACTGTTGGTGGCCGTGAATTTTCCCATGCTCTAGCAATATTTCGTTTGGCAACTACATCTGCCAGCATCACCCATAATTTAGCATCTTTTGGCCAGTTTGTTTCTCCCTCAATACATAGTAGGTGCCATTGGGCAATCGTTGGAACTGCCAGTCCTACCACCTTTGACATTGCTGCTATAATTGTGCTCCAGAATCTATGCAGCCCGGGGCAGCTCCATATTGTTTGGAAGAAGGTGCCTTCCTTCCCACAGCCCCTCGCGCATTAATTTGAGTCGCATTTGCCCATTTTATAGAGTCTTGCTCTGGTTGTATAAGATCTATGTATGATTCTGATTTGAATCAGTCTAAACCATGCCCTTATTGCTACCTCTCTGGGGCTCTGGGTAACTTCCAACCAGTCATCCTCTTCTAGGCTCCCCACATCCGATTCCCACTTCTCCCTAAGGACTAGTAAAGGGTCTGTGGTGTTATTCATATTTTCTTTTTATAAATAAGGGAGGTTGCCTTATCTGGTATTGGGTCTACCAATATTCTATCTTTAAGCGGAGCTGCTTCTGGTAATTGTTCTCCTGGGCTCAAGGGTGTCTTTAGATCATGTTCAGTTGTATATATCGGAATTTTCTGAGTCTGGCATTTGATATTCTAATTGCATTTCCTCAAAGTCTATCATTTTTAGTCTTTTCAAAATGTCTCCCAGATATTCAGTGCCCAGGAGTGCCCATGCACGAAACACATTTAGTTCAGCTTACTTTCTCAGCCCAGAAATTTAGTCACCTCTCTCCATAATCTCACTGTTGTTTGTGTGTGTGTCTGTAGTTTAACTGACACTTTCTTGGTATACAGAGCTTTCAGGTAACCCCCTCGCCCTATCGACCAATGGTCTACTCTCTTCCTGCAAAGACCCAATCATTAGGTGTAAAAAGTTGGGCCGCCCAGTAGTATTTACGTATATCAGGGACAGCCATCCTGCCATCATATGGCCCTCCCTGCAGCTTATTTAGTGCTATCCGGGGACTACCTACATCCCATAGCAGTTGCCGTATCTCTGAATCTATCTTTTGAAAGTATGGGGTATTTTGTAGGACATATTAGGCGTGGTAGTGGCATCATTTTAATAATAGCTGTCAGCCCCATCAGTGAAAGTGGCAATTTTCGCCAGTGTGCCGCATCATTCCGTAGTCTCTGCAACTGGGGGGTCAGATTGTCATAATATGTTATGTTCTTGATATTGCAGGATAGTAAGAGAAAGAAAAAACTCATTAAACATTGGAGCAAAATCTCCAAACCTTTGTTTGTGCTGTCTTCCTGTGTTGCCCGTTTTTGACTGGTTGTTGGATTGCATGGGCAGTGTATGGGAAAAAGTATCCTGTTTAACATGCACCTGGACGTGAGATGGCTTTCTGGTTCTGGCGTCTTTTGGATTGTTTCATGGATTGCTAGAAAGATATGGTAAGGGTTTTTCCGTGGCACAGGTTTGTCCCACAAAGGGATTTTGGAGGAGGAGCATCGCCGAGGGGTATCCATTGCACTGGATGCTGTGCCTATCTGCCATTCTCGGAAAGAGCCAAAGTTCACACAATTAATGGATGCCTGCACGGTTGTAGTCCGGCTTTTTGCAAAATCTGGAAGGGACTACAAATGCAGTGGTTTGTCTAGTAAGCTGCACATTTGCAACTGAGGGAGTCAGAGAAAAGATTTGCTGCAAATTTGTGGAAATCAATTAAGTGTGCCAAGAAAGAAAGTTTTAGGGAACATATTAAATTTAACTGATTATAAAGAATAACAAATCTTAAACAATACACATATTGCAACATCAATTCATCTTGTTTTCAGTCATGGCAGATAGATGGAGCAAATGGAAACAACTCTTGAAGGAGATGTTTGATGAGAAGCGAGACAAGAATGACCCACAAGGAAACACAAGGGCATCAAACTCGAAAGTGACCATTACACCAAAAAAACTTTTGAGAGAATTAGAACAAGCGAGAGTAATGGAAATTAACAAGTGTTGGGAAAGTGTGACCCTTAAAAATATATAGAGCGCAAACGCATCCTGAGAGGTCTAAGAATTTTTGTCTCCAAACTTTAAGTGATTGGAATCCATATTTACTCTCACAGTGGCAAACAGATACTTCTGAATGTTCAATGAAATTGATCAATACTCTCATCATACATGCTGAGAGAAGATTATCTACAGCAATAAAAAAAAACATAATCTTGGAGAAATCCGTCGAGAAATTTCAAGAATCTAAAGAGGGTAAATGATTGTTTGAAGTGTTGGAAAAAAGGCTGGGGAAGCATGACAAGGAAATACAATCAAAGAAAATGAAGAAGTTTAATAGGGATAAGTTTGACTATGCCACTGGAGGAGTATACACTTTCCATGGACGTTCTGATGCTTATTATAATCGAAAAGCTATGGATCAGGCACAGGAATGAGAACAAATTCAATTTTCATGTGCAGAAAGTTGAGAGGTCCCTTCGGGGATGAAGGCCCTCCAAATTGTCAACAGAGAATGGACTTTTCGGGGGAAATGCGTCTCTTCCGTATGACAACTCAGGGGCAGAGGAGCCCCAGTGGCAGGATATCAAATAAAATTAGGTGAGGCCGAAAACAACAGAGGAAGGGGCACTAAAGGTAGAAAGAAATGAAGGAAACTAACAACACAAGCAGTTCCCACCCTGAGGATGATCTGGTTATTAATCTCTCCTCAAGAAATCTAAATCAAAACCATAAAACTTTGCTTAATAAGGGTCTTGCTTTCTGCCCTAGAAATGGGATGGATTTGGCTACAACAAGAGTGGACCTTTATAAATTCCGTAGGAAATTAAAACTTAAACAATTCTTTGCGAGTAAGGTTCACACTAAGAAAAGTTCATCTGTCCCCCAAGAATTATCAATTTTAACAACTGAAAACATTGTCCCCTTAAAGTCTTTATTTAGTATGGAATCAGAAAGTGCTGGTTTACAAACAGGATATGAGATGGGGGAAATGTCAAATGAAGAATATTGCTAAATATTGGACATTGAAACAAACAAGTCAGTGAGCAGCAAATGTAAAGCCAAATCCAAATTTTGTCCTCAACTCCCACCGGGAAACAGACTAGATGTGTTTCAAGAGCTAATGATAGTGGAACTGAGGGATATTTCAATAAAGGAGCAGAAGTCAAAATACCTCTTACAACAAAATATGACGGTGGAAGACTGGTGGGCTTTGACAGACTTAAAGAAGGGTAAGGACATCATTATAAAATTGTCCAATAAGTGTGGAAATATAGTTCTGATGGATCGCCATACATTTTTTCAAGAGGTCAAACAACAACTGAATGACCCAACTAACTATGAGAATCTGAAGCAAAACCTGACAAAGTAAATCATGATGGAATTCCACACTAAACTATTTGAAGGGCACAAACTAGACCTTTTGATGAGAAGGAATTACAGTATCTGAGGACTACCCATCCTATTGTACTAACAATTTAAGTACTTCCTAAACTGCACAAAAATCTGGACAATACCCCAAGACGTCCTATTGGTTTTTATTTGAAAAAACATCTAGGTTTGTTGATATTTTTTATTCCCTTGTGTGGCTAATTTACCATCTTATTTGTGGGATTCAATGGACTTCTTGAAACCAGAGTATATAGTGACAACGGTTGACGTGGTTTCCTTTTACACATCCATTGTCCACGAAGATGGTCTTTGAGCCTGTGACCACTTTTTAAAGACACGCTCATTGAGTTTGGTCAATCACACCCATATGCTTTTGGACATGAAATACTTTTGCTTGACCAATTACATTTTCATCTTTGATGACAAGTTTTACAAACAAAACAAAGGGACAGCTATGGGTGCCTCATTCGCACCCACGTATGCGAACTTAACAATGGGTTATTGGGAGGCAGAATGTGTCTGTTCGGAAAAGAACAATGAGCTAATGGAGACAGTGGTCCTTTGGGTGCGTTATATTGACAATCTTTTTTTAATATTGGAAGGTGAAATAGAGGAGCTTGAATGCTTTTTACAATCTCTCAATCACAATCCTCTGAAATTTAGATTTACATACACTATCAACAAGGATACAATTGATTAATTGGACATTCAAATACAAATTGAGAATGGAAAGAGCTGTACAACTTGGTTTTGAAAGCCAACCGCTTGCAACAGCATTCTGCCTGCCAACAGTGCACATCCCAAGTCTCTTAAATGGAGCGTGACATATAGAGAGTTTTTGAAGCCCGAAGGAATTGCTTCGAAGATATAGAATATTAGGCACAAATCACTGAAATCTACAAAAGATTCAGACAGCGTGGCTATCTGATTACTGTTCTAAATGAAGCCAAGACTAGAGCAAAGAGGCAGAAAAGAGAGAATGTGCTTGTTCCACAAAACATCTAGAAAAGACTTTGAGACCTATGAGGAGGCAGGATTTTTTAGGGATTTTAATATGTCAAATAAAGCTGTAGGAGAAGCTCTTGAAAATGTTGATGAAAGATGAAGCTCTAAAGAGCTTAACAACAGAGCCCTTAAACATTACGTATAGGAAAACATTGTCTTTGGGAGACTTATTAACTCAAAGTTATTTCACTAAATTAGGAATAGAAAGAGAAAATTGGCTAAAGACCAAAAGCTTTGTGAAATGCTAGAAATGCAAGGCATGCCAATATTGACAGAATCGAACAACCATCAGAACTTTCAACGGCACAATGAAGAATATCAAGGAAAAGATACTATGCGAAACAACACATGTAGTATATGTATTGGAATGCAGATGTGGAGAGCAATATGTTGGTAGAACAGTGAAAAAGCTTAAATTATGTGTTCTCCAACACATGCCACTGATCTCTAACAAAGATTTGACTTATGTAATGTCTAAACACATTTGGAAGGAGCATGATGGAAGTCTGAGTAATTTTAAATGTTTTGGTATACAGCATATCCTGAGTAAAATTAGAGGATGTAATTGTGGCTTATCATCAAGAAAGGTGGAATCAAGATGAATTGTATCTACTGGAAGTGAGATTCTGTGGGGCCTCAATACAGATGTTGAACTGTATGCAATTTTGTAAAATCGTGGCTAAGTTTTAATGTTTAATGTTTCAAACAGAAACAACAGACAAACAAAAAATTCAAGTTGTATACTTATGCTCTGTTTTATTGGACCAATTTGATCGATGCCATTGAGAATGTCTGGAACATAAACAACAAACAAAACCTCAATAAGATGGGTACTCATGCAGTGACCCTTTGGGCCTACTTGACCAATGTCATCGAGAGTGTTGAATTGAAAATAGAGTTGAATTGAGACTTGAATATTGTGGTGCTTCGCACATACAATGTGATTGAATGTTTCTGTGTTCTGGATACAGTGTTGGTTGACAGTATGATATTTGCACATTTAGATGATCATCATGGTACTGTATATTTAAAGGCATTTTGCACTTTCATGGTACTGTATAGCTGCAGGAACTTTGCACTTTTCATTTGCGCATATTGGCCCAAATGATATTATATATAACCAGGAAGGGTGTATTCTTATCGTGATGTGATGGTCGAATACAGAAACTTATAGATAGATCTGCGTACTTTGCACCTTTAACTGCTTATGTTTGCACATATGACAATATGTGGTCATTAAGGCAGCTGGCAGAGGTAAAATTCAGGCTCCTGGTGATGACCTAATGTAGACATTTTTGGTGTTAGAGTGGCAAAGTTTGCACAATCATCAAGGTACTGTATAGTGATTGACATCATGCACTTTATTGATAAGTATTGTATAACTATAGACATAGGCCTTTTGCACCAGCATTTCTACTGATCTATGATGATAATCATGATAATCTAAAATGAGATTTCAGTCTAAGTGAATGGCCAAGTTTATATATTTTATGTGTTAGATTTATGATATTTACAGCTTGATGATATTTATGTATTTAAAAGCTTTTATTATGGCACTGCACGGGTATCAAAATAATGCACTTTCTCGGATGAGAAAATTTGTTCTGACATCTTCTAGTTGCAATGATAGTGAATGAGATCAAGGAATTAGATCTGGTACATTGAGAATATATGTTGGCTATGTAATTGTGTATTTTACAGGTATATTAGCGAAAGCACTAAACTGGATCCTGGATATATGTTGAAATTTACAACCCTTATTTTCTCAAACATGAAATGAAATATGCGGTCCAGTCCTAAAAATGTTAATTTAATTTTAATCAGGTGGTGGGAAAAAAGGTGGTTGCCCTTTAAATATCACACTCTACACACTGATTCTATGATCCAGTTGAAGGGTTGAAGGCTTTGGATGAAACGTGTAGGTCTCCTTCCGTTCTCACAGTTTTGCTCCTTCTGTTCTTCCTTGCCCCACGGTAGTTGGAGCGCTACAGCCAGCGGAGCGCACAAGACATAGGGGCCGATTCCGATCTCGGTCGGAGGCGCACCCAATACCATTCGGTCGGGAAAAAAGCCATGCGAAAGCCTGTTTCCCGACCGATCCGTACAGCACACCGAACGAGTAAGTACGATGCGCACAACAGCAAAGAATCCGGCCGAGCCGTACTCACCCAATCCAGGTCCTGTTCTCCGACCGAGGCGAATCCGGAAACGCCGAATCGAGTCGCACGGAAGGAAAAATGCAGCCCCGTCCGGCCGGACAAGTACGATGCGCTTTTCGTACGCGCCCGAACCCGTCGCTACGCACGGCACGTCAAAGCATCCGGGAGAGGCGCACATAAGCTCCGGTCCGCGCCACAACACGATCCACGGCTCCGAGACGAACACGGCAGCGACGAGGACGACGCGCGAGCGACGAGGACGAGGCGAAGCGATGAGGACGAGGCGAAGCGACGAGGACGACGCGAAGCAACGAGAAGGACGAACGATACGAACCAAACATGAATCCCTTCGTCCCGATCATACCAATATTCTACATATACTACCGGAACAGGCACGGACGCGTACGGCGCAGAAGGTAAGCCAGACACCAACAACAAAACACATACAACACGTACACGACACATCACACACACACACAGGGATGCAGAATATACTTACACCAGCAACAGCAGCACCATAGGGGCGGGATGCCCATCACCAATGCCACATATGCACACAGGGGCCTGAATGCGCACCACCACCCCTACCCAGGGGGGGCAGGATGCCTACCACCACTACCACCCTTACCCAGGGGGGGCTGGATGCCTACCACTACTACCACCCTTACCCAGGGGGGGCTGGATGCCTACCACTACTACCACCCTCACCCAGGGTGGGCTGGATGCCTACCACTACTACCACCCTCACCCAGGGGGGGCAGGATGCCTACCACTACTACCACCCTTAGCCAGGGGGGCAGGATGCCTACCACTACTACCACCCTCACCCAGGGGGCAGGATGCCTACCACTACTACCACCCTCACCCAGGGGGGCAGGATGCCTACCACTACTACCACCCTTAGCCAGGGGGGCAGGATGCCTACCACTACTACCACCCTCACCCAGGGGGGCAGGATGCCTACCACTACTACCACCCTCACCCAGGGTGGGCTGGATGCCTACCACTAGTACCACCCTCACCCAGGGGGGCAGGATGCCTACCACTACTACCACCCTCACCCAGGGGGGCAGGATGCCTACCACTACTACCACCCTCACCCAGGGTGGGCTGGATGCCTACCACTAGTACCACCCTCACCCAGGGGGGGGGCAGGATGCCTACCACTACTACCACCCTCACCCAGGGGGGGCAGGATGCCTACCACTACTACCACCCTTAGCCAGGGGGGCAGGATGCCTACCACTACTACCACCCTCACCCAGGGGGCAGGATGCCTACCACTACTACCACCCTCACCCAGGGGGCAGAATGCCTACCACTACCACCACCCTTAGCCAGGGGGGGCTGGATGCCTACCACTACTACCACCCTCACCCAGGGTGGGCTGGATGCCTACCACTAGTACCACCCTCACCCAGGGGGGGAAGGATGCCTACCACAACTACCACCCTCACCCAGGAGGGGCAGGATGCCTACCACTAGTACCACCCTCACCCAGGGGGGGCAGGATGCCTACCACTACTACCACCCTCACCCAGGGGGGCAGGATGCCTACCACTACTACCACCCTCACCCAGGGTGGGCTGGATGCCTACCACTAGTACCACCCTCACCCAGGGGGGCAGGATGCCTACCACTACTACCACCCTCACCCATGGGGGGCAGGATGCCTACCACTACTACCACCCTCACCCAGGGGGCAGGATGCCTACCACTACTACCACCCTCACCCAGGGGGGCTGGATGCCTACCACTAGTACCACCCTCACCCAGGGGGGCAGGATGCCTACCACTACTACCACCCTTAGCCAGGGGGGGCAGGATGCCTACCACTACTACCACCCTCACCCAGGGGGGGCAGGATGCCTACCACTACTACCACCCTCACCCAGGGGGGGCAGGATGCCTACCACTACTACCACCCTCACCCAGGGTGGGCTGGATGCCTACCACTACTACCACCCTCACCCAGGGTGGGCTGGATGCCTACCACTAGTACCACCCTCACCCAGGGGGGGCAGGATGCCTACCACTACTACCACCCTCACCCAGGGTGGGCTGGATGCCTACCACTAGTACCACCCTCACCCAGGGGGGCAGGATGCCTACCACTACTACCACCCTCACCCAGGGGGGCAGGAAGCCTACCACTACTACCACCTCACCCAGGGTAGGCTGGATGCCTACCACTAGTACCACCCTCACCCAGGGGGGCAGGATGCCTACCACTACTACCACCCTTAGCCAGGGGGGCAGGATGCCTACCACTACTACCACCCTCACCCAGGGGGGCAGGATGCCTACCACTACTACCACCCTTAGCCAGGGGGGCAGGATGCCTACCACCACTATCACCCCCACCCATAGGATGGACAATGCATGACACAACCAGCACACCACAACCTAGGGAATGCAAGAAGAAGACATCCCCCAACACCATGACAAGCGTGTGTAGACTGTGTCAAATGCCTACAACACCGAACATGACTTCGAACATACAATGTGACCCCCTAGCACATGTGCCACACAAATATGTGTGTGGCACACACAACGCAAGCAGGCCATGACCATTGTGGCAATGGGGTCCAAACACCCATCATCACAGTGACCAAAAGGTAAGTGTGGGGTCCATAACTGCAGCACATTTTGAACATTGTGGCAATGGGGTCCAAACCCCCATCATCACAGTGACCAAAAGGTAAGTGTGGGGTCCATAGCTGCAGCACATTTTGAACATTGTGGCAATGGGGTCCAAACCCCCATCATCACAGTGACCAAAAGGCAAGTGTGGGGTCCATAGCTGCAGCACATTTTGAACATTGTGGCAATGGGGTCCAAACCCCCATCATCACAGTGACCAAAAGGTAAGTGTGGGGTCCATAGCTGCAGCACATTTTGAACATTGTGGCAATGGGGCCCAAACCCCCATCATCACAGTGACCAAAAGGTAAGTGTGGGGTCCATAGCTGCAGCACATTTTGAACATTGTGGCAATGGGGTCCAAACACCCATCATCACAGTGACCAAAAGGTAAGTGTGGGGTCCATAGCTGCAGCACATTTTGAACATTGTGGCAATGGGGTCCAAACCCCCATCATCACAGTGACCAAAAGGTAAGTGTGGGGTCCATAGCTGCAGCACATTTTGAACATTGTGGCAATGGGGTCCAAACCCCCATCATCACAGTGACCAAAAGGTAAGTGTGGGGTCCATAGCTGCAGCACATTTTGAACATTGTGGCAATGGGGTCCAAACACCCATCATCACAGTGACCAAAAGGTAAGTGTGGGGTCCATAGCTGCAGCACATTTTGAACATTGTGGCAATGGGGTCCAAACCCCCATCATCACAGTGACCAAAAGGTAAGTGTTGACAAAGTAAGAGGTGCAACTGCCAAACTGCATGGATGATTCCTGGTCACAGAACAACAAACACATCAGTGGCAAAGTAGTGTATGTGTCCCATTGCAACATAAATTGGGGGAGCCAAATCCTGCAGTGCAAATAAGTCATAACTTTGGCCATGTGCAGACAAACAACACCCATGGGGGCTGACACCGTCAACAATCATCAATGACACAATGACAGAAGTGACCATCCGAATGCAGACCCACATATTTGCACCAATGGGCACACACATGCAGATACCCTGTGGAGACTGCAGATGTGAGGTGAACAGATACCATACCATGGCAGCAATGGGACACACAATCAACAATTAGCACCAAATGAGGGCTCCCGTCCCATCAGCCTGGTCATGGAAGTGCCAACGGAATCATCAGCACAGATCCAACACACTTGTTAAGCAATGTTGCACTGACAACACAGATGAGTCCTTCCCCATTGATGCCCAAACCTGCATGTTCACTGGAGATGGCCACACGGTCAGGGAAGTAGACGAATACAACAATGGCAGGCACAACAGATGTGCAGGGGTGGAAGCCACAGATCTGAAATTGCCAATCTAAGTAGGAAATCCCATTGCCAAATACTGAACACATGACACCCTCAGATGCTGCTATGGATGACATGGATACACCACAGGATAGGACACATTCCCCCTGGACCACATGGGTTCCTGCACAGTAACACTTCATTATCATGAGACCAAATATCACCATCACTGCAGCAAGGGCATGGTTAGCATCATCAACATCATGTACATCAGAAGCAAAAGCACTAGAGAACAGAAAGTTGCTTTATTCAGCATATGTGGCATTAAAAGTAGAAGTCCGGTAGAACATAAACAAAGGCCAATGGCCAGTCCATCAACAAAGTCACAAGTGGGTGACAGTGGCAGATGCCACCCTACACATGCCTGCACAAAACCAGGGACAATCCACTAGGAGGGGCAACCGGGGGGGTAGGCCAGGCACCGCAGGGACAGGATCAGGGCTCACCTTGAGGAAGCAGGGAAGGGGTGGTGGGTGCTGAAGAGCCACTGACAACTGCAGTGGAGGTGTCTGACATGGTGTGTGCCGGCACAACTGGGGGGCATGGCTCAGATGTTGTGTGTGCCGGCACGACTGCAGTGGACCCTGAAGATGGAGTGGACAGGTCCGCCACTGCAGTGCCCAAGTCAGACAGGGTGGTAGTGGACTCCACTGCAGTGCCTACCACCAGGGGAGGAGAATGGGGAACAGGCAAGGTGGGCTGGACAGAGGGGGAGGACACCCTCACCACATCAGTGGCACAGACAAGCGCAGCGGGGGTGTGGTGCCGGGAGAGCAAGTGGCAGGGGGAGAAGGCCGGAGCCTCTTGGGGATGGTATATCTGTGGGTGGGGGAACCTGGGGCTGGTTGTGGTGGGGGCACCTGTGGAGTGGGGGCCTGAGGGATGGAGGAAGGAGACCTGGTGCTTGAGCTGCAGGGCGGCGGCGGGGTCTTGCTCTTAGCACTCCGGGGGACTTGCGGGTGGGGGCCTCAGTCTGTCTGCACCTGGGGGAGGGTGTCCGGGGGCGAGGGGCACTCTGCTCTGTGTGGGGGGCTTCCTCTTCCCCCTGGATGCTGGGGCAGCTGGATCGGAGGGGAAGAGGCCGAGGTCACTGAGGAAGAGGCGCTGGGTCTTTGGGGTTGCAGGTGAGGCAAGGGAGGGTGCTTTGGAGGGAGAGGCAACTGAGGACTGTGCAGTGCCCGTGGATGCGTGTGTGTGTACCAGGGCCCCATCCCCTGTGAGTCTGGTTTCAGTCCCCTGACTGTGCGTGCATGTGCGTTTAGTTTGTGGCGTGTGTGTCTGTGTGCTGGATGTGTGTGTGATGGTGTGTGCCTGTGCCGGTGTGTGTGTGCTTGGGACGGGTAAGGTGCTGGGGAGTGTGGATGGAGCAGAGGCAGGAGGGGTGAGGGACTGTCTGAGGAGGGACACTGCTGCCGTCAGGGAGGAGTCCATGGACCTGTTGCCCCTCTGTAGGTCAGACATGCCCGATGAGATGCCCTCCATGAACGACACCAGCTGAGTCAACAGTGCGGTGTGCGCATGGAGGACACTCAGCATGGCTGTCTGCCCTACATGGAGCTGGCGAAGGAGGTACACAGACTCCTCACTCAGGGCAGCAGGGGACACAGGGGCAGGGGGTGCGGTGCCTGGGCCAAAGGAGACACGCACCCGAACATGGGAGCCTCCACGGACCTGGGGAATGGGAGCCGATGGGAGGGCGGTGGTGGTGCTGGTGGTGGCGGGGACAGCAACACTAGCTGGGGTGTGGTGGCTGCTGACACCTGCCTCCACAAGGGAGTCATCCTCCGAGTTGCTCTGGTCCTCAGCTGAGGTGGATGGTGCTGAGGACTCCTCGGTGTGGCTCCCCTCGCCCTCCGTGCCACTGGGTCCCTCCGACCACTCCTCGGCTGCTGACCCAGTCTGGCTCTCTGGCTCCTCCTGGTCCGTGGAGCTGTCCCCTTCCGTGGCCATGGATGTATCTGCAAACAATGGGGAAACAGACAGACATCAGTCACCTGCACCAAACGCACACACCACTGTGAGCACAGCACATTACAGAGCAAGCCCTGGCATCATTAGTTGTACATTGCTAAAAGTGCCCTAACTGAACAGGAGAAGCCAATTGTCAGTCTGATGCCAAGCATGGCACTCACATCCCACATGGCCTTGCACCCATCTGTCTGGTGTCTTTTGGATTGCAACACCCCAGTGTGGACACATGCACCAAGTACACAGTAGTTGGACAGTGCAGAGGACACGGTGTGGACACATCACAGCTCTTGCCACTGAGTCAGTACAGGTTTCCGGATGAAAGGGATGCCCAGAGTCAAATAGGAAATGCATGTGATGCATACCAGCGACAGACACCATGATGCACCCATGTCCTGATAGCCAGCGCCACTATGGTGTGCATGTAGCACATGTCACTCCCCTGCAGGACCACCAATAAGTTGACACATGCCATGGCAGAGGCATGACTGCTAAGTCATACATCACTGTCTCAGTGATGTATGACTTGGCAGCCAGACAACAACACTATGCACTGTGTCACAATAGTAGGTCATGGGGAATGCAAGTCCTGGAGCTGCACAAGTGCACATGTACATCCCCCACACAACACATCATCTTAACCCTCATCTGTCCAGGTCACACCTATTGGACATATCGGAGACCTGTGACACTACCCTCGGAACCTGAGCCCCTCACAATTTGCTGTGAATGGGGAACAGCTGCCTGAACTTCACATTCGCATACCCCAGTCTGCACGGGCAGCTGATCAAACACCTATGTGACACACAAGTATCGTCTCCTATGGTCACATCTCCAGGGGCATGCTGAGCCCCTACCAAGAAACACCCCAGCAGTCCTGGCAACTAATCCACAGCACACTGACACAGAGGTAGACACCTGAGGGGTCAAATCACTGTGCACAATGTGTCAGCTGATACACGGGAGTGGGAGTACAGAGTGCATTGCATGGCCTGGAGTAGGCATGACTGTCCTGCTCCACATGAATGAGGGATGTGCCCTGGACAGTGGATAGCTGGCTATGTATGTGTGACACACGTAATCTGCACACTCCTGGGGCCCAAACATTGTTCCCACCC
Source organism: Calotriton arnoldi (assembly GCA_963921515.1). Classification (NCBI taxonomy): domain Eukaryota; kingdom Metazoa; phylum Chordata; class Amphibia; order Caudata; family Salamandridae; genus Calotriton; species Calotriton arnoldi. The sequence continues at coordinate 895,627 of CAWUFW010008315.1, forward strand.
GCTGCATGGGCATGTGCCACATACCCCAGGCACATGTGGTGGCTCAGCTCAGCAAGTGGACCGCATATCAAAGCAACACGCAGATCACATGTCCAAACCCAGGCGTTGTGTGAACAATGGACCCACCCATGATGCCCACAACAGAGTTAGGGAAACAGATGCTGTCCCCCACCTTTAGTGAAGCAAACTGCAAGGACACAGTCCCAAGTGACACAATTCCCTGAATGTAAGGGCCACACCTGGGTATCAGATGAGCAGTGGGCAGTGCACAATAGAGGGACATGGCTCCTGGACAACATGACTGCTGCACTGTGGCAGTTGAACCAGGCCAGAGGAGGGCACAAAGCATGTAATACAGAGTTCACAGTGCAGTCTTTGACTCACCCCTCCTTGCTGCTGTCTGGCCTTCAGCTGCCCATCCAGGTCTGGAAACACCACCGCCAGGATCTGGAGCATGTGGGGGGTCATGGTCCGTGTTCCGCCCCTCCTGCGAGGAGGCGACAGCTTCAGCTGGACCCATGCAATCCTCCGGGTCCAGCCCCGAAGGTCCTGCCACCTCTTCTGGCAGTTGCGGATCCAGCGCTTGTAGACCCCCACGGACCGGACAGCCCGGACGATGTCCTTCCAGATTTTCTGCTTCCGATGGGCATTAACCTGTCAGGATGACAAAGTGAAAAGGCCATTACCACACATGCAACATATCTGTGCATGACACAGTTGTATATACATGTCTCAATCACAGGGGCACATGATGTACACAGGCAGTGCAAAGCTGACCATGGACAGTTTGCCAGACGTCACTACATGGTATCATTGCATGGGAAGTAAAACCATGTTCAAATGCACTGTCACTGCACCATACCTGTCCAGTGCAAGTCACTACACACTATGGGGGGTGACAACTACTCAGTGAGCCTGCTAGCCAGTGGCGTGCAGACTCTCAGCCTTGCTAGTCACACAAAATGCACATTCAGAAAGGCAGTGCACAGAACACTCACCTGCTCCCCTGGTGTCCCATACAGCTTGCTGTACTGTGGAAATAGGCTGTCCAGCAGGGCCTGGTTCTCTTCAAGGCTGAAGGCTGGGGCTCTCTCCACAGTACGTGCCATTGCAGGGTCCAGAGGGGCAGAGACAGCAGCAGTGCAGTGGCAGATGTCGTCCTGGAGCATGTAGTGCAGGCAAGTGAGCTCTCAGGGGAACAGCCAGCAATATATATGTGCTGGAGAGGCAGATACTGTCCCTTGTGTCCAAAGTGATAGGTCCAAGTCGTTTGCATCTTCTGAATCTGGCCAATCCATGGAATAGCAGCACCAAAACACGCCCACAGCATCCTTCAAATCCTCAACTTCATGACATACATGATTTTGCAACATTGTTGTGGGTGACCAACTGAATTTACAGCAACCGACTCGTTCGAAATTCGAAAACGCGTCCGTTGCCAGGCAAGCCCATTGCCAATGGGTGCGCACCGATCGGTCCATTGCGGTACAACGTGCACAGGGGTACAACGCGTACCCTCACACATTGAATGCAATGGGCCGCCCGGAGGCACCGATCGGTCCATTGCGGTACAACGCGCACAGGGGTACAACGCGTACCCGCACACATTGAATGCAATGGGCTGGCCGGAGGCACCGATCGGTCCATTGCGGTACAACGCGCACAGGGGTACAACGCGTACCCGGACACATTGAATGCAATGGGCCGGCCGGAGGCACCGATCGGTACATTGCGGTACAACGCGCACAGGGGTACAACGCGTACCCGCACACATTGAATGCAATGGGCCGGCCGGAGGCACCGATCGGTCCATTGCGGTACAACGCATCACTGTACATGTGACTGGCATATGTCAGCATGCCTGTCTCAGATGGACATATGCCAGCCACAGATAGCTCCCAGGGAGTGAGGGGCACACCTACATCACGACAGCCTGTCCAAACTTTATCATAAGGCATGTAAGGATGCATTTCCTATTGTGTGTATGTTGGTGTACATGTTGTCCTGTGGGTGTCACCTGTGGGCAGCCACCCCCAGGCTGTGCACGTGTTCATGGGGACAGGATCCTGGGTGTTACGTGTACATGACCACTGTGATGTGCAACTGTTCATATCTGTGCATGTGCCATGGTCACATTTCACAGTGGTGTATGTGTATGTCATGTCACATACCCCGTGAGTCCCATGTGGGACGGTATGTTTGAGCCAGGGTGTCCAAGTGGCACAATAGTGATGGTCCTCCACAGTCTTTGTGCATGTAGTGTTTACAATGTCTCTGATTTCATGTGCACAATGGGAGACAGTCTCCACATCCACGTTGTGTGTGCATGGACTCTGATGTTGTGCGTGTGTGTCACAGACGTCCATGTCTGTCCTGCCGTGGCAAGTGGGGCCACTACCTGTGGGGGTCATGGTTGTTTTGCTGTGGTGTATACATGATACTCCATGTAATGCCAGTGTCCATGTGGCATTACAGGGTCCCTGGGAATGTACCTGTCGTTGAGCTGTGGTGCCTGGGGCACATCTGTCCTCACATGTCACTGTGGGGGTTATTGTGACACGGCAGCAGGAGATGGGAACTGTGACACGGCCTCATGATATCCAATGGGCCAACCTGGGACTAATTGATGCCACCTGTTGGACCGTGTTGACAGATGTTGGCCATGTATGTACCATACATGTCCTTCCGGTACTGCACACTTCATGTAGTTGTGCCTCATAATGATGTATGTTGGGATCTTGAGTGTGTTCAATGCCGCATATGTGGGGTGACTGACAATCTTGCTTACTTCTCCTCTGCACTGCAGGGCTCCTGCTGTCCATCGGCCATTCCCAGACCTGGCAACGATGGTGGAACGGGACAGCATCCGACGGTACCGCTTCACCAGGCAGCTGATTGAGGATTTGGCAGTGCAGTTGTCCCCACATTTGCAGCCTGGCCGGCCGTATCCTACAGCGCTGACCCCCAAGGTGAAGGTGATGGCAGCCCTACACTTCTTTGCCACTGGTACCTTCCAACATACTGTGGCGACTGCTGGTGGGATGTCACAGACCATGTTCAGCCGTGTGCTCCGCGATGTTTTGGCGGCAATGTTGCTCTTCCTGAACCGGTACATCTATTTCCCTAGACTGCGACGACTCACTGACGTGAAGAGTGACTTTTATGCCCTGGGGAGGATGCCGCATGTAATTGGCTCCATTGATGGGACACATGTGGCTTTGGTACCACCACAGGCCCAGGAGCAGGCCTACAGGAACCGCAAGCACTACCACTCGGTCAATGCACTGGTGGTGTGTCTTGCAGACATGACCATCACACACGTGTGTGCCCATTTCCCTGGTTCAGCACACGATGCCTTTGTGATGAGGAGTAGTCGCATCCCCAGGATGATGGCACAGATGCAGAACCAGCGTGCCTGGCTTGTCGGTGTGTACTGACTTTGTGCCATTGTGTGTGATCTGATCTGTAGTATTCCGCCCACTTTTCCAAGTCAGCTAATGTGCACTTGTCTGTCCGTAGGTGACTCGGGATACCCCAACATGCCGTGGTTGCTGACACCCCTCAGGAACCCTGTGACACCAGCCCAGATGCGCTACAATGAGGCACATGGTCGGACCAGGAGAGTGATTGAGCGGACCTTTGGTCTCCTGAAGAGCCGCTTCCGCTGCCTGGACAAGACCGGAGGGTCCCTCCCATATGCCCCTGCGAAAGTGTGCAAGATTATCATCGTCTGCTGCATGCTCCACGACCTGGCAGTGCGGAAGGAGTTGCCTCTCATCCAGGATGACAATGACCAACATCCGCCACCTGTGGAGGATCCTGGCCTGGACCACGATGCCAGTGACGACGATGATGATGATGGTGATGGTGATGTCCGCACACAGCTCATCACCAACTTCTTTAGCTGAATGTGAGTATCCTGAGGTGTCATGTCAATGATGTGAGTTGGCATGATGTGTGGGTGGTGCTCTGGTGCTGTTGGAGTGTGTCCATGGGCTACTTGACTGGATGTGTGTTGCGATGTGTGGTGACAGGTGGGCTGTACTCCCCAACAGTGTTGACATGCTAACTTGGTTCTGGGTGGGTATCTTGTAACATGTATTGTGCATGAGTTTTGCTGTTCTGTCCTGTACTCCATTGCTTTTGACTGTGTGTCATTTCTGTCCTTCACAGGGTACTTTCAGATTCGTTTGGTCAACTGTGTCCACCGCCGACGTGATTGCACATCCAGGCTGGTAGCTGTTGTGTCCCTACAGGTGATGTGCGCCACACCCATGGACTTCCTTCCGTCTACAGTTGTTGACTGTGTGCCCGCTGCCAGGTGGGGTTACCTTGCATCTGTAGTGGTTACAGCATGTTGCAACTGTGTAATAAACCTGTGCTTCACTTTGTGATGTGTGTTGTCTGTGGTCACACATTTGACTGCCATTTGCTTACTGCACCTGTGGGCTACTTGACTACAACTGGGAATGGGTGTGGTGTCTGTGCATTGCACCGTCTTCCCTGGCAACATCAGTGTAGGCAATGAGTCAGATGGCCTAGGTGTGTATGTGTTGTGTAGCCCTGGTGGTGTGTCTCCCTCATGTGTGTCACGTTGCCTGTACTCACATGCCTGTGTTGTCCTTGCTGTTGCAGTTCGCATACACAGTGTAATTTTGCAGTTCATCATCCCCATAACAGCACCCACGTTGGAATCACGACAGAGGCAAGTATGGTGTATTAGTGTGTTTATTGTGATACATTTGTGTTAATAGTGCATAGGATGGGTTGTGCTTTACATAAATCTTGCAATCCCAAGTTCCTACGTGAATTGAAAGTCCTGGTAGACAGGATCCCCAGTATCGGGGCCACAGTTGTCTGACACATTGGTCCAACTTGTACTCCCCATGCAATGTGTGGGAGTAGTGTTGCCGTCAACAGGGTGAACAGTCTGTGCACAAAGGCGAACATCCAGAACAGGTTCAGGCTTCCTGGGAGTTGCGCTTGGCCATCGGCCTCTCACTTTTCCCTCCTCGGACGACCCCTCTTCTTGGGGGGGGCCCTCAAGTACAGGCTGCTGCGGTGCAGGGGACTCTCCGCCAGAGTCCTCCTCCCTCCCTGTGGCAGTTGCAGTTTGTTCGGCACCAGATGTTGTTGGCACACAGGGAGGTGTGGACTGGTTGCTGTTCATCTGGCGGAGGCATTGTAAACTGTCCCTGTGCACCGCCGTCATCTCATGCAGTGCATCCCACTTAGACTCCACGCGGGACATGTGTGAGTCCACACGGGACATGTGTGACTCCACGTGGGACATGTGGGAGTCCAAGCGGGCATGATGGGCAGCCTGCTGCTGTTTAATGTCTCTGAGGAGCCCCACTACCTGGCTGAGGTCTCCGGTGCTGGACTGGTACGCATCAGCTATGCGTACCAGTTGTGGGTCATCATGCACACCAGCAACGTCTGCAAGCAGCGACCTCTGTCTCCCACCCCTCCCACCACCCCTGCTGACATGTGCAGTGTGTGCAGTGGCACTCACAGATAACCCTGGTCCACCTTGGGGGTTGGTGGTGGTGGTGGTGTCCATGGCCCCAGGTTGGTCCAGGGTCACTGTGCTGGTGTTGCTCCTTGTTCTGTCCATGTCGGCAGGGATGGTATTCATGGTGACAGTCGTTGGAGGGGTGGGTGCAGGGGGTGCAGCTGGTGGTCCTGCTGGTGCTGCAGCTGGTGGTCCTGCTGGTGCTGCATGTTGACTTGCACCGGATGTGCCAGGTTGTTCTTCATCGTCCGAGGAGGACAGAGGCTGTACGACGCCAGTGAGCTCGGCATCCTCTTGAGCCTGGGACTGGGACTCCTCAGCGTCTGCTGCTGTGTCCCCATCATCACCTGTTTTTGGGAGACACAAACAATGTATGTTATGTTTCTGCAGGCATCAATGGTTGACACACATGACAGTTGTGACTGTGCCTCTGGGTGCGGGCCTGTACATTGCATTGTCCTAAGTCGTCACAGTCAGGGGTTGATATTGTTGTGGCACATTGTCCTGCATTATTTGGGCATTTTTATGTATTTTCTGGGGTGTGAACATGGTCTGCATTGGTTGTGTTTGGTTGTCAGCCGGCCCTCCTTCCCACCCACCCAGCCAGTCAGTTATCCCACCATGGAACGTGCTTGCGTTGCAGGGAGTGTAAGTTGTCTCTCAGGATGTCAGTCAGTGGTGTCCTGCTGTTTGTTGGTGCACAGTTGCCAGCAGGGCCTTGTGCTCCCCACAGCAGTAGCCAGTGTCAGCCATCTTGTGAGTCCTTCTCCACTTCCTGTGATGTGAGCATGGTTCAGGGTGGTGTTGATGGGACAGTTGTGGGGGTGAGCTATGTCTGTGACTACGACTCCCATCATGCCATTGCCTCCACCCCACTTCCCAGCATTCCCATACTTACTTGCATTTGTGTGGAGTTCAGTGTGTGTGGGTGTGAGAGCAATGGCAAGATGGCTGACAGTGGTGTCCTGCTGTTGGTTGGTGTGCAGTACCCAGCATGCCCTTGTGCTCCCCACGACACAGCAACAGTGTCAGACATCTTTGATGGGCCTTTCCACTCTCTGTGGGATGTGCATGCGTGAGTGTGAGCTTGCTGGGCCATGTGGTGGGGGATGTAGAGCTGTGACTACAACTCCCATCATGCTATTGCCTCCTCCCCCTTCCCAGCATGCCCATGCTTCCTTCCTTTGACTCTGCTTCCCTGTGGGGTGGGCTGGCTGTGCTGACAGGATGGCTGGGAGTGTTGTCCTGGCAGTTGTTTGGCTAGAGGTCCCAAGAGTGTCCCTGTGCTTCACACAACATAACCCAGGGTGGTGGTTCTTTGTGGGATCTTGTGTTAGGATGGGGGGCATTGCATTCTACCAGGTGGGTTCTGTGGAGTTTGTGTTGGGGGGTGTGAGGGGAGGTGCTTGTGACTATGGTCAGTGCTGCAAGTCCCCCTTCCCACCCAGCTAGCCAGATATCCCACCATGGAACGTGCTTGCATTGCAGGGAGTGTAAGTTGTCTCTCAGGATGTCAGTCAGTGGTGTCCTGCTGTTTGTTGGTGCACAGTTGCCAGCAGGGCCTTGTGCTCCCCACAGCAGTAGCCAGTGTCAGCCATCTTGTGAGTCCTTCTCCACTTCCTGTGATGTGAGCATGGTTCAGGGTGGTGTTGATGGGCCAGTTGTGAGGGTGACCAATATCAGTGACTACGACTCCCATCATGCTATTGCCTCCACCCCCTTCCCAGCATGCCCATGCTTCCTTCCTTTTGACTCTGCTTCCCTGTGTGGTGGGCTTGCTGTGCTGACAGGATGGCTGGGAGTGTTGTCCTGGCAGTTGTTTGGCTAGAGGTCCCAAGAGTGTCCCTGTGCTTCACACAACATAACCCAGGGTGGTGGTTCTTTGTGGGATCTTGTGTTAGGATGGGGGCATTGCATTCTACCAGGTGGGTTCTGTGGAGTTTGTGTTGGGGGGTGTGAGGGGAGGTGCTTGTGACTATGGTCAGTGCTGCAAGTCCCCCTTCCCACCCAGCTAGCCAGATATCCCACCATGGAACGTGCTTGCATTGCAGGGAGTGTAAGTTGTCTCTCAGGATGTCAGTCAGTGGTGTCCTGCTGTTTGTTGGTGCACAGTTGCCAGCAGGGCCTTGTGCTCCCCACAGCAGTAGCCAGGGTCAGCCATCTTGTGAGTCCTTCTCCACTTCCTGTGATGTGAGCATGGTTCAGGGTGGTGTTGATGGGACAGTTGTGGGGGTGACCAATATCAGTGACTACGACTCCCATCATGCTATTGCCTCCACCCCCTTCCCAGCATGCCCATTCTTCCTTCCTTT